>CM043697.1:163896373-164448873 GCA_023935145.1 Bretschneidera sinensis | reverse complement strand
TAACAAACGTGTCATTCACACCTTCAAAAATACCACGAAACTTTGATTTAAAGAGATCCACATCCCACGAACACTCGTCAGCAACCCCCACATCAAAAAAAATCAAACAATGGCAAGAGAAGCAGATGAATTTATATAAGAAAGAGGTGGAGGAATGATGTTTGGCAGATTACACTCCATTAACCGCAGGTCAGAAAGGTAAGGGAGTGTGTTAACCACTTGTAGCCAATCCTTGGCTTTACCAAGGTCAATCAAACTTAGGTCAAGGTTTTTTAAAGAAGATAAATGAGAAAGCCACTCGAGGTTGTCAACTTTATTATATATTGGGGCAAGGCAGTTGTAAAGAAGACTAAAGCTGAGATCAAGAGATTGCAAGCTGGAGAAATTAGTAAGCTGATAGGACAAGGTTCCATTGAGACCAGCATTGGCGAGATTTAGATACATGTGATTCGAGACTTGTCAATCACACGAAGTATAAACAGAAAGAAAACGAGACAAGAGTTCACTCAAGAATATAGCTATGTCCTATCAGAAGTTTTTTATTATCAATCTCACCAATCTCATAAAGAGTATTTATAAGCAACTTAACGTCTTAATTAGAGTCTAATTAGAATTTTCGCCCTGCTGCAGAACTACTGTTATTCATGGGCTCAAGCCCAAACCGCCAAGTAAAAAACTAGATCCAACTCATGAACAGGACCTGAAAGTTTCAGAGGCGTTGCCTCAAACCCCACCCACTCTCCGAGGAGTGGGCCTGAAAGTTTTCAAATTGAGTGGTTAGATGGGTATAAATGAAATGACAAGTTATCATACGTTGCAAAGACATTAATGGCGTTGAAGTTTCTGAACAAGAAGAGATGGCACACAAGAAGTTTAAGGAACATAGAAAACATGCGGAAGGAAGAACAGAAGCATGAGGTATAGCAGAAGAAGTTGGAGTAACTCTACAAACAGATCTATGATGAGAGGGAGCACTTCGAGTTTCATACTGTCCAAGAGCAGGCTGGTCTCGTTCCGAGGTAAGAGAGATTGGAATTCCTTTACGATTTAGGACTAGTCGTAGGGAAAAGCAATAGTAACTCTAAAGGAGGAGTCTCATTCAAGGGTCTGGAAGAAGACAAACTTGATAAGTCATCAACGGTCGCCATTGGAGCCTTATTCAAGGAAAAAGAGAAGCCCTAATCAGCTAATGACGCATGGTACAAGCTCCATGCTGATCATTTGCTTCTCATTCGACAACGTCATAGAAAACAAAGGCAAGGAGAAGGATAGAGAAAAAAAGGATGAGCAGAAAAAGCACAATCATACTAGTTCAAAGCACCGTAAACATTCGTCATCTAAACACAATTCTGAGTCAGAAGATGACACTGGTGAAGGGGATAAAAGAAGAAAATCCAGCAATCACAATAGCCCTAGTTATGATGAGCGATATGGTGAAACACTACCAGATTCAAAATATGGATTAAAGGAAGAAGATAGTCATAGGAATAATCGATACAAGGGGAAATACCGTGAGCACTCACACAGTGACCATTCAGAACCAAAAAGTGCCAAAAATTATGGTCAAGATGCCCGCAGGTATAATGACAAGTCAAAGCATGAAAAATATTCTTTTGAGGGTCGGATAAGTTTTGATGCCGAGAAAAAGGAAAGGAAAAATGGAAGCTCTCATGATTTTTCTGCCATAACTCTTCAGCAAGAATCACAACATAAACGATGGGACGTTGCCCCTAAACTTTCAATAGAAGAACGAGCTGCTAGGCTGCGTGAGATGCAAATGGATGTTGAGTTATATAAAGAGCAGAGATGGAAAAGGTTAAAGAAAGCTGAGGAGAATGCTGCCCGAGAAGCTAATCGGACCAACATATTTGGTGGCAGGAACTTTTTGGATACTACTCAAAAAAGTGTACATGGTGCTGACAAAGGAGAAAGCCCAACAATAGAGGAGAGTGTCCGAAGCATAACACATTATTTGCAAGGCAGGTTTGAAGCAGAAGGTAATGCTTTCCGACGATGATGCATGTGGATCCCTATCTATCTAGTTATTGATTCCTTGAACTCCAGGTGTGCATCTTCACTTTCTGCTTTCGTGAGTGTATCTCTTGTGACGAACCTCATAAGAGAGTTTCTTATAATACTTGTCGGCCTCAATCTTTACATGTCGCACAAGTCCATATTCAGTTGATTCAGAAATAGTTACTCTCTTCATGTTGCATATATTTTTATTCAGCATGTTAAATTTTGATTTGATGCCGATTTGGCTATCTGGTGCCTCTTGTATATCGAGGGAAATTATATTTGATCTGAACTATTAAAATTATATTACTGAAACATTTAGTTTTGCCCTCTTGAGAATATGAAAAATCTTGGATGTTAAAAAAAAAAAAAGTTATCATAAGTTGTTTTTATTTACGGATAAAATGAAAATTGTTATCAAATCATTTAATTGAGGGTATTTACATAAAATTTAGAAATTTAATTAAATTTTATAGTTAATTTCAAATATAAAATTTATTTTAATTTTATGGATTCAATAAAATATTACTGAAGATTCAGTTCATTGCATCTTCAGTTCAAAGAATTCACCAACATGATGGATCTCTGATACGCTATTTCAAGTATATTCCCAACTATGTGCAGAAAAGATTGCAAATTGCTTATAATAACCAAAGTATCATTAAATGTTATTTCTAAATTCTTAAATTACTTGTAATATAACTATTATAAAGATAGGATTCGAATGAAAATCCGACCATTTGATAGGCCATATAACAGTAGGCATTAGATGGTGATTGGACCATGGGGCTTTGGGTTGCTTGGTTGGGCTTCGTGTAATTAATAAGGAATTGGCAGGGTCAATATAAACCTTAATAAAATATGCTGGCCCATTAATTATGGCGCTATTGTGGTATATTCAAATATAAGTTTTCATATTCAACCCTTTGCCAATCATATTTTATCTTATCTGCAGGTGTAATGGCGTGCAAGTGCATGTTAAGCTGAATTATTACGAATTGCTACATTGACTATCTATCATGTTCATTGTACATTGTTAGTTTTACTCGTATATTTTTCCTTCATTGCACTACATATCTTGTTCAGTTGTTCCTGATAAATAGAAAAAGGAATAGAAAAGGATTTACCATCGACCTTAGACCAGATCCCAAAGCATTTTCTTCAATCTAGAGGGAAGTCAAAAGTCAGAACGCAGGTTGCAAGGCCTTTCTGCTATTTTTGGTGGGTTGTGCTTGGTCATATTAATGTAAAGGGCAATCAAACTCTATATAAAGAACCACCTCCTCTTTACATTATAGAAGCAGAAACACAAAATTCACATTGCTAAACTAGCAATGATGTCCACAAAAACTCAAGCCACTTCTCTATTCCTTCCCCTCCTACTCCTATCACTAATCAAATTCTCTCATGCTGGTGGAATCTCCATCTACTGGGGTCAAAATGGCAATGAGGGAACCCTAACCCAAGCCTGTGCCACAGGAAAATATTCCTACATCAACATAGCCTTCTTAAACAAATTTGGCAGTGGCATAACCCCTGAGATCAACCTGGCTGGTCATTGCAACCCCGCATCAAATGGATGCACCATCGTTAGCGATGGCATAAGGAACTGCCAAAAGAAAGGAATCAAGGTCATGCTCTCTATTGGTGGTGGCACTGGAAACTACTCTTTAGCTTCTAAAGCAGACGCGAAAAGGGTAGCAAATTATTTATGGAACAACTTCTTGGGTGGAAAATCACCTTCACGTCCCTTGGGCAAAGCTACATTAGACGGTATAGATTTCGACATAGAACTTGGCTCGCCAAAGTATTGGGATGATCTTGCACGCTACCTATCCGCGTATAGCAAACCAAGAAGAAAGGTGTACTTAACAGCTGCTCCTCAGTGTCCATTCCCTGATAGATTATTGGGGACTGCTCTTAATACAGGGCTTTTTGATTATGTTTGGGTTCAGTTCTACAATAATGCTCCTTGTCAATATAGTTCAGGTAACACCAAGAACATCATCAATTCATGGAACAGATGGACTTCGTCGATAAAGGCAAGAAGGATATTTTTGGGGTTACCAGCAGCTCCAGAGGCAGCTGGAAGTGGATATATTCCGGCTAACGTGCTAACTTCCGAGATCCTTCCAGTTATAAAGAAATCATCGAAGTATGGAGGTGTTATGCTTTGGTCAATGTATTTTGATAATAAGAGTGGGTATAGTTCTGCCATCAAGAAAAGTGTATGAATTAAGTTATCAATTAGTCCTACTTTTGTTTGGTTCAATCAATAATGGAAACAGTTAATCTCAGCATTTCTTGGTTTTTAAGATATTATAAACTCTGAGTTGGTCTTACTTTGCTTAGTAGTCTACATTATAAAATATATATTCTTATCCCTTCATTTATGATTTTGAGAACATGGATAGATGCTCTCAGTTCAATTATGTTCAAAATATGTTGTGCAATACCTATGAAGCAAACTTTTTTTTTTAAGTAATCCATTTGTTATGGTGAGGGTTAGGAGACTTTTTTTTTTTTTCCATTCTTGATTTGTAAAGGTTAATATATTGATCAATTATGAATAAAATACACTGGGCATACCCAGGAGATCAAAATTACAACATGAGTCTTAGCTCAGGAAAACTAGCATATATAATTCTATTCACATGAGTTTTAATTTTCATGGCTATGCTACTAGGGTGGCAAACAATTCCATCGAACTCTTGCATTTCTTGTAAGCCAAATGTGATAGGTAGTGCTGGTCAGAGCAGCTATCTTGGCTTTAGCAGGAGGCCCTTTTCCTTTAGCTTCTTTGTGCATCCATTTTGCAGCACTCTTGATAGTGTTCATAACTCTTCTAATACCGAGTCATCCTTTGATGTCTGCCCAAATGGTTGCACTGATCCGGCATGTAAAGAAGAGGTGCTCAATTGATTCGTCATACTCTCTACACAGTGAGTACAAAATAGTAGAAATGCTAACTCCTTTCAACACATGGCATGAACATGAGCAGAGCCGCTGGTAAATCTGCATACTAATTTACTTCCCTGAATATGTGAGAAATATGACACGAACTGGGAAGAAAAGATGCACATTCCTGTAAAATGTAGTGGATACGGCACGGCCATGAAGAATGAGAGAAGCAGTTTACAAGTCCCAACCCTCCGACATAATTGAAGGCCATAAAGAAGGGCTTTGGCGTCTAGTTTTGCCTTGCAATTCTTGTAGTGAAAGCTATTTTGAGATAACTGCGGAGAAACTGCACCTAATCCTCAATTTGCTGTGAATATGATGGCTATACCTTTTGTCTTCTGATATGATTTGATTATCCATGCTAGATAAGCATCTCAATACGAAGACAAGAGGTCGGTGATGCAGCCACCTGGTGAAGAAGAGTTTTTTTTTTTCTTTCTAAAACTAAAGATTTTTGGATTGGGTAAGGTTCAAACTGATTTGAAGTCAGGTGTATCAGCTATAAATGGAGCTGAAATCAAAGTCATCTGCGTTTAGTTTTGTGATTCAGAATTAAATTTCTTTTTCCCCTCTCTTCCACATCTACAAACAAAACACATTCTTGGGGGCTGATTTTGTGAACTCAAGCCTGACACAATTATGTTCTTTGTTCTAGCTATCTAGTTTAACTGTTACTGAAAAATAAAGAAATCAAACACGGATTAAGCATCTTCAAAATACATCGCAAACCTTCTCAATTGATAAAATTTTTAAAGAAAAAGAATTTCATCATCACGAAGTATGAAGATCAATTGAATAATATCAATGCTTACGAAAAAATAAGGCAAAGCAAAGCAAATAAAGGCAATATTCAGATTCTACTAACGAAAAATATCAATTTATTAAGATACCGAATCAAACGATGTTAAACTTAACATAAGCATCTATGCTTACACAACGTATATCCCTTTTCTTTGTTGGGTTCTTTTCTCTACATGACTGAAAAAGCAAAAGTTGAAAAGTGTGCAAGACGATCAATTGTGTGGCATCGGGAATCGACACAAAGGGCACATGTGATTGATCTCTAGCCAATGAATGATACAGTTTTCATGATAAATATGAGAGCAAGGCATCTGTTTAAGTTTCGATCCAGCCTCAAAATTTTCCAGGCATATCGTGCATTGTTGAACCATCGGATCTGACTCATCATCAAATTTAACATTCTCCAGCGATTCGATGGCCAGTTTGGTGGCGGGGATGAGTTTGGCCCTTGACCAGTAGGCCGCCATCCACTCATCAACGAATCTTCTAACCATACGGTTCTCATTGGATAGATAAATTTCCGTCCTAACGGTCGCAATGCCCACAAGAAGAGAGCCGCCGAATTTGTTAGCATCGAAAATTTTCCCCATAATATTTGTACGGGTGACCATTGGTACACCGAAACTTGAAAGAATCTCAGTAATATTAGCTATTTCATCTGTGTTCAACGATCCACCATGGATCGGGAGAGTCTTGGAGCTTACTGGAGTACAATTTTCGGATCTAAACAAAAATAATTCGGTATCGGGAAAGGCATCGACGGTGATGCGAAAAAGATTAACGAAGTTGAATTTAATGGACTCAGATGATGATCGGCTATGGGTTGTTTTGACATGGTACTCATAGTCCAAAGAAATCAACATTGCCTTAGCAAAAGAGAAGAACAAGAACTTGAACTTGAACTTGAATGGCAGAGCTAGGAATGCAGTGTTGTCGTATATATTGCTTATATAGCTTTCGTTTGTACTATGTTTACCAATCCTATTTTCTTTTAGAAGATGAAAACCGTGGAGGAGTAGGTGAATCTTTTACCGATTAGGAAAAGAAGACTAGCTTGGAAACAAATGCGATCCAACTTAATAAATAAAAAATCTAAATTTATTTGTTAAAATTTTATTGGATTAGATTTGAATTGAATTAATTATAATATTTTTTTAAAATTCCATTTATATTTGGATCCATCAAATTAAGATTATTTAACAGATATTTTTAAAATTTATTATATTATAAAAAAATATGCCAATATATTTAAAAATTACAATTCTTTTAAATATTTAATCTTTTAATGAATATTTATATTTTAATTTATGTAGCATATTTGAAAAATATTAACAAAATAAAATATATAATATAAAAATAACATAATATTAAACTTAAATCGAATTATAATCGAAACCATTCAAAACAAAACAAAATCAAATTTAATTAATTTTTTAAATAAATTAATAAATGGGATCTAATAAAAAACTTTATTCATATCCGAAACCAATATGATCGAATCTATTAACGGTCCTAAAGAAGACTGTCTTCCATTTTGAAGAACGCATTATTATGGAATATTCAATCAGCTTCATGATCCAAGCGGCAGAAAAACCCTAATAATTAACGAGTCCATGTATGATTTTTATGCTAGTAGTGATGGTTATATGGGTGAAGTTGATAGGAGCTACAAGAGGCCTTGGGTTGATGAGATCGTTTCTGGTTCTAATTTGGTGGCGTTTACGAACGAGAATAATCAAAACCCAGTGACAGTCTCATCGGAGGATGAGCAGAGATTGAAGCTGATTCGCGATCAAGGCGACACAAATTTGATTGTGTCAATTTCGTCGAGGAACGCAGAGATGTGTAACTTCCTGCGGTTGTTAATTCTGTTGATAGGAAAAGGCCATGTTCGGAACAAGGGCAACAGTATGTGCAGAACAATAATAGCAATGGGTTCCATTATAACGCGAATAATAGCACGGTGGATCAGCAGGGACATGTGTCTCAGTGGTTGCTTTGTCCTAATAATGAGAGTTATTATACCCAGAAATCACAACATTTTCATTCTAAAGACTCAATGCCAGTGAATAATTGGCAAGCGCCATATGATGCAACGGATATATATAAACGATAGAGGAAGGTAATTAGCCCTACCTAATGGTCAGCCTCCTCTTCTCGCTTCTCCACCACCACCACTTCCAGTGGATCCCGCAATGTACCGTCCTTCATCAGAGTATCGGCATTCGGCACTTCTACTTTAAAGGTTGACGAGAATGATACTCAAATCTTATAGTTTAGTCAGAAGCAAGAAACCAGTGATGAAAAAGGTGATGGAGTATTGTTATGAACCTGAAATGGAGAAGGTATTACTTGTCATCTTACGTAGAATGCCGACAATATTGTGTCTGCATGTATTTTGATGTTAAAGCAAGATCCCTATCTAAGTCCAGTTTCAATGTTATAAGCCTGCTGATAATAATAAATGATGTCATGAAACATAGGAAATGTACATGCAAAGACACACAGAAAGAACGAGATTATGAGATACATGAATACAAAATCTAAATTGAACCTCTATTAGCTTTGATTCTAAGTATACACAAGATATGTTGGACTTGAAACTTACGTGATTCTTTCCTAGTGTGAAGAGTGATTTCAAATTCAAGTTAGTCTAGAAAGGATTGTTCAACACTAAGAAGATTTATTCTTTAATTCCTCATGCAATCACAGTAATAAGGCACAATTTAATTTAAATTGTGCTAATTGACCTTATAATCTGACCTCAAAGGTAGACAGACACTCTTCCTCTCTTAGATTAACATCTCCGCTGATTTCTTCTTAACTTCAGTGGGTTTTTTCCACGACTTGAGCCTCTGAATCAACAACAATAGCAGCAACTTAGTAGATTACCGAAATCCAACATCATATATCATTAATAAGAAAATAGAAAATCATATTTCAACATGATTTACTATCATAAAATGAAGGGGTTTCATTTTTCCATTGAGTGACAAAAATATGTCACATCAAATAGACATACAAAGTGCTATAATTAATGGATAGTTTCATACCATATTTGATTATTTGCACAGGTGAGTGAAATTCAGAGAAGCACTAAGATGCCCACAATGCATGACTACACAAAAGAGTGACAATAACCTGGATATCCCTGCCCAGTTTACAGATCACTAACAATAAACTGTGTTGACTTCATTGTTACCATGCAAGGATAGAGGAGAAAAATTGTGCCAAATTATAAATCAATAATCCTGAAAGTTACATTCATCTTTACCCAGACAAAGCAAAATATATGTAGTAATAAAACTACAAAATTTATAGAATTGAGGTAACCATTGATAGCTGCCGGCAGTAGCTTGCAGTCTATAAAGAAACATAACTCCAGAATATACACTAAAAATTTATAGTGTTGTGGACTTTAGATGAGTATGAATAAGAGTTCTAAGTCAGAATCAGTTCAAAAGGAGAGAGATGTATACCTCCCAATCAACTCATACATAATATATGAAGTATAGGTGTACTACTGGACATCTGGAATGCTAGACAAATCAGCCTTTTGATCCCATTTAAATTGCTATCTTCCAATATGAAAAAAATGTTGACCCTATTGCTGAACTTTTATGTTGCACAGAGTACCTACAAGTAGGTGAACTCAACTACAGCTTATCTGTAAAAACGACTGGGCTTCAAATAGAATGTTAAAGCTTAACTATAAGCCATAACCCATTTCATGGGAGTCCCCTCCTTAACCCAACAACAACTTTTAAGGATTTTGAATCAATCACTTATTACTCAATACCCTTATTAATTAAAGTCACCTGGATGATATAAGTAGCTGCATCATCATGGATTCAGACTTGAAGAATATGTTACTTCTGGCAAACTAAATGTGGCCTTGGCCAATGCAAGGTATGGGCACTAGATAATCACGAAACTGAGGACCAGTGGTCAAGTAGTAGGAAGCGGCCAGGATGACCAACGCAGCCCTTGTACAAAGTACAAAATCAAGGCAGTCATGATGCCAAGTCTTTTAACAAACCAGCCCGAGTGTAAGGCAGCATATTGCAAAGCGTGAAGTATCTGAATGAGGTCACCAGTAATCTCCACATGAGCAAACACCATTCCAGAAATGATGAAACCGATTAGTATCTCTGACAATGATTTCACGTTCAGCAATTTTGGAAATGAGCTTGGCAGCTATATGGCAGTCTCCACAGATACGAAGATTTTTGGTAATCCTGATTGGTGTCCCAGGCTCAGTATTCAAAATGGCAAAGGCAATGGCCAATTTCTCACTGTGAACAGCCAGATGGGATTCCTTATCTTCATCCTCCACATCATGAAGGGCAGTATCAGTATCTGGGACATAGACATAACCTGCCCCTTTCATCTTTCCTACTAATACATCTAACTCTTGATAGATCTCCTTGGACTGCGGATGCGATCAGTCACCAACAAGAAACGTATGAACTCTATCATTGAGCTCAACATTGCTAGCACCTGGAACTTTTTTTATTCCTTTGCTCTTCATGATTGATCTGACAATTGTTACATCTTCCCATCGACCTGCCTTTGCATAGATGTTGGATAGCATGACATAATAACCTGACTGCTCAGGAGCTAACTGAAAAAGATGATCAGCAGCAAGAAGCCCAATGGTCATATTAGAATGCACACTACAGGCACCCCATAAAGTCCCCCAAACCCTCTCATTTGGCTTCATTGGCATTTGTATAACGTTCTACTCGCCCAGCACGGCCTAAAAGGTCTACCATGCAAGCAAAATGCTCTATCCTTGGAATTATTTTATACTGCTCAGTCATCAACTTAAAGTAATATTGCCCTTCCTCCAATAATCCTGCATGGCTGCAAGCCGAGAGAACTGAAACAAATGCAATGGAATCTGGACTTAGACCCGACTCTTGCATTTTTGAAAGGAGTGTCAACACATCACGACCTTTCCCACTCATACCATAAGCAGAGAACATAGAAGTCCATGAAACAACATCTCAAAACTTCATTTTGTCAAACACTGCCCTTGCACCCTCCAGGTATCCGGACTTTGCATACATGTCAATCAATGCATTCTCCAATAATAAATTTGGCCCGAGCTTCTTCCTCTCAACATATTCATGAATCCTCTTTCCTACCAACAGAGCTGGACTATCCCCACAAGCAGGAAGAACGCTAGCAATAGATACTGCATCAGGTTCAATCCCATAAGCCTCCAATTGCGTATATAGATCAACTGCTTCAGCGGGCATTAAATTATTGACATAAACTGCAATCATCACATTCCAAGAAACCAAACATTTTTTAGCTGATTTCATGAACATTTCCTTAACATACAAAACATTATCAGAGGGTGTGTTAGTCACAGCCGGCAAGAGGCTAGCCATAGTACCAGCATCATGTTTTACCCTCAACGATTCCATTTCCCTACAAACCTCCAATGCATCATCAAATCTTCCACTCTGGGCATACACAGCAACCATCGAATTCCAAGAAATCACATCTCTACTGGGCATCTCATCAAGAACTTGCCGAGCCTCCAATAAACAACCACATTTCCCGTACAAAGCAACTAGACCATTGCCAATAAACAAATTCGAGTCATGCCCAACTTTCACAACAGAACCATGAATTTGTAGTCCAACACACAATTTATTTGAACCGGAACATGACTTTAAGACACAAGGGTATGTATAATGATCAGGATTGGCTCCGTACCTCGGCATGGTTCAAATGATTGTTTACATAGCTTCTAATCATCACATTGAAAAAAACAACATTCTTCTCAGGCATTTCATCGAATACATTGCGTGCAACTCCAGTTTCTCCACAGACAGCATAATGTCACGTCCCACTCAAATTGCCCCGCAAAATCCAAAGGAGTGGTGCTTGCCCAAAGGATCTAGACTTTTCTACAAGTTACTACATGGAAAAGTTCTAGAGTGGTCTAGTGTTGTCTAGAGGAAGCTAGAGTTGGATGGACTCAACTCAAGCCTGGAAGACTCTAGAATATTCTAGAGTACACTAGCATGTGCTAGAAGGCGCTGGAAGATTCTAGAAGGTGCTAGAAGATTCTGGAAGGTGCTGGAAGGATGTGGAAGCTCCTGGAAGATTCTGAAACATCCTAGAACTCGGATGAAGGAACTAGACAATCCTAGAAGACTCTGGATCTAGAAACTTGTGGTATAACCTTAGGCTTGGTGCCATAACTATAAATAGGCCTCTTGGTCGCATCCTGAGAAATCTTGGGAAGTTGTAAGAAAACCTTTCTAGAGCAATACAAAGCATTCTTCACAAACTCTCTTGTGTTCTCATTTTACTCTTGAATCCTATAAATCTCTAAGTCCCTTTCTAGTCTCTTTGGAGTGTTTGTTTCGGGTTAGAAGGCAAGCTTAGTACAACGGACCATGCTAAGTACCGCACGATTGCTAGTTGAAGTCTAGGGTCGTGACAATAAGCTCTCATCAGTTTAATACCAAGTGAAGGATTTGAGTGAAAATATTGGTCAGTAATTATTTTGGAGTGGTGTTTTTTCAGTGTTTTGATATTTGGGTATTCGTCCAATATTTTCCCACACGAGTCCTCAATGAGAACTGGGTCTTGTGAGGCAAATTCAACTTTTGGGATTGATGAAACTGACGTTTGAATTTGTTTGGCCGTTGACAAATGGCGGGATAGATGAGTGACAGAAATGGGTTTCATGAATTGATTTAGAGTTTTGGAGTTTGGGGTTAGGACAGAGAAGTAACTTTGTATTCATTGACTTCATTTTGACTAGTTTGATACGTGGTGTTGGAGAAGTTATCTTGCATGGTCCATACAGTCAAATAGTATAAAGAATTGAGAAAAAAAATACTAGTGAAAGATGCAAATCTTCGAGTCCGCTCCCTATTTTTTCGAGCTTCAATCAATCTGAGAGCATGCTCCTCTCTTTTAATCCCTTGGGGGCTTTTATTTTCCTGTAATGGGAGGGACTCATCTTCTACGGAGACTGGTTTATTAATTCCATTATCACCCATCTCATCTCTCCCTTGTTTTTGCGTCAAGGATTAATGACTGTCCTCACTGTTCAGTAAATTGTTAGGGAATTCATCCTCATCAGAAAGCGCGAATAGATCTATTTCTGTATAAATTCTATGCACCACATTTCCGACAGTGTGGCAATACCTGAAATTATGCATATACAAAAGTTATTTCACCACATCTCCGAAAGTGTGACAATACCTGAAATGAAGCATATACAGGTTATTTATATCTATTTTCTACCTCTTCCATGTTTAAACAATAACGGGATGCCTGCACAAGTATCAAAAAAGAAAGAAAAAATATGCTGAAAGCCTAAAACTGATGGTCTTTTTTTCTTCTAATTTTATGTGCTATGCATGACGGTAACAGTCAATTTGAAAGAATTACATACAACAGTGGACTATGGTGGGGCCCTCCTCAAGGATTGGGCTATCTCCTCTTAGCTGACTCTGTAGGTGTAGCACATCTGCACTTGAGGTTCGGGCTAGTCCGGTATCCATAGGACCAAAAAAAAAGTGGAAAGTTTTTAGGCTCTATTCATTTCGAGGATACTATCCGTTGTGCAAGGTACCATTATGAATGCTATATGATTAGATGCACTGATGTTCATTTCCCGCCTACATCTGACAAAGCAGCAATTCTTCGATAATGGCGTATTAAAGAAGGTCACTTCCCCTCAACTTCAAAAACCATTTTCTTCAAAGAGTATTAATATAACAGGAGTATATAAAGAGACTTTGGTTTAAACTTAACATACCTGCTTTTTATGGTCTTTCCAATATAATTATCAAGGCTCCAATCACCTTGTAGATTGCATTGAATTGCCTCTAAAAACAAGCAAATTTGTTTCACAAACTTCTGCTTCACAGACTGCTCGATACTTGCGCCAACTTCTGATCTTAGGATCTCCATGCGAAATAAAATTTGCAATTCATATCTTATGTTTATTAACGCAAGCGTTGCAGCAGTTGAACCAAAATTGCTTACCTTGTAAGATCAATATCAGAAACCACACATGCTTTACAGTTTCCAGACAGATAAAGAACCAACACATAGTACAAAGTTGAACAAAAGAAGCAATGTAGATTATGAAAAAACATTAAAAGGATACTCTCTAACTATAATTTCTGAGGCAGATCCAATACACCTTGGATCGGATGCCTTTGAGGATGGATCAATCTATTTGTGCATCCCAGCCAAGTCCTTAGGCTCCTTGAGCAGTAGTTTTGTTAGTTCAGCGGCAACTATGCTACCACAAGCATTATCCGATTTTAGCACAGGCATTTCACTCTTATTGTTTTCCTTCTCACACTTTTGATATAGCCAAAAGATAGATGAGTTCACAAGTCGCTCTGCCAAAGCCCTCACATCCACTCCTTCAGATTCAAGCCCTTGTTGGATTTTATTGGGAAGATTACTGAGCAAGCTTTCCAAAGTTTCTGACTGGGAATCAGAAGCAGCTTTTTCCTGTGTCTTACAAGCTTCCATCATAGGATTCTCTCCCACTGAGGCAGACAAAGAGATTTGTTGTTCACTTTCTTGATCCAACTCAATTACTCATTGGTTTATTTCTTTTGAGATGTCCTCATGTGGCATGGAGCTCTCGGGCAGCTGCAAGTGCTAGATTTCTTAATTTGCTTCATCCAGCATTTCAGAAATTTTAACTTCTTTGAGTTATTGCATCCCCTTGCAAAATAAACCTCTTCCAAGTCTATCTCAGAGTGATCGGATGCTGCTTTATAGAAAGCACTCCATGTGAGGTCCTGGAGCAAATGTAAATTCTTTTTATTTGTTTTCCTTTTGTCACAGTTCAGCACACCATGCTTATCATGTGATAAAGACCCAGACTTAGAATCTATAAGCCCAGAGGAGTGCTTCAAATCAACATTGGATTTGCTAATCTCATTGTTCGTTTTTGTGATGAAAGGGGTCACATTTACTCCACCAAATTCCTGCACCATGTTCTGAGGATACAATCCATCATCCACAATACAGAGAAGAGCTGAAGAAACCATGAAGGGCTTGAGGATTCCCATACATAGACTGCCATTGCCATTTGAAAGAGATGCCAAAGCCCAGTAGCCTTCCCTATAAAGAAAGCTCAAAAGAATTTGCCAAATGGGCACAGGTTTTCTCACCACAGACTCACCCATTTCCATTGCTAGTATCTCAATAACCCGATCTGCATAGAACTCACTGAACCTTGCTTTTCGATCTGAACAAGATTCTCCCAATAACTCGCAAACTAGAATGGGATTAGATAATTGTCCCTCAATCTTCACGCACTCAACGCACCTCGTCACGGCCTTAACATGCAGTTTTGTGATTCTATCCTAAAGATGACCCACCATGGATCTTTTCTTTGGTTCATTGCCTCCAGTTTGCGAGTTCATGAACTCCTTGTGTCTATTTCTAGGAAGGGCTTTTGAATCAACTAACTCTAGCTCACTGCATTTGCATTCCAATGGCTTCCCATTCACATCTAATGTCTCAAGGCTCAATTGCACAGGGACTCTCTCACAAGAATCATTAAAACTGAAACAATGAGAAGAAATCACAATCCTCGGATAAATCAATCCAAAAGGAACAAGAGCAGAACCCAAAACAATCGAATCAGTCGAACAAAATCCCCAACCCAATTCTCTAATCCCACACTCAAAAACCCGAAAATCCAATCCGGAATCTCCAATCTCAACGCTCTGTTCATTAGAACCCAATTCACATTTCACATCAACCCAACTAAAATGAATGTCCCTACTAACAAACGCATCATTCACACCTTCAAAAACACCACGAAACTTCGATTTAAAGAAATCCAGATCCCAAGAACACTCGTCAGCAACCCCCACATCAAAAAAATCAGACACCGAATTCAAAACCCGACAAATCGGCGAAAATAAATCAACCAAATTGGACCTAACAAGAGTGAAATCATCAAAATCCAAAAACGTATCCATTACTGGATAGCGAAACACCGGGTCCCATGCGTAGTCGTGCACGAGCTGACGCATCGAGGCGACGACATGGAATCCACGAGACGACGTCGTTGAAGAACAACTCGGATTCGAAGGAATCGAGGTTTCCTTGAAGGAATTGAGAAACCGGGAGAGAGAGAGGATGGTGGAGTCAGGGAGGTCGAAGGAGAGGGAGAGGGAGAGGGAGGAGTGAAAGAGGGATAGCTTGGATGAGGAGAGGAGAGGGGAGAGAGAGGAAAAGAATGGTTTGAATGAGAAGAGAGATGAAGAAAGAGAAGGAAAAGAAATAAGGGTTTTCGTGGAGGAGAGGACTGTGGTGAGGTACGGAGTTGGGTCCTGGAGATGGAGGAGTGGGTTTAGGTCTATTACGAGCACTATACGCTCCGTTTTGCTGTAGTCTGTTATTGGGTCTTTTGCCATTGAAGAAACAGAGAGATGGAGATAGATGAAGATTGTTGGGCTTGAAGGAGAAAAGTGTTGCAGATGGAGTGGAGGCTACAGTGCGCCGGGTGAGGATTTGGAAAGGCGTGAAGAAAGCGAGAACGTTTACGGGTAAAATTCGTGGTCGGTGAGGTTCTTTGGCGGGAAAGCAAGAAATGGCGGACAGACGGCAAATTTTCTCGACTCCTCATTCCCCAGCGCAAGTGCCATATCATTGAATAAACGACGTCGCATATCTACATTCCATTTCCTCCCATAAAACGAAAACCGATAATTTGTTAAATAAAAATATGCTAAATGCAATTTGTCTTAAGAAGTATAACGAGATATTTTGGTAAATAAAAAATGATAAATATAATTTTTATTAAAAATCATAATATTATAATGGGATAGTTAAGCTAGAGTTTTGATCCGTTAATATATTTTATTTAATTTTGGATAGTTAAAACATAAAGAAAATTATACTATTTCATCCACCAAAATTCATCCACCCAAATTCATCCAAATTCCTCACCCAATAAGCCTCTTTGGCAACATTTTTTATTTAATTTCATAGATAATTTACAGAGCTCATGGATATTTTTGAATTTCCTAAATAATTTTCAGCACTTACACAAATAATATAACAAAATATACTAAATTTATCATAAATCAATATAAAAATCCCAATACGTCAATCCATTAATCAAATCGGAGGGAGCGATGTTTATTCTGAAAGATCTATCAAAAACAATAACTAGTTTCGTGGTGTCCTATTCAAGTACAGGGTAATAATGAAGAAAAAAAGAAAAGAGTTGCAGATCACAAAGAGGGAGAGAGAATTTTCGGTTGATTGAAGACTAGAGAGAAAGAAAGGGAGTCGCATGGAAAATAAAATATGAGAATAGAAGAAAATAAAAATGAGTTATATTGCGTTTTACATTATTTTTTTTTTTGACATTTTATTTAAGAGTTATCATGTTTAATTTGATCGAATATAGTCAAATGAGATTTTTGTCGATTCTCAAATAATAGGAAAATAAGAGAAAAAACGGATTAAAACTTAGAGAGGTTAATGCAATTATTTTTAATACATTTCTTTAATGTTCAATTATCTAAATAATTACTCATATTAATATGGAGTATATAACGAAGATACTCTTAAATGTAATTATCATTTATATAAATATCTTCAAAATTTAAACTTTGTATTAAATTGGACACCATAAAACTATATGACAAATATCTTTATCATTAAAAAGTTAATGTAAAAGTAGTGATATCAAACTAATGAACTTGACAAACTTACTGATTTACTACTTTAAATTTAGATGTTAAAATAAAAAATAAAAAGAAAAAGTGAAGAACAGATAAAAATTATTGTCCAAATTAAAATCATGAAAAATATTTGAATTAGAGACATCGACCACTGTTTGATGGCAAATTCTTTTTTTCCAGTTATGTTATCAAATAATACTCATGTCTTTGATCCAGAGACTTATAAATGATAATCGAAACTTATATTTCACAAGCTTTGGAAATTTTCTCAATTCTCCTTCAACATTGTTTCCTACTTTTCCTATGATCTTTTAATTTTCTACTGTCACAATTTGAAATTATAGAAACGAGAAGAAATTTGAGTCAAGCCCATGGGCTTTGCAGACGAATGCAATAGACCACTCATATTTTGGCCCACTGCAATTGTATATAGATATGGCACATTTTATTTTTTGATCGGGTGGCAATGGCATGTCACATGCACTACACAAAGTCTGAGCTCTTTCACCATAAAATTTCTTCACATGATGAAGATATTGGCATCACTAAGCATATAAAATTCACCATAGAAATCAAATAATTTGATAAAAATTAGAACAATAAAATATGCACGCAGTTTCTGCCTTCAAATTTATCAGCACTGATGTACTTTTATCTTCTGCTCCCACCACAACAACTCTTCAAAAATTCCCGTTCTTTTCCACCTTAGATCCTCCTATTTTCACCAATTCCCCTTCACGTCCCCACCTTCTCTCCTCTATCTGCCCAAGAAAAACCCTAACCCTAGTTTCTTCAAAATCCTCTGAATCAGAGGAACTATCTGATACAGAAGATGAGTGGCTCAAGAGACTCCCAGATAAGAACAAGCCCTTGTACTCTCACAGCTTGCCTTGCATTGAGGCTTGGCTGAGGAATTTAGGGTTTTACCAGAGCAAAGAGGAACGGGCCGTTTGGTTGGTTGAAAAGCCCGATTGGCATGCTCAGTTATCGCTTGATGTCACTGATCTTTATATAAGGTAAAAAATGTTATTTTGCGGTTTGCTTGTAACTTATGTTTTTTAACTTTTAGTATTATTCAGTGTTGAATTCTTGAAATGATGGGAATACATAAGGATATTGGTGTGTAGAAGACGATGATCATTTTTTCATTATTTCTGCGATGACTGGCATTTTTGTTTTTGGAAAACTGAGTTGCAGCTTTTTAACTTGTTAACGAAAACACAAAAGCATATGCTAAAAGAATTAGCTGGTAATTAGTTTTGGTCCTGGTGATAGTGTTCGGGGGATTTAAATGAATGGATTCTTGAGTTAGAGTTTTGGGATTAATGATTTGATTTTCCAAGGAAGTTAACCTTTTGTTATGAATGTGATTACCCTTTTGGCGGTTATATCTTTAATGAAAGTTTGAAAGAATTAACTGATAATTCGATTGAAAGTTTGTTATTGGGATATTCAAATTTTTTCTAATTTTATTTTCAGTGGATAATAAGAAAAGAAGAAAATTTCATTGCAGAAGATTAAATGACGAAGTAGCTCTTTTTGCTGAAATTTGATTCTTATACTGCATTTGTTTTAATTGGTTCATGTGAGAATGAGTTAAAAATAGACTGAGGTACTAACTAGTTAACTACAGTCGGGCACGCAGCATGCTAGGTTATTTGGTGCTTTAAGCATGTGCTTGTTTTTTTAGTATTTGCAAAAAATTTAGTCAAATCAAATCAAACCACGTATTAATTGATACTTTAATTTTTGTTTTATGAAGTTTGATTTGATACAGGTTAGTTTTTTGCAAAATTTAGATGAGAAGGTTTGGCTTTGCCGAACAATTGCATTAGTTGTGACTGAAATCATGTTGCAAGCGTAATGACCTCTCTTCAATGAACTAGTTAATATCAAATTTGGAAGTTATACTCAAAAACTTGTTCAAAAGTGATGCCGTGTTGTTTTGGGAAGGATGATTTTTAAAAGTTCAACCAGCATTTACAAGCTAAAATCTGATGTTCTTCTTCATGCATTGGTTTGTAGGTAGGTTGGGTTAGGTCATCTCTCTCTCCCTCACTTGTGTATTTGGGGTGTGTGTGGGAGTTCTTTTTTGTTTTTTGGTAAAAGATGCTATTTATGTCAAGTGAAATACATTAGTTTGCAAACAAGTTCTCTGTATGTTACGGTTTCTTACTATGTTATTTTTCTTTCTAAGAGATGTGTTTGGGCTGTATAATAACCTTTATTTTTAGGATGCTCTGGAATAACTCCTAGCTCAATTAAGGATCACATGTTGGAACCTCATGTAATGAAATTGATAGATAAATTCATAAACCTAGGTGGGATCAAAGCATTGATAAATGAAATAGAGATTATGATAGAGATCATAATGAGAAACAGAATAATTTCGTATGGATACAACTCTTATTTAAACGACCTAAAAGAAAATGTGATCTTTGTCGTCTAGTAGAACTAACACTAATACCTTAATTGAGTTGGTCAACATCAAATCTGTTTATCAAAGCGCTTACCCTAGTTTTGCTATAATTTCTCTAACAGTATGTTTTGATCCTAAAAGCTATGAAGGAAAATAAAATATTTAGGAAAATGAAAAAATAAAAGAATAAGAAAATTTTATGTGAAACCCTTTTTTTCCACTTAGCTGTTTCATATTGTGTTTTCATTGACATTCAATCGGAACAAAGAAAAATGTTATCTTTTTTTGTATTTTATTTTAATTTTCTTTTCAATTTTCCTTCCAATTTTCTTTCTCTTCAAATTTTCCAGGATCCAAACATACCCTAAGAGAAGAAGATCAGAGAAAAATCTTTTCGGGTCACTCTGTTAAACATGTGTCATAAAGTTTCCTTTATTATTACCTATCAAAAAAGCATTCCTTTATTATTGGACTTAGAGAACTTATCTTTTAACGCAGGTACTTGAAGAGTGGACCTGGAAATCTCGAAAAAGATATGGAGAGGAGATTTAGTTATTCATTGAGCAGAGAGGATGTTGAAAATGCCATACTTGGAGGACCATAGGGACTAGAAGAACTTGATCATTTCATTTACTTTCTTATCTTTCTAATGCGATATAAATTCGGTTTCAGTGTTGTTATATCAATAGAAATTCTGTTTATTGAAATTCAATCAAGGGAAAGAAAAAAAAATAGACATGAGAACATCTCTAAGCTTCATCAGCAATGCATTCTCTTGAGCCAAACAGCAGTGTATTGGTGGAGTTTTGTATTCATCGTATTAAACAATGGATCACGATCCTCAAGAATTTAAATGGAAGTTAAGTTCACAGTGAGATTGAATGTTATCACGATAAATTTGAATTTAAATATTTTTTATTTGATGATATGGTATTTAATCTCACAATAAACTTGACTCTATTTGAAGAGTATCAGGTTTGATTCTCTCACTAGAACTTTTACTATATATACTTTTTAATATATTCCTACATTAACAAATAACAACACATTCTATATAAATTACAAAAACCTGTGTGCTAAAGTTAAGTTAAATGAAAGAAGTGAAGAATTACTCTTCCACCTTCTTCCCTCTTTCTTGTAATTTCTTCTCTATTTTTTTTTCTTCTCTCTGAAAAAAATGTTGTCTCTTCACAAATCCATGCACTAAACCAAATTCAATGTGATTCTGCAGAATGATAATGAGACCAGTATTCCTTGACAAGCTGAACCTTCCCTCTTCATTAGCTTCATTGGCTCATCAAACTCCACAAGTTTTCCTGATATATAACAAAACATCAAATTTATGGAAGGCAGAATATGCTTTTTAAATAAAAAGTTAAAAGAAAATGAAAAACTCACCATCACTGATAGCAAGTACCATGGTGCAATCCATCACCGTTGGTATTCTGTGAGCCACTGTGATTACAGTGCAATCTTCGAATTCGCTCCTTATGGATTTCTGCAAAATCAAGTCAGTTGCATTGTCAACTGATGCAGTTGCTTCATCCAGCACCAGAATACGACTTCTCCTCAAAAGAGCTCGGCCCGGTTCAGAATTGTTACTGATGATCAGAAGAAAACGCGAAAACACCTGCTTCATTGTCAGATATAACTTACCTAAAGAGTCTAGGCCGCCCTCTTTTTCATGAAACTTCCCAAGAACCTTCCAAAATGCGTAAAAAATAGTACCTAATAAGCAATCAGATACATGCAAAAGAAAAATATACAAATTGTTCATAACAGCAATCATGTGTTTTGTATCGAGATTGATAAAAATACCAAAATAAACAATGAATCTGTAATTAAAACAATCATATAAAAATGAAATATATAAGATTTACGTTTGTCTGGTTCAGATAAAGAGTATCAAAGTCGTCTAAACGGTCAGTCGTCTAAACTTCCCGTATCTCCTGGTCCCTAGGCTGAGACAAGGGGTCTAAATTGTATCTCACAGTCCCATTAAAAAGAGCAGGATCCTGAGGTATTATTCCAAATCGTGACCTCAAATCATGAAGTCCAATTGTAGAGATGTCGATGCCATCTACTACAATCTTTCCTCCACCTGGCTCCAACAGGCGAAATAGAACACCAATGAGAATTGTCTTTCCACTGCCGGTTCCGCCAACAATACCGATCTTGTGCCCTCCTTCAAATGTGCAACTGATCCCACGAAGAACCAATGGTGCATCATGCCGATATCTGATCTGTTTTGTAATCAAATTTCAGTATACTAGCATATCACTTGATTTAACAAAGAAATAAAAGACATAATTTACCAGCAAATAGCAGATATCCACTCTACCCAATGCTGGGTAGTTGGGTGGGGGCCGATTCTCTTCTATCACTTCAGGGGCTTCACTCGGTATATGCATGTATTGGTTGAGCCTTTCTACAGAAATGATGTCGTTTGCAAGAGTGCACTGGTTTTGAATTGAAAAAACAAGTGCTAGGTTTAATGCAAGACCATAAGAAAGAGCCATTCCAATAAACCCTGCAGTTGAATAATCAATTGTTAGAGCACATATAACAAATCTCACATAGACAATACATTAATATTATTCGGTCCTTGCAGCGGTAGAGATATTTTCGGTTTAGACATTTTTTTAACGATTCCATTAAAAATAAATTTGATAAAATATAATTTTTTTATAAATTACTATACCATTTTTTCGATGTTTAAACTTTAAAATGGTGGTCAGACGGAGAGGTTGCTTTGTCCAATCAAAAGGTTCATGCAACCGCATGCTTCTGTTCCTCCACAGATTCAGGCCTCGGGCGACGAAGGTACATGTCGTCCTCCGGCAAATGTAACAGGGCTCCTATGACATTGAGGCCAAAGCTGCTTTTTAAAGTTGATAGGAGCCTGTTTTGCAATTTCACACGGCAGAGGAATGCAATCGATTAAACAACGGCGACGTTGGCGTGCTAAACCCCAAACACTATCTCCTACAACTATATGTTTCTTACGTTGAAATACTCCCATCATTTTTTAATTTGGTAAAACACACTAACACACTATTTAAACTTAAAATCTTTAAGATTAAGAGTCTCAAACTTAACCATTAAACCAATGTTTCATTGGCAAATACTCCACTATTTTATAAATGAAAAAAGTTGTATGATATTTTCCATAATCTTATATTACCAAATATACATCAAATACAATAATCTCATCTTCTTATATAATTTATCTTAATTTAATGTTCTTTTCAACAAAAGGCATATTCATTATCATGATAGTGAATTAGGCCATACTTCCTTCTTCCCTACTCGCATTCAATTTTCTTCTCTTCATTACCGAAGCAAGAGTGGAGGGGGGCTAAATAAAAAAACAATTGTTTAGCTTTCAATGTGATTCTGCAGAACGATAATGAGACCAGTATTCCTTGACAAGTTTCCCAAACAGTGAATCTTCTCTCTTTATTAACTCCATCGGCGCATCAAACTCCACAAGTTTTCCTGAAATATAACAAAGACATTCCATTATTATATAACTGGAAAATAAATGGAAAGCCACTAGCATCCGCACTGGTTGATGCCCCTCCGTCTGTAACCAGCAGCAAATATAAAAAATAATGTCCATGCATAAGATAAGCCATTTGTAGGCTGTCTTGCTCAACTTCTGTGTATAAGATTACCTCAAACTAATTATCAAATTTATGGAAGGCAACCTCAAATATGAAGATGAAGCAGATGCAGAATATTCTATTCAATTAAAATTCGCAAGTAAAAAATTAACTTACCATCACTGATAGCAAGTACCATAGTGCAATCCATCACCGTTGGTATCCTGTGAGCCACCGTGATTACAGTGCAATCTGCGAATTCACTTCGTATGGTTTTCTGCAAAATCAAGTCAGTAGCATTGTCAATCGATGCAGTTGCTTCATCGAGCACCAGAATACGGCTTCTCCTCAAAAGAGCTCGGCCCAAACAGAACAACTGTCGCTGCCCCATGCTCCAGTTTGAACCATCCTCCACAACTGCATAATCAGCTGAGAGTTGTTACCAATGATCGCCATCAGAAGAAAATGCAAAACACTTGCTTCAGTGTCAGATAAAACTTACCTAAAGAGTCTAGGCCATCTTCTTTTTCCTGAACAGCCTCTCGAAGCTGACATTTCCCAAGAACCTTCCAAAATGCATAAGAAAAAATTTTAGTACCTAATAAGCAATCAGAGACAGGCAATAGTGAAATATAAACACTGTTCATAACTGCAAGCATGTGCAATTAAGTGTTGCAGTATTACCTCCCATATCTCCAGATCCGAATGTTGAGATAAGGGGTCCAAATTGTTTCTCACAGTCCCATTAAAAAGAGTAGGATCCTGAGGTATTATTCCAAAACGTGACCTCAAATCATGAAGCCCGATTGTAGAGATGTCAATGCCATCTACTACAATCTTTCCTCCAGCTGGCTCCACCAGCCGAAATAGAGCACCTATGAGAGTAGTCTTTCCACTGCCAGTTCGGCCAACAATACCGATCCTGTGCCCTCCTTCAAATGTGCAACTGATCCCGTGAAGAACCAATGGTGCATCAGGCCGATATCTGATCTGTTTTGTAATAAAATTTCAGTATACTAGCATATCACTTGATTTAACAAAGAAAGAAAAGACATAATTTACCTGCAAATTAAAGATATCCACTCTACCCACTGCTGGCCAGTTGGGTGGGGGCCGATTCTCTTCTATCACTTCAGGGGCTTCACTCGGAATATGCATGTATTGGTTAAGCCTTTCTACAGAAATGATGTAATTTGCAAGAGTGCACTGGTTTTGAATTGAAAAAACTAGTGATATGTTTAATGAAAGACCATAAGAAAGAGCCATTCCAATAAACCCTGCAATGGAATTATAAGCAATTGTTATAGCACATATAACAATCTCATATAGGCAGTACGCTAATATTATTCGGTCTATTTATCTCCACAAATACTTAAAGCACATGCATATGAAACATTTTAAATTACTGAAAGATAGTAATACCGACTCTTCAAGATCTTTTGTTAAATACTCACCAGAGCTAAAAGTCCCAGGAGGAAGCAACGCCATGCAAAGTGCGGCGGAAGCAAGAACAGCTGCACTGAGTGTTTCTAATCGTTGTATCAACCACTCATTTGCTGCAAAACTGTGGAAGAATGGACTAGCATTAATGTCAATGAGGTCAAGACTCTTTGCAAAGAACCGTTCTTCCACCTCAAAAGCCCTTATTGTCATGGCTCCTGATACAGACTCAGCTAGATGATTGGCTACATAGGACTTAGTTGTGCCATTGATCCGCATCAACTCTTTTGCTGTGGTGAAGTAATATCTCTGTAGTTAAGGAGTAAAAGGTTTACCGAAATATACATAATAAGATAAAAGAAAACATTGTCTAATTATAAGAACTTTAATGTCCAAGTGTAAACTTTCTTTGCAATTGATATTACACTGATTTTTTTAAAAAAAAAATTGGAAAGATTCGGTAGCTCTGTGTTGAATTCCATAATGATACTACATACTTCGAAAATAGCAAATATTAGCTTATTTCCCACTTATTAAAAAGTCTTCCTTAGAAAAATTTAACGGCATAGTGAACTTGTAAGATTATTTTACTAATCTGATTTAAAACATCAGTGTTTTCAGTGCAAACAGTTCTTCCAAAATATCTATTTATGCACCAGACAAAGTTCCGATATCAGCAAAGTGTGGCCCAAACATATGGTTATTGATCAAGGAAAACTTTTCCTGCCTAAGTAGTCATGAAAGAATCTTGCATAGTTTTACCTGTAAACGAATTATCACATAAACCATTGGTATGGTGACAAACAGGACTTGCCAGGTAATAACAGCCAGTACTCCAAGACTAGTGTAAGTATTGGTGGTAGACCCAACAGTAAAGATTAAGCTGAATGGGACATCAAGATCGACGATACTCAGATCAGATGAGACCTAAACACGAAGAAAAAAGATGACAAAAGATTAAAAATAATAGCTTCATGAATGCTTATAGAAGTGCATTACTGTTTAGCAATAGAGATGCTTACCCGGCTAAGTATCCTTCCTAGAGGTGTGGAGTCATAAAAAGACATAGGCGCACGGAAAAGAGAGTTCAGTAGCTGGGAAAATAATGATTTTGATGATTGAATACCCAAAACAACTGTAGAAAGAGATCTAAATAGCAAAAATATTGTTGAGGCAAATCCCAGCAACAAGTAAACCACAATCAGTTGCAGTTTGCTAACATGAGGATTTTCGACATTAGCAGCCATCCAAGAGTTCTGTGATATCTGACCAATCACAAACATAAGGTGAGAGAGACTGGCAATGGAGAAGAATAAAAACCCTTTGTTCTGACTGAGATACTGTATATATGGCCTAAACCCATTGTCTCCCATTTCTCTCTCTTCTTGCTTGATCAATTGAGCACCTTCAGATGTTTCAAATTGTTTCTCTACATAACTCTTCTTGATCTCTTTAGCAGATGTTCCATGTCTCCGGGGTTTAGCAACCTCGGTGGTCCTTTCAGACCCAGCAGTCTCTTTGTGTGCATTCACAAGGTCCTGAAATTCTTGGTTTTTTGCCAGTAATTGATAATAAGAGGCAGCTTGGAGGATTTCCCCATCTGACATTAACTGTAAACAAAATTAAAACAACTGTTTTGAGAAGAAAAAAGTATTTTAACCGACAATTATAATGAACAATAAATTACACTGAACAAATTCCGAGTTCGATCAGCTTTCTAACTAATCAAGTATTGTATGTGAGTATGCTGCTATAGCATGATCAGTAAAAGAGTTGAATTTCACCAGATCTTCATGAACAAGAAATAGATTAATAGGACCAGAAAACCGTATTTGTGCACTGGTTGGTTAAAACCAGAATCAGTGCTTATATATTCTTCTTTAGCCATTTAGTGGGTTATATACCGTAGAGATTTTAATAATGCAACAAATCAAAATCCAGAAAATTAGTCTTTATTAAGTTCTAAAATCTAGTAGTGCAAGTTAATTCATTTTGGATGTGCTCTGGGCAGAATAATGTTGCAAATAAGAGAATAAAAACCCAGATTATAGACACACAAGGAATATGTGATAAGAATAATGAATGGAGGAAATCTTAGAAGATGATGTACACTAACCAAAACAGAATCGAATGCAGGCAAGAAATCAACTTGATGGGTCACAAGTAACACTGCCTTTCCGGATAGTGCTCCCATAACATATTCCTGCAAAGGTTTTAGTTAGCTTTCACTAGGGGTTAATGATTAAACATATTACAAGGTGTTAGAAGCATTTAGTTACATTGAATAAACTTGTAGCTGTATGAGCATCAACGGCACTGAATGGATCATCCAAAAGATATATATCAGCATCCTGATAAAGAGCACGAGCAAGTTGAATTCGCTGCTTCTGTCCACCACTCAAATTAACTCCTCTTTCACCAATCTCAGTTTGATCACCATATGGAAGCAACTCAAGGTCGTTTACCAATGAACACTTCTCAATTGTTTCTTGGTATCGTTGCCTATCCATGACAGACCCAAATAAAATGTTTTCTTGTATAGTTCCAGTCTGGATCCATGCTGTTTGAGAAACATAGGCAATCTTACCATAAACCTGAATCTGTAGATTAAATTAATGGACCACAGTACTATCAATACAAATTGTTTTTTTAGTGCAGAAGGGAACAAGATTACTTCCTTTAGAAACATAAATAAGCTTATAGACAACAAGACTTGTTAAACATTGGAAGTGCAGAGCAAGATGTGTGAACAGAGTCCTCACAAAGGTTAGATTTAATCTATTAATACAAAATAGAGGAAAGGGACATTAACAACTTACAGTTCCCTTGATATTTGAAAGTTCTCCAAGAACTGCGGCCAAAAGGGTTGATTTGCCTGAGCCAACTTCTCCACATATTGCTACCTTTTCACCAGGCCTAACCTCTAAACTTATGTTTCTAAGTGTTGGTTTTAAAGAATTCTCCTCCCATGAAAAACTGGCAGACCTTATGAAAACAGCCTGGTTGGTGGTCTCCATCTTCTGCTTTTGCCGGACATCTGCACTCTGCAGCTCTGGCGCCTCAAGAAACTTTATAATTCGTGCAAATGCAACCTTTGCTTGAATCACCACCGCAATAACATCAGGGATACTTCTAATAGGATCTTGAACAAGACGCAATGTTGCCACAAAAGTGAAAACATTACTAGCATGTAGAGGAATTTTGAGGAAATAACATGCCCCGAATGTAGCAGTTGAGACCAAAACAGGCGATGACCAGAAGAGAAAGGTATTGTATGCTTTCCGTAACTGCACTGCCGATAACCATTTGTACTCCACGTTCCTTAAAGTTTCTATGACATTCTTGAAATGTGCTTCCCATGCATATAATTTCAACACCTTCATACTAACAAGAGCCTCAGAGCTAGCCTTCAATCTCTCGTCTTGTGCAATCATGAGTCTAGTTTGAAACTTATGCTGCAACTTTGCTAGAGGAGTGTTGCATAGCACGGTGATAACTATAACCACCAAGGCAGCAAATGTCGCTAGCCCCACTGTGCGGAAGAGGATTACTAATGCAATGCAAAGCTGGAGGCTTGTCGTCCAAAGCTGATGGAACCAGAAAGGAAACTCTCCAATCCTATAAGCATCGACTGTGACATAGTTCATTATCTCACCACCCGAGTGTATCAGCCTAGCAGCATTGGATAACCTCAGTTGCTTCTTGTAAATAGAAGCTGTGAGCAAAGACCTCACTTTAAGACCAATTAGTCTACTCCGAAAGTACCACTGCCTTTGAGATACGGATTCTAAACTCTTCGAAAAGAACAGTGATATGGCCAATACATAACCTTCATATTTGAAGCTTTCATGTCCCTCAGCAACCAAAATGAAGGCATTAAGAAGCAGAGGACCAGCAGAGAGAGTGAATATCTTTAGCAAAGCAAAGAACCCAGAAATGAAAATCTCTCTCCAGTGACATAATATTATTGTCCTCAAGATTGATGGCTGAGAAGATGGTTCAGCTCGTTTTTGTTTGTTAAGCTGCTCCAAGAACAACAAGTAACACCTCTCCGCTCCATCTGTCTCACGCAACTTGGGTATTTCTCCCTCCTCAAGGGTTTTCTCCCTACCAAACTTCATCAATGGATTCAACCACCAAAATGATATTTTATTAAAGAATCCAGCTTTGGCAAAAGGAGTAACTTGGCCAACTGAATCAATTTTATTGTTGCCCTTAGACTCACCATTCAAAGGGGCATAAATACCACTTTCTTCAATACCTTCATCCATTTCTTGATATTCATGCCCATTATAAGCACATAACATCAACAATACTGCTCCTGGCACTGATACAACGTCTAAAACTATCTTAGTTGATACTTCTTTGCCTAAAATAGCAGTAAATAAGGATAAAGCACAGACAACTCCAGCATACAAAAAGGAAAGAATTGACAATAACCGCAATGGTGTTCTTGGAAGTTGTGTTCCCCTAAGGCTCACAGTTAAACTTACTAACAACCATGTCAAACCTTGAAACAGTTCTAGCAACCACCAATTCAAAGGTAAAGCACTCTGGTTTTTCCTCAACTTCTCCTCCAAAATCCAAATGCCTAAGCACAAGTACACTAATCCAAGACAACCATTAACAATGGCAGAAACAATCTGCAAAGCCGAAAATCGTTGAAAACGTGCAGGAACATGAACTATTTTTGACGATGATACCCTTTGAACCATGTTAAATAAGAGCATAACTAAGAGTAAAGTATCAAAACATATAATCAACGTGTGATTAATACACGAAGATGGATGACTGAGAAACACAAAATTTGAACTGCATGGCTTTCCATCAATATGTGAACAACTAGATTCCCCACAGAACATGGTCCATAAATCCTCCATCATCTTTCTCTTTGCTTACAGCTCACACCCTGTATTGCATACAAAAGGGCAATTAAGTTCAGAATAAGAAAACTTGCCCTTCAGATTTTCAACGGATCCAACAAAATTATAAGAGTAAATAACTTAAAATCAATATTAATACAAAATTACCAATGAGCTTAACCCAAAAGGCAAAATTTAATAGTTAACAAAATATGTATCACTTGCAGTCTCTGGACATATCTCACTTTATAAATATTCAAATTAAAGTACCAAGGATTTAAACAAAATTAAATTTTGGTAATTGAAAAAAAAAATTGCAGTCCAAGACTGCAAGTGAGATGCGGGATATATGCAGAAACTTTTCTATTTGTCATGGAAGAGATGTCAGGTGGTAATAGCAAAGCAAAAGCATGCAGTGAACTGTGAGGGCGATTTCTCCAGTGGTTGTGCTGCTAGTGAAAGGAAAAATGGAAAAAAGAATCTTACAGAATTATTAAATTACTACTTTCTAGTTATTCTATGTGCATAACGACGATGAAAAGTTCATGGGCTTTAATCAAATACCTTTATTCGCCAAAAGTCAGTGACCCTAATCGATCCTTGTCTCAAACAATTATAGCTTTTGGTGCAAACATTCCTATAAGCAAAAAACCAATTCAACATTGATCATAATCTAAACCAAATCCAGCCTTCATTAACAAAATTCTTGAGAGCAAAAGAGAAATGTTCAGAGCTATAGATAACTCACCAAGGGGCGTCTCACATTTCACTTAAAAGAAGAAGAACGTCAATGTGACATTTAAAATTGTATAAATGATAACAGCGTTTGTCCAAAGGATACATTGAATAAAGCCAAAAAAGGAAGAAAAACAGGTAGAAGTATTCAAAACGAATCAGACAACTGGACAAATTCTGCCTCTCTCTCTGCTTTTGCTTTCGTCTGCGATGGCAGTTGAAACACGAAAATGAAAGAAGGAAGAAATCAGAGATACAAAGTAATATTAATCATTTTTTTATAAATAAAAAAATAAAATTAATCAATGTAGTATAACTGTATAAGTGGATCCATCGTAGGGTACCGTAGTATAGTAATACGATGGTAACGATCGAATGGAATAAAACAGTCAGATGTCGTCATCGCACACGTCTCTCCTTCACTGTATTGGACATTTTTGTTAGCTGTCACAATTTGGAAATCCGTGGCTCAAGGCCTATTATTTTTCTTGCCTCCTCATAAAATTATGAAGGAATTTTGCTATTGGCCATTTAAGACATTTAATTTTTTTTTTTTGGTGATTTAATATATTCTTTTTAGTAGGTAATTAAAATCTCTCTATTTGCTGAAAAAACAGCTTCTTCTTCTTTTTTAACAATGTCATGCAATTAGACACAAAATTTGACATTTGAGGACTCAAAATAAACTTGTAAATGAAAATAGAAATCTAATTTAGATTTAAGTTAATATACAATAATTTTTAGGAAGTCAATATGAAAATACATAAGAATTTATGGGATTTTAAAATTAAAAAATTTGAGAAGGTCATGGCTTTTAGAATTATTTTTTAAAAATTATGTCAGAAAACACTAATTTTAAGTTTTCAAAAAAAAAATTTAAAAACCGTTTTTAAAAATTATTTTTAAAAACTGTTTACTAAATATAAAAAAATTGAAAACAATTTTTTTAGACCTCGAACAAACATATCCTATGGCTTTTTGCTTTCTTTCTCTTCAATTTGAAAATTCGCCTCGCACTTGAGTTACGTGTCAAACTTTTGGTTCTGCTTTGTTATGGAAATTTTGTAATTAACTAGATTAATAAAAATAATTTTTTACTTAATTAAAATACAATATAATTTAAATTTTAAAATATTATAATTTCATTCAATAAATATTAATTAATTTATATTAAAAATATTAACATCATTATTGTGGTCGCTGAGTGTTTTATCTTTTTCTTCTTCTCTCTACCATCGTTTGATAGGGTACTTAATCGAAACCTGAAAAAGGCAAGACGTCGGTAATCACGTTCTTTCATTATTTTAATTAATTATTTATTTAATTTAATTCATTATTGCAAGTGTATAGTCAACAGATGCAATAATTAAAGATGGACCAAGGTTATTAAATGCCCCAACTAGTCAATTAGGGTGTAAAGTTACAATCATCATTGTTATGTCTATTTAAAAATTAAAATAAAAATTAATTTAATTTTAAAATTTAATATTATATTAATAAATTTAAATTTATATATTTTATATTTAATAATATAACATTTAATTTAATTTTAAATTTTATTTTAACTCAACTTTCAAAATGTAAAATATGATGATCTCATGATTGAGATTTTATTTTTTAAATAAATGATTAAAAAAATGAGATTAAAAAATAAAAATAAAAAATTGAGTTTTTCTATCAATAGATGTTCAATGACCCAAATCTAGACATCTACTCGTCTACTACGATGGCTTTGGCGTATTCAAGAATTTCTCCGGCCAATAACAAAAGATTGGACAAATAACCACGTCTCATGATGCTTAAAATTAAATATATTCGAGCATGACAAAAGCCTGATAACATGCAGATTCAATTAGTGGTTGCCTGGTTATAGTGCAATATTTAAGTAGCTGCTACTGCCAAGCGATGCAAATCCAGCACCAGATCAAGAAACCTACTCATCGTAATCAAATTTTCTTGGTTGGTTTTGATCCGAATTCAATGAATTAGATTAATTGAAAATATTATTAATAATTTTAAATAATTTTATTAATAATATTAATATAAATATAAGATTAAAAAATTAATATTATCAATAAAAAATTTAAAATTAATTATAAAGTTTTTAATTGATTTAAACATAAACTATTAAGTTTAAATCTGAACCAAACAAAAAACTTCCACCATAATAACAAATCACAAATTTATTAAGATAACAACTTTTGACGTGAACAGAGCAATTACATGAGTACATGTGCTCCATTTTAATGCGTTTAATAACATGCTTGGAAGCAAAATAATAGAAAATAAATAATGCATATCTCAAATTTTTAGCTCTATCATTATATTCGAAAAAAAATTTTCATTTTGTTTAATGAATAATCTTTGGTTAAGCAATAAGTGATTTCGTTTCTTATTCTCTTTTTAACACATTAATTTCAATGGAGCGACTAATTCTAATGTGTGTGAAGAATATGATGTCTCTAAAATTGAGAATTGGAGTGAAACCTATCTTATATTTTATATAGTGATCTAATGGTCTGTCCATCAAAACTCCAAATCTCTTCTATAGCTTATATTAGATAACTCATATTAAACACATAAGAATATTAGGCATGCTGTAAATAAATTGTCTTATTAAACTCATTTTATATCTCACTTATGAGAAAACCCAATAAATCACAATTAATGTAAACCCACGAAATAAAAAAAAATTCTAACAATATGAACCACAAGGCCAACAAGAAAAAGAATATAAACCTCATTTTTTTTATGAGAGCATGTTTCACATTCAGAAAAATTCTTGCAGATAAATTTTTTTTTACCGTAGGCAATATTCACAATAAGATAATTTTATTTAATCTTACACTAAGAGGAGAATATCTTGCAAATTTTCTCTTTTTGCTACTACAAACTCTCAAACAATGAGGAATAAATAAAATTACGAATCAATTAACATAATTTGAGAATTTATATTAATTTACTAAATTTTTGGATCATGCACACCGACATGTATAAGTCAAGATTGGCAGTAAGTTCATAAGAATTTTAATATATTTTTTTAATGAGAAAGATCTCAATTAAGATTTAAACAAGTCAACGAAAGTCAAATCTCTAATCAATGGAATAATTAATTAGAGGTGATCTTTATGTCTGCTAATGCTACTTTTCAAATGAAACTTGATAACTTCAAAAAAAAAACATTTTTTTTAAAAAAATCACTTAAACCTATTTGACAAACACAGTCATGGTTCAAATTATTACTTAACACAGTCAAGTAAATTTATAAAAGATTCCATAAATTTCCACTTTCACGTTGGCATTTTCAATATATAAATTTTGATTTTGCCAGTCAAACAAAATATTCTCATTTGATTCTTTTATAGGTATAATTCACATCCAAAAACTATTTTGAACAGGTAATAAAAAAGAGAGAACCGGAAAAATAAATAAATAGACCCCTGATTTATGATGCTTAAAATTAAATATATTTGAGCAATACAAAAGCGTGATAACATGCGGATTAAATTAATGGTTGCCAAGTTGGTGAAATATTTTAGTGCGTTTAATAATTTGCCTAGAAGTAAAATAACAGTTAACAAATTCATATTAAACACATTAAACTATTAGATCTTTTATAAATATTCTTTATTTATCCGCTCTAATATGATCAGTGATGCAATGACAATTTGTAAATGGTGGAATCGATGATTCTAGATATTGCAATAGGTGCTTTCACAAAGATTTGTGAATAGCTTTTTTTTTTTGTTTGTTCGAGGTTTTGTGATTGTGGACAGTTTGTGAGTGGTGGTCAAAAAGCTTGAAGTTTTGGCATCTAGTCATACGTTATTAAAGAATATGATTAAGTAGATTTATTCTATTAAGATTGTATTTTTTTTTCTTTGGGAGAACTAGTTTATTGCTTTGTTATTTTTATTTTTTTTAATAACGGACCATTAAGATAATGTTATTTTTATATTTATGAAAGTTTTAAGAGGTTAAAATATGAATTTTTTCAAACTGTGTGGTTTATGGAGAAAAGAATAAATAATAAGAAATTTTAATTCCAATATTATGTCAGTTGTTGGTAGTCAGCAATCGGGAGAAAATTCGAAGAAGAACGGAAATGGCAAAGAGGTGGCCCACGAGTAGCTTTAAGTGTTATGTGGTGAGTTGGATTTACTTTAAGTAGTCTAAATGAAAAATCAATTATTTGGTGATAATATTAAATTTAATTATTAAAGTATGCTTGGGTGATAGACAAAAAATTGATTTATGGGTATGATAGGAAATTTGGTCAGGTAGAAATATTTTCGGTGAGAAATGATATATTTTTTTTTAGAATAAAAGAATTAAATAAATTATTGATGAGAGATCCAAATTTTGGTGGATGATTTGAGATGAAATTTAGTGGATCTTGACAGACTTTAATTGATTATTTGATGTGATTTGGGAAGAGAAGAATTTAGTGGAATTTTTATATAATTTGATAAAAAAAAAATCAGGATGATTAGATGTAAGAAATTTTAAAGAAACTTTGTTATATAAAATTTGTAGATAATCAGGATAGCCAAATTAAGTGGTTTGAATCTTTATATTGCTTTTATATTACTGTTTCATATCATTGTTCATGCGCATATGCATTTAATAATATAACCGAAAGAACCAGGAAGACAGCCGGTCTAATGAAATAACCGTGACAGCCGGTATATACTGGGATGAAAATTGAAAACCGTGACAGCCGGTATATGCTGGGATGAAAAGTAAAAACCGTGATAGCCGGTATATTCTGGGATGAAAAGTGAAAACCGTGACAGCCGGTATATGCTGGAATTAACCGGGAAGGCAGCCGGTCTGATGAGAATAAAAGAACCGGAAGGGCAGCCGGTCTAAGATAATAACAACCTGTCAACAGGTGGGAAGACGTTCCCATCATAATCATTCATGCATCTACATCTGTTTTAATTATCGTTGCATTATTTGAAATGCTGAGATGTGATATATTAATTGTGAATTAAATTATAGATGGCTGGGTCTCATAAAAAGAGACAACTATAATGATGAGATTTTTGAGATGCTAAGATGTGGTATATTAATTGTGAATTAAATTATAGATGGCTGAGTCTCATAAAAAGAGACAGCTATAATGATGAGATTTTTGAGATGCTAAGATGTGATACTTTTTGTGAATTTAATTATAGAAGGTTGAGTTTCATAGAAAGAGACAGTAGGGTGATAAGACTTACCTAAATGATGGATTTTTTGATACGAACCTCATTATGAGGTAATTAGGAGATAATTGATAGTCTTAAGGTGAACCAATGATTGAGAAGAAGAGATTCATAGTAGAAAGTTGTCATCAGGTTATGCGAAAATAAATTTTTAATATTAAAGGATTATTGATGGAATTTGGAATACTTTCAGTAAATTTAATTCGCTGAGCTTGTGAAGCTCACTTCTCATTGTTCAATGATTTCAGGTAACAGTCAAGATAAATAGTCTGGTGGGTTGAGAATCAGACGAGATATTTTTCTATAATCCAAGTACGTGTCAATATCCTCAGACAATCGAGTTAAATACTTTTAAAATTTTATTGTAAATATTCATGCATTTATGTATATTATGTTTAAGTGAATATCAGATTTCTTTACCTCTCCTGTTAAAGGATAAGGAAAAAAAAATCTGGTAATATTATATTTGTTGTTGCATATATGTGTCGTGCTTGGATTTTCAAAATGTGATGACACCGTCTAAGGGTGGCCAACCTGGGATGGGTTGTTACAATTTTGGTATCAAAGCATTAGGTTTTAAGATTCTGTAGACTGCATGAGAACCTAAAAAGTGGAAGATCTAAATAAATAATTTTCTTAAATGCAGAGTCTGAGGATGACACATGGTCGTGCGAGAACTGGAGGTAGAGTTCAAAATCAGAGGGGACGTGGTAGACCCCCAATTTTTAGGAGGACTGAAGCAGAGGAAGAAGTTGAGTCGGTGGTTCCCGCAAGGGAACTTGGTGATAGTGCAGCTGGTACGAGTAGAGCTGGGGAAGTATCTAAAAGTAGGAATGAAGAATTGCAAGATGCTCTTAACCGTGCTTTAGAGAGGATGAATACAGCCGAGGAACGAGCTGCTAATTTGCAGAGAATATTAGAGGAAAGGGATGGAAGAGAACCAGAGGTAGTGAGGCAAGAGGTTCCTGATGGAGGGGTATTTGCAAATGAAATGCAAGGGGATTGTTTTGTGAGGTTTCTTAAGTTTAAACCTCAGTCGTTTAAAGGATCTGTAAATCCGGTGGAAGTTGAACAGTGGATTGAGCATGTGGAGAAATATTTTGAGGTCTTACCAGTGTCTGATAAACAGAAGGTTGTTTTTGCTTCGTTTATGCTTAAGGGTAAGGCTTCTCAATGGTGGAAGGATATTTTGCCCAGGATGAGTACACGAATAGATCAACCTTTGACTTGGAATAAATTTATGGATGAATTCTTTGCAAAGTATTTTTCAGATTCTTTTCGGGCATAACAAGAAAGAGAATTTATTCACCTAAAGCAGGGAAATTTATCGGTGGTTGAATATGATAGTAAATTTATAGCCCTGTTAAGATTTGTACCCGAGTTCGTGAATACGGAGGAAAGAAAATGCAAGAGATTTTTAGACGGATTACACTATGAAATTCGTTTTAAACTCTCTTACATGGGCATAGGAAATTATACTGTACTGGTAGATAAAACATTGCAGATTGAGAGAGATTTAATAGAGTTTAAAGGTAGGATGAATTGGTTGAAGAGAACTAGATTTGAGGGATTTAGAGGTGGTAGCAGTATGAGTGTACAAGGCGGGAGACCACCTCAGAGGGGGCGTTCTTTGTCACAAGGAATGGTAGGGCAGACTCAGAGATAAGCAAGATCTGTTACTTCAGTAGCTCAGAGTAATACCAATGGGACCCCTCGATTTGGGAGACAGGCTATGGGGATTGGGAGTTATGGTAGAGGAATGAATATGCCACCAAGGGGAAGTGGAAATTTGATTTATGATCGGGAGTCAAGGGTTTGCTTTAAATGTAATCAGATGGAGCATTTATCTCGGAACTACCCTACACAGATATGCTTTGTATGTGGTGAAGGAGGACATGTTGCTGCAGATTGTCCAGCGGGGAAGTCAGTTGAAGCAAGCATTGGAAGTGTTGGGAGAAGACCGATGGAGAGAGGCAGCGGATCAGGAAGTGTGCGAGGCAGAGGTCAAGGATATGTAGTAGAGCAAGGACGTGGCTGTCAGATTTATTCCAGAGATGGCAGAGTCTATGCATTGACCCAGTATGATGCACAAGCCACTCCTGATGTTGTTATGGGTATGATATCTATCCTTGGTAGGGCTGCTAGATTATTAATTGATCCTGGTGCAATCCATTCTTTTGCATCTAGTAGTTATATGAAATCTATTGATGCCAGTGCTAGTCCTTTGATGCATGCCATTATTGTTAAGGTTCCTACTGGAGATAGGGTTATTATCAGAACAATTTATCAAGGTTGTGTGATTAATATTGCTGACCGAGAATTTGAGGTTGATTTATTGCCTTTAGATATGACAGATTTCGATGTGATTCTAGGGATGAATTGGTTATCTGCATGTCATGCATGGGTAGATTGTTTTAGGAAAAATGTGGTGTTCAGGATACCCGGGTAGGAGGAGTTTAATTTTCAGGGAGAACGTAAAATACTTGTTAATTGTCTTATTTCTGCCTTAACTGCTAGTAAATGGTTGAGGAAGGGTTGCGAGGGGTATTTAGCATATGTGGTGGATTCTAGCAAAGAGGGTAGACAGTTAGAAGAAATCTCTGTGGTAAAAGATTTTTCTGATGTATTCCCTAAGAAGTTGTCTGGATTGCCTTCCAATAGGGAGATCGAATTTTCTATTGAAGTGATTCCAAGATCAGCACCCATATCCATAGCACCCTATAGAATGGCACCACCTAAATTGAGAGAGTTGAAAGTTCAGCTTCAGGAGTTGCTAGATAAACAGTTTATCCAACCTAGTACATCACCCTGGGGAGTCCCTGTGTTATTTGTTAAGAAGAAGGATGGGATATTGAGGTTGTGTATTGATTATAGACAATTGAATAAGATCACAATCAAGAATAGATATCCTTTACCCAGGATAGATGATCTATTCGAGCAATTACAGGGAGCTAGAGTGTTCTGTAAGATAGACTTGAGTTCAGGATATCATCAATTGAGGATAAAAGAGGGAGACGTGCCTAAAACTGCTTTTAGGACACGTTATGGTCATTATGAGCTATTGGTGATGCCTTTTGGGTTGACCAATGCTCCTGCGGCATTTATGGATCTTATGAACCGGGTGTTTAAACCATTCTTGGACAGATTTGTAATTGTGTTTATTGATGATATTTTAGTATATTCTAAGAATGAAGAGGAGCATATACGACATTTGGAGATAGTGTTGGAGATTCTGAGGAAGGAGAAATTATATGCGAAATTCTCTAAATGTGAGTTTTGGTTGAATGAAATATCCTTCTTGGGGCATGTTGTGTCGGGAGAGGCAATAACAGTTGACCCACAAAAAGTAAAAGCAGTGTTGAGTTGGGAGAGACCTACGAATGTAACTGAAATTAGAAGCTTTTTGGGATTGGCTGGTTATTATAGAAGATTCATTCAAAAAATTTCTATGATTACTAGACCTTTGACTAAATTGACCAGGAAAGATGAAAAGTTTAGGTGGTCAGAGGAATGTGAGAGAAGTTTCCAGCTGTTGAAAGAAAAACTGACTACTGCCCCAGTATTAGTGCTTCCATTTGGTGATGAAGGATTTGTGGTCTATAGTGATGCGTCACATCAGGGGTTGGGATGTGTGTTGATGCAACATGGGAAAGCTATAGCTTATGCATCTAGGCAACTGAAGAATCATGAGAGAAATTACCCGACCCATGATTTAGAATTGACTGCCATAGTTTTTGCTTTGAAGATTTGGAGACACCATTTATATGGAGCCAAGTGTGAAATGTTTACTGATCATAAAAGTTTGACGCATTTTACCAACCCATAAGGAATTGAATTTAAGGCAGAGGAGGTGGATGGAATTAATTTGTGATTATGATTGTACAATTCATTATCATCTAGGAAAGGCTAATGTAGTAGCAGATGCATTGAGTAGAAAAGCTACAGGGAGATTAGCTGCTTTTGGGAGTCATGATACTAGCCTGATGATAGAATTAAGAAGAATGAGGATGCAATTGAGTGTCAGTGATAAAGGAGCATTAATGGCAAATATGGTAGATCAATCTCCTAATATTGATCGTTTATTACAGCTACAGAGTAAAGATGAGAGAATAGAGAAAATCAGGCAAGAAGTGTTGAGTGGGAAGCCGACCGAGTTTAGAATCAGAGAATATGGTATGGTAGTATCGGGACAAAGAATTTGTATTCCCAATGTGTGGAGATGAGAAAATAAATACTAAAGGAGGCTAATGATTTGATATATTCCATACACCCGGGAAATAATAAGATGTACAGGGGGTTAAAACAGAATTATTGGTGGTCAGGGATGAAGAGGGATGTAGCGGAATACATTGCTAGATGTTTGACTTGTCAACAGGTAAAATCTGAGAATAGGCATCCAGCAGGTTTATTAAAACCTCTTCCGATACCTGAGTGGCCATGGGAAAATGTAAGTATGGATTTTGTCTCTGGTTTTCCACGTACCCAGAGAAGGCATGATGCTGTGTGGGTTATAGTGGATAGACTTTCTAAATCTTCACATTTTCTTCCTATTAAAACTACCTGGAGTCCAGAAAAGTTGGCTGAGTTGTATGTGGCAGAGATAGTGAAATTACATGGAGTGCCATTGAGTATTGTATCATATAAAGATTCTAGATTTACTTCTAGATTTTGGAAGGGTTTTCAAGAAGCTATGGGTACGCAATTACAGTTTAGTACAGCTTTTCACCCACAAACTGATGGACAGACAGAGAGAATCATCATAATACTAGAAGATATGCTGAGGGCAAGTGTACTGAGCTTCTCAGTAAGCTGGGATGCTTATTTGCCTTTGATAGAGTTTGCATACAATAATCAGTATCAAACTAGTATTGGGATGGCACCCTTCGAAGCTTTGTATGGAAGGAGGTGTAGAACTCCAGTATGCTGGGAAGAAGTTAGAGAGAGAAAGATATATGGCCCAGAAATGATAAACTTGACTACTGAAATAATCAAACTGGTTAGGGAGAACCTCAGAGCACCTCAGAGCAGACAGAAAGGATATGCTGACAAAATAATACGACCTCTTGAATTCCAAGTTGGTGATTGGGTATTCTTGAAGATATCTCCGTGGAAGGGAGTGTTGAGATTTAAGAAGAAATGAAAGTTGAGCCCAAGATTTATGGGGCCCTATGAGGTGATCGAAAGAATTGGACTCGTAGCATATCGTTTGAATTTGCCTCCAGAATTAAGGCAATTACATAATGTTTTTCATGTGTCACTACTGAGGAAGTACTTGCACGATGAGTCCCATGATATCACGAATCAGGAGATAGAAATTCAGAAGGACTTGACTATTATGCTAGCACCAGTCAGAATCCTAGACAGAAAAGAGCAAGTTTTACGCAATAAATTTATTCCTTTGATTCAAGTATTATGGCGCAATAAAGATGTCGAAGAAGTCACATGGGAACATGAAGAAATAATGAGGAAGGATTATCCCTAACTCTTTACTTGATTTCAGTAAGGAAATTTCGGGGACGAAATTTTGTAAGGTGGGTAGATTTGTAATATCCGTATTTTAAAAGTTGGGTAAGTGTATATTTTTATAAATATGACAAAGAATTAAATCCCAAAATGGCTGAATGAAGATTTCTGGAGACAAAGGTTGAAAAGCAAAAAAAAAAAAAGTCAACTTGGAACAGTAACTCGGGGCAGCATGCCTGCTGCCACCGAGAGAATGATTTCAAGTGGAATGATTTGTATATTTGTTTTTGTTGTTTAGTGTGGAAGTGGAGAACAAAACATAATGATTATGTCTTTTAATCATTATGTTTGTTTTGTATTAAAATGGTATTTTGTGGAGGATTTGAGGGAGAGGGGGGGCTGCTGATTTTCAGCCGAGTTCCCCTATAAATATGAGCTTTAAGTTCGTGTAATTACACGAAGAAATTTTCCTATAGTTCCATATAATTCATCTGTGTTCTTAAAACACTTTGGAGTTTAAAGAAAGGTGGATGGAATAAAATTTTGAGGGTATTTTCGAAAATATTTCGAGAAGCTATCAAAATAGCAGAAGGTAATAAGGTAATGTTATTTTAACATTTATGAAAGTTTCAGGAGGTTAAAATAAGAATTTTTTCAAACTGTGTGGTTTATGGAGAAAAGAATAAATAATAAGAAATTTAAATTCCAATATTATGTCAAGTGTTGGTAGTCAGCAATCGGGAGAAAATTCGAAGAAGAACGGGAAAGGCAAAGAGGTGGCCCACGAGTAGCTTTAAGTGTTACGTGGTGAGTTGGATTTACTTTAAGTAGTCTAAATAAAAAATCAATTATTTGGTGATAATATTAAATTTAATTATTAAAGTATGCTTGGGTGATAGACGAAAAATTGATCTATGGGTATGATAGAAAATTTTGTCTGGTAGAAATATTTTTCGGTGAGAAATGATATTTTTTTTTTGAGAATAAAAGAAATAAATAAATTATTGATGAGATATATTGATGTTTTAATACGAGTTATGATGAGATGAATTTTAGTAAATCTTGAAAAAATTTGGTGGATGATTTGAGGTGAATTTTAGTAGATCTTGGCAAATTTTGGTGGATGATTTGAAATGAAATTTAGTGGATATTGACAAACTTTAATTGATTATTTGATGTGATTTGGGAAGATAAGAATTTAGTGGAATTTTTATATAATTTGATAAATAAAAAATCAGGATGATTAGATGTAAGAAATTTTAAAGAAACTTTGTTATATAAAATTTATGGATAATCAAGATAGCCAAATTAAGTGGTTTGAATCTTTATATTGTTTTTATATTACTGTTTCATATCATTGTTCATGCGCATATGCATTTAATAATATAACCGAAAGAACCGAGAAGGCAGCCGGTCTAATGAAATAACCGTGACAGCCGATATATGCGGGATGAAAAGTGAAAACCATGACAGCCGGTATATGCTGGGATGAAAATTGAAAACTGTGACAGCCGGTATATGTTGGGGTGAAAAGTAAAAACCGTGACAGCCGGTATATGCTGGGATGAAAAGTGAAAACCGTGACAGCCGGTATATGCTGGAATTAACCGGGAAGGCAGTCTGTCTGATGAGAATAAAAGAACCGAGAGGGCAGCCGGTCTAAGATAATAACAACCTGTCGACAGGTGGGAAGACGTTCCCATCATAATCATTCATGCATCTGCATCTGTTTTAATTATCGTTGCATTATTTGAAATGCTGAGATGTGGTATATTAATTGTGAATTAAATTATAGATGGCTGGGTCTCACAAAAAAAAGACAGCTATAATGATTAGATTTTTGAGATGCTGAGATGTGGTATATTAATTGTGAATTAAATTATAAATGGCTGGATCTCATAAAAAGAGACAGCTATAATGATGAGATTTTTTAGATGCTGAAATTTGATACTTTTTGTCAATTTAATTATAGAAGGTTGAGTTTCATAGAAAGAGACAGTAGGGTGATAAGACTTACCTAAATGATGGACTTTTTGATACGAACCTCATTACGAGGTAATTAGGAGATAATTGATAGTCTTAAGGTGAACCAATGATTGAGAAGAAGAGATTGATAGTAGAAAGTTGTCATCAGGTTATGCGAAAATAAATTTTTAATATTAAAGGATTATTGATGGAATTTGGAATACTTTCAGTAAATTTAATTCGCTGAGCTTGTGAAGCTCACTCCTCACTGTTCAATGATTTCAGGTAACAGTCAAGATAAATAGTCTAGTGGGTTGAGAATCAGACGAGATCTTTTTCTGTAAGCCAAGTACGTGTCAATATCCTCAGACAATCGAGTTAAAGACTTGTAAAATTTTATTGTAAATATTCAAGAATTTATGTATATTATGTTTAAGTGAATATCAGATTTCTTTACCTCTTCTGTTAAAAGATAAGGAAAAAGAAAAAAAAATCTGGTAATATTACCATACCTGTTACAGTTATGTCTACCACCCCAGGTTCTTCTCCTTAATATTTTGATTATGCATGTTGTAATCACATAACTGCTGATTTTTCTCTTTTCTCTTCGAAAATATGTGATTTTTCTATCCCTTTCATTTATACTATTAATGGGCCTTCTTTTCTATTTGTCATGGAAGAGATGTCAGGTGGTAATAGCAAAGCAAAAGCATGCAGTGATCTTTATGTCTGCGAATGCAATTTTTCAAATGAAACTTGTTAACTTAAAAAAAAAAGTGTTTTTAAAAAAAATCATTTAAACGTGTTTGACAAACACAGTCATGGTTCAAACTATTACTTAACACAGTCAAGTAAATTTATAAAAGGTTCCAATAATTTCCACTTTCACGTTGGCTTTTTCAATCTATAAATTTTGATTTTGCCAGTCAAACAAAATATTCTCATTTGATTCTTTTATAGGTATAATTCTCATCCAAAAACTATTTTGAGTAGGTAATAAAAGAGAGAGAACCGGAAAAATAAATAAATAGACCCCCGATTTATGATGCTTAAAATTAAATATATTTGAGCAATACAAAAGCGTGATAACATGCGGATTAAATTAATGGCTGCCAAGTTGGTGAAATATTTTTGTGCGTTTAATAACTTGCCTAGAAGTAAAATGACCGTTAACAAGTTCATATTAAATTATTAGATCTTTTATAAATATATTGTTTTTATTGAAATATAATTAACAAACTATATGTTCTTATTTATCCGCTCTAGGATGATCGGTGATGCTATGAATTGTTTGACAATTTGTGACTGATGGAATCAGTCATTCTATAAATTGGAATCGGTGGTCACGGATTTTGACTAGGATTTGTCAGTAGCTTTTTTTGTTTTTCGTTTGTTTGTGGTTTTGTGATTATGGACAGTTCGTGAGTGGTGGAATAAGTGACTCTATAAATTGAAATTGGTGGTTACAGATTTTGATGAGGACTTGTGAGTAGCTTTTTTGCTTTTTTTTTTTTTTTTTTTTATGTGGTTTTGTGATTGTAGACACTTTGTGAGTGGTGGACAAAAAAGCTTGAGGTTTTGGCATCTAGTCATACATTATTAAAAAATAATATCTGGTGGATTTATTCTATTAAGATTGTATTTTTTTTTCTTTTTGGGGAGAAGTAGTTTGTTGCTTTGTTATTTGCTTGTGTTTTTACGGTGAGTTGCTCGGTTTTTTTGGTTGTTTGATAGTGGTTCAAGCCTCTTCAATTCAGTCATATTTTGGTTTTGATAGGTTCTTATACTTTTTCAACGTGCTTTTTTTAATTTTGAGGTTTATTTTCTTTAATCATGCTTCCATTATTTAGTTTTCATTGCTACAACACTATGACCACTTTTGTTGCTCGTTTTTTTCAAAATAAAATGATTTGTTACTATTGTCATAAGCCTATACATTTTATTGCTAATTGTCCCAATAAAGTTTGTCAGTATTATTATCAAAATTATCATTTTCTTACAAATTGTCCCATTCGATTTTCAAAAGGTAATTTTCCTTGGGTACTCAGTCTAGACTAGGTATACAGTCTACCTTCAACTCTAGATCTAGGTTTGTGTAACGACCCATCTCGGATTGACTGCCCCGTAAACGGTATCATCACATTTTGAAAATTTCAGCACGACACATATATGTAACAATAAAAATAATACTAACAGAAACTCTTTTTATATCATCCTGATATTAACTTAAACATAAAATATAACGCAAAATGCATGAATATTTACAAATAAAATTTTTATATTTCATTTTCTCATTTGTCTGAGGATATTGATACGTACGTGGCTTACAGAAAATGATTTCGTCAGACTCTCAACACACCAGACTACTTGTCCTGTCTGCTACATGAAATCATTGTACAATGAGTAATAAGCTTCACAAGCTCAGTGAATTAAATACCGGAATGAGTTTCACAAGCTATCATGGTGTCTCTTTTATTTCCAGCATATATTGGCTGTCACGATGTCTCTTTTATTTCCAGCATATATCGGTTATCACGGTTTTTTAATTAACCGGCTCTTTCCCGTTCTTTCGGTTTTCTTATTTAATGCATATGTATATGAACAATGATATGAAATATGCATATGAACAGTAATATAAAAACCACGTGAATTCAAAATATTTGAATTAACTATCCGGTCTTTCCTCAACTTTCTACTTGATAAATTTCACAATTTTCTTCTCTTTATATATCACATCAATTTATTAACCAAAACTCGTCAATAATTTATTTATCACCATCACTATTAAATCAACTCATTATTCTAACAATATTTCTTTTCACATAATAATTTTCTACATGTCTAATATTCATATCATACCTATCAATTTAATTTTTATCTATCACTAAAGCATAAGCTAATAATTTATTTTAATATTATTACTTGAGATTTGATTTTTGTTTAGATTATTTAAAGTAAATCTAACTCACCACGTAGCACTTAAAGCTACTCGTGGATCATCTCTTTGCCTTTCCCGTTCCTCTCAGCAATTTTTCTCGGTTGCTAATTGTCAACACCTGACATAATATTTGTATTAAATTTCTAATTATTTCTTCAATTCTTCATAAACCACACCCTTTGAAAAATCCCACTTTGAATTCCGAGAAATTTCATGTATGCTAAAAAATTCAAAAATAAACATTATGTTATTAACTTAAACATAGAACTTCATTTTTTTTGGGTCAAACTTGTGTTGTATAGGATCCTCAGACAAGACAAATTATTGGGATCGATCGTAAAGTAGGATGCTTGTTCGAGCTCATCAGTCTTCATATTCCACCTCATTTTTTCGCTTCGATATAAGATATTCCTCCTTTAAGTCTTTAGCATTCGCATTTGGGTCATGCTTCTGTTAGCCGATTACCTCCGTTACTTTCTACTGGTTCTTTAGGTTTTGTTAATGATGATCATTTTGATTGCTTGCCATGTCAACTTGCTAAACAAACTGATTTATCTTTTACTATACTTCAATTTCATCCGCTCCTTTTGATTTAATTCATTTTGATGTTTCGAGTCCCTCTCCTAATGCCACTATTGGGGGGGGGGGATCGAAATACTTTGTTATTTTTATTGATGATTTTTCTCGCTACACTTGGTCGTGCTGACAATACCATGGAATATTTAGAATCTAGTTTTCTTGCTTTTCTCCAGAGCCAAGGCACTCTTCCTCATCGTTCATGTCCTGACACTTATCAACAAAATGGGCATGCTGAATGCAAATATAGACATATCCTTGAAATTGTTCATGCCTTAGTCATTTCTACTTATTGTCCTGAGCGTTTTTTAGGGGTAAGCCGCTTTTACTGTTGTCTGCACTATTAATCGTATTCCTTCTCCTGTCATTCAATATCAATCTTCATATAAACGCTTGTATGGTACTCCCCCAAATTATTCCCTTCTTAAAGTATTTGGTTGTGCTTGTTTTGTTTTCCTTCAACCCCATGAACGCACTAAGTTAGTACCTTGTGCTAGACTTTGTTGTTTTCTAGGCTATGGTATTGAACATAAAAAGGTTACAGATGTTGGGAGTCTATATCTAACCGACTTCATGTTTCGCATCATGTTGTTCTTTGGGAACATAAAATATTTTCTTCTTTATCCTCTTTTTCATCCTCTCTCGGTAGCTTTGTTTTATTTTTCTTCGATTCTTCTGTTGACTTATTTCCTAATGATAATGTTTTCGAAAATGTAATTGAGCTTCCATAGGTTTTTTCTGACACTACTATTGTTCAGTCTGCAGAGTCTGCTCCTTCTGATGGTTATAGTCCAGCTCTTCCGAGTTTTCGGACTTAAATATTCGTCGTTTTTTTCTCGAGTAAGTAAACCACATGCTCATCTTCGTGATTATCATTGTTTTTCTGCTATTGCCTCTTTATATGAACCTTAATCCTATCGAGAGGCCAGTTTTGATCCACTTTGGCAGCAAACAATGAATGACGAGCTTCAGGCATTTGCTAAAACTCATACTTAGGACTTAATTGATCTCATCTGGTAAAACTGCAATTCATTGTAAGTGGGTCTATAAAATCAAAACTCGTTCTGATGGGTCTGTGGAACGGCATAAAGATCGTCTTGTTGCTAAAAATGGACCGATGTTACATTTTTCTCCTCTTCTATGTTGATGATATGATTATGACAGGTGATGATATGCAAGGTATTTCTGAGCTCAAAGCCTTTCTTAATCAAGATTTCGAAATGAAGGATTTAGGTTCTTTTAGCTATTTTTACTACTGCTGAGCTTCTCTGGCTTCGTTGGTTACTACAAGATATAGGTATTACGCATTCTGCTGCAACTATTATTTATTGCAATAATCGAAGTGTCATGGCTATTGCTCATAATGATGTTTCTCATGAACGGAATAAACACGATGAAAAAGATTGTCATTTTGTTCGTCAACACATCGACCATGATACCATTCAATTTGTTTCTGTTTACTTTGCTGATCAGATTGTTGATATCTTCACCAAAGCTCAGTTACCTTCCCTCTTTAATGAGTTAGTTGATAAATTCAAGTTGGCATGTACTTTATCACATTGAGTTTGAGGGAGATGTTAGAATATAATTAGGAAACTATATTCCTATTATAATTAGGAAACTCTATTCCTATCATAAATAGTTTTTTTTATCACTATATATACTGTTGTATATTTGTTAATCCAATATATCGAATACAATTATTCTCTTAAAAAAATCATTTTAGTGAAGAAACTATTGTATTATTGATGTGTTGTGAAAGAGGAATACAAATCTATATATAGATGTTAAGAATATAATACCTAATAGAAATAGGAAACATATGATTATAATAAATTGAGAAATTAAACTAATTCAGAAACTAATACATATGAAATTAAGAAACTAATATTGGAATAAGAATAAGAAATATTATATTCGTTAACAGTTTTATTGGGTTCATTTTATATCTCATTTAATAAATCAACACTTAATTCATTAATAATCCGTAATAAATGTAAACTCACCATATTATAAAAATTATAACAATATGGACCACAAAACCAACAAGAGAAAAATATGAAGTTTTTTTTTTTTATGAGAGTATGTTTCACATTTAGAAAAATTATTGTTTGCATTTGATTTATGTGATTTTTTTAGATTAAAAATATTTTTCACCATATATTCACAATAAGATAATTTCATTTAATTTTACACTAAGAGGATAAAGGATGAGATGACACGGATACCCTTGCAAATTTTCACATTTTTTTCTCCTACAAACACTCAAACAAGGAGGAATAATATATAAAAAAAAAATATATTGCTAATTTGAAGAGACTCATGAGGAACAAAGATACCATTTCAAATAGCCTGGATCGTGAACACCGATATGTATAAGTGAAGCTTGACAGCAAAAGTTCATAATAATTTTAATATTTTTTTTAATGACAAAGACCTCAACCGAGATTTAAACCAGGCAAGCAATTAAACTCGGAAATCACGACGATGATTTTTGTCGTTTGTCGTCTTGCTGATGACCGACTGGCCCATCACCAAAATTGACTAGCACTTTAAAAACCATCACGTTAGCCATCTGGAACTGTCGCACGTCATTTATTTCTACCTACTTTAACCCAATAAACACGTGACGACTGTAAATGAAAACTAGAGCAAATATTAAAAAATTTATTTATAAAAATAATTTTTGTTTTTAATTTTTTTAAAATAAATAAAAAAATTATTCTATTATTTTATTAAATATTAAATAATTTTTATTTTAATATTATTTTACAATAATAGTTTAAAAAAATACATGTCATTTTTTATTTTAAACCCCTTGGAACAAAACAAACAGAAAGAACACAAAAGAGTACTAAAAAGTAAAAGCCAATGTAAACAAAAGTCTTAAAAGGCTTTGGCGACGGGGATGAGTTTTCTTGAAATATATGATTGACTTTGAACATTAATTTTTTTAGTTTGTTTTGTAATTATTATAAATTAATAAAAATTATATATATTCAATACACAAATTATAACTAATGATGGCAAAGACGATATTCACTTAGAGTGCCATGCTTGATACGGTTCAAGTACATAGAATCGTGTTGGACTTAGTTTTTTAGGCTCACAACATGACAAGAAAAAATTGTATAACACAACAGCCAACACGGTATGACATGAAGTTTAGTACAATATGACACGATTCGACATTACTCATTATATCTAATAAAATTTAAAATTACATACAATTTGATATCACTAGAATAATGAGTTAAGAAGGATTAGATGATAAATTTGATATTTTATGACTGTGAAAAAAAATTAACATTATTACCTTATTTCTTAGCATAATGACACGTGATCTACTAATTGTTCTAGTGTCTACCATAGCATTGAAACAAATTTTTAGTGCAGGTTCTATAATTTTGGATGAATTGCGATCAAGACTATTAATGAGAACGTTGCAAATGCTAATATGCACAAAAGATTGGCTAGATGCAAAAGACCATGCAAATAACATATTAAAAAAAAATCAATATAACAGATCGAGTGACGATTGAAGAGATTAAGAATAAAAAAAAAATTTGTAATTCCTGACTCGCAAGAGTATAATTTGTGAAAGGCTAAATAATAATAATAATATTTTTTTATCTTTTTAATTTTTAAAATATCTAAATTGTTTTTTATATTTTTCTCATTTGTAAGTCATTTCATCTTCTTTGTTTATTTTATATGTTGTTGTTTTTGTAATTTATTTATTTGGAAGATATTTGAAACTTGTAATTTTTAAGTTATTTGTTTATATTGTTGTTTTTGTTCAATTTCTAAGTTATTTGTAATATTTAACTTTGTTAATAAAACGATTGTTTTTCTATACAATTATAAGCTTTCAATTTAATATTTATAATACTTTACTATTTTCAATAAAAAAAAATAAATATGTACCTATGAGGCTCGTGGATTGGCACAACACAGCCCAATAACCATATGAGCTTTGAGTCGTGCTGGACCTATATTTTAAAAAAATTAATACGACACGAAAATACAATAAATCGCTTTGTATGGACCATGAGTCGACACAGACCATTTCCATCCCTACTTGAAACATGAATTACACTATCATGGGGCTAAAAAGAATTTGAAACTTGTAATTTTTAAGTTATTTGTTTATATTGTTGTTTTTGTTCAATTTCTAAGTTATTTGTAATATTTAACTTTGTTAATAAAATGATTGTTTTTCTATACAATTATAAGCTTTCAATTTAATATTTATAATACTTTACTATTTTCAATAAAAAAGAGAAAAAAATAAATGTGTACCTATGAGGTCCGTGGACTAGCACAACACAGCCCAATAACCATACGAGCTTTGAGTCGTGTCAGATCTATAATTTTAAAAAATTAATACGACATGAAAATACAATAGATCGCTTTGTGTGGACCATGGGTCGACACGTACCATTTCTATCCCTGCTTGAAACATGAATTACACTATCATGGGGCTAAAAAGAATTAGGCAAACAGATCCAATCAATCATCTGCTACTAATTTAATGGAGCCCAATATTTGCACCGTGGAACAACGATGGTTTTCTTCTTCTTTTTTTCTTCCTAAGAGACGGGTTTTCAAAAGCCTTTTTTATTTTTCCTTTTATCTTTATTTTTTCTTTTTAAGAGGAATTCTCATTAGGTTAGGAATTTGGGGGTAGAGAAAGACCCAGAAACTGCAAGGAGGAAAAATCTATTTAGGGTATTTGTCTACTTATTTCTCTTCAGAGATCATTTAATAACCCTATAAATATAATACAAGTTATATTAGGAAAAGGAATACAACTCCAACATGAACGGGGAAAATAAATAAACCGACCCTGTTCTTTCTTGATTGGGGAAGTGAGGATAGATTGGATTTCCTATATCAATTCGGTTTCCTATTTTCTATCACAGGGCCTCAATAGATACCCACATTACTCTAGTTTACTGAGGATATAATCAATGGCTCTTCCGAAAATAAGAAAGAGAACAAAAAACATTGAAAAGAAGCTTCATGCCCTTAATCATGCCCCCATTGAGGCTCTTCATGAGGAGATGTTTATGGAAGTTCTTGCTCGGGTTGGCTCACGTTCCTTCACCGATTTCTTTAATGCGAAACTGAGTTGCAAAGATTTCCTTGGACCATCCGAGGATAATTACATTTTTGAGCATGTCTCAATGGACAAATTCTCAGTAGTTCCATGGAAAATAAGCCAAAAAGCATCTGACTTTCTAAGACGATGCGAAGAAAGCGGTAATGCAGAGGCAATATACAGACGAGGAATGATTGATTATTTTAGTTTATCAAGGAAACCAGAATCAGGACTTCAATGCCTGAAGAAAGCAGCTGAGAAAGGTCATAGAGAAGCAAAATATGTGTATGGTATCATCCTATCATGTTCTGACGGCAAATCAAAGCAACAAGGCCTCAATATTCTATCTTCTTTGAGGACCAGCTCCAAATCAAGAAGCATGAGAATCAAAGAATGTAGAAGGAAGATTAAATCTTGTTTATGGAATATGTGGATCGATAAATCTGTAGTTAGGCAACTAGAATTTTCCTATCATGCAGCAACATGCAACTGTGATGGCAAGACTACAGATACTTCGAATGCAAGCAACAGAGGATGCCCATCAACCGACAACCAAGAGGAGGGAGAAGAAGACGCTAAGTGCTGTTTATCTTGCTTATTGGATCATGAAGTAACTTTATTTTGTGATATGCTAAGGAAAGGACGATGATAATATGAGATTTTTATGCATTAGTTTTATATGTTTACAACTTCAACCATATCCTTTGCTACCACTTCCATATGCCAACATATAAATAAAATTGTCTTCAAAATACAGTTTTAATATAAACTATTCATCTCTAAATTAATATAAAAAAAGATATTACAATAATTTATATAATTGAAAGTTAAAAAATTTAAAATATTTGTGAAACACCGAATTTTTTTGTTCGTTTTTTATATGTGAAATATAACAACATTTCAGTATCACACATATACTGATATTATTAATAAATTTTTTTAAAATTTTCAGTAAAATTTTCAGTTTGTCTAAACTGTTAAATTTAAATCCGAAGTAATTAAATTTTTTTTTAAATCTTAAACAGTGTGAACTCCACTCAACCGAGAAATCATAGAATAATTGAAAATGGCCATCAAAAGTAGCCCCACCATCCAATCAAAAAAGAAAAGAAAAGAATCATGGGATCACTTTAAAAACCGTCCCCTAATTTGAACATTTGTTCGCAAACTTTACAAATAACTTGTTATAGTAATTTTATTAAAGATAAAATTAATAAACACATAAATTATTAATGATTGTTTTTTTTTTAAATTATTAGTCTATTTTCCAAAAATGCGTTTGAATGAAAGCAAAGACAAGTCTAAATGCTTTGCCCATTTTAGTCATAAACTTAGAATACAAGAGATTCTTACATATATTAAAACTAATTTTTACACTGGAATGGAAACTCAATTAGTAATTTTTAATAATTTTATTGATAATATTAATTAAATTTGTATTGATATTATTAATAAAATTTTTTAAAATTACTAATTAAATTTTTACTTCAATATAAAAATAAATTTTTACACTCGGAGCAAACAAATCTATGTAAAACTGAATCATGATACACATGTTTGTTGTGGCAGTTATTCAATGACACATTAGAAGAAAAAAAATCTCCAAATTATGCGCCAAACCCAAATAAAGGAATAAAAAAATTGGGACATGTTGGATTGGACCTACAGACCAAGAATGACACTCCTCTCTGCTTAAAATGATAATTTTGGGCTTTATTTAATGGATATTGCGTCCCATATTTACGCAACAGTATACAGATCCAATCAATCGTCTGCTACTAACCCAAAAAAATCTTCTCTTGTTGTTCCATGTAAGCTCCTTTTGTTGATAAAATCTTCTCTAATCTCATTTATACCAAAAATTAGGGGATAAACGAAAGTAAAAAAATACTTTTTATTGTATAGTTTATAGAGCTAATGAACTTTCAATAAACTAAAATTAAATTTCAGATTTTTCTATAAAAAAGAAAGCATATTCTTACGAATTTATCTCAAAAAATTATCTTTACCCAAAAAGCATATGTAACATTTGAGTTAAGCTTACCATTACAAAATAATTTTAATAAAATTAAAGAAATTTAAAGTATTTTGATTGAAAGTGTTAGATTATGTATAACATAGTTATTGCTTAGTTAGTTTAATCCCACATTGGTTGTGTATATCTTTGGCTCTCTTATTGGCTCCTATAAATAGGATAGCTCACTTGTAAGTAAATCACACCATTCAATACAATTCTCTTCTTTGTATTGTCTCACTTCCTCTCTTAAACCTTAACATGGTATCAGAGCTTTCGTGGTTCTCGGTATATTAAGAGTTGAGTATGCTCTGTGATTGCCACTATTAGTGGATCTTTCACATCAGAAAAACTTCTTTAAGGTTGTCGGTATATTAAGAGTTGAGTATGCTCTGTGATTGCCACTATTAGTGGATCCTTCACATCAGAAAAACTTCTTGAATATCCTTTTCATGTCTGTCGAGTCACCACTATAGTCGGAGTCTCATTCTCCATCGACGTCATCTCAGCCGCTGCTCCATCGATGTCACTATTCAACCGTTGACCGTTGACTGACAACCATATTTGACCAGATGGCAGAAAAAGATATTTTTCGTCATGTTCAGTCTGTATTGGATGGTACAAATTATATTGTTTGGTCTCAATCTATGCGAAGTTTCCTCAAAAGTCGTAAGCTTTGGTCTTACGTGGTTGGTATTGTCGAGAAGCCAGTTAAAGGGGCTACTGAAACTAATGATGCTCTTCTCACTCGTCTCATTGATTGGGAAAGTAATCATCATCAAATTCTCACATGGTTTCGTAATACTACTATTCCATCTATTTCTGCCCTATTTGGTGGCTTTGATGAAGCTAAGGGTGCTTGGAATATGCTTGCTTCTCGTTATTCTACTGTTGATGGTGCTCGAGAATATCAGCTCCTGTTTGAGCTCTTCTGCCTGAAGCAAGAACCGGGGCAGAGTATTAATGATTTTCTTGCTCGCATGCAATTCTTATGGAATCAAATTGATCTCTCTGATCCTATTTGGAAGGATCCTACAGATGCCAAAATGTATGCTGAACGAAGGGATCAACATCGTCTTCACCATTTTCTTATGGCATTACGTGATGATTTTGAGCCTATTCGTGCAGAAAGCAGATCACAGACTATGCACTCTCAACATAGTCCTTCAGTGTTGGCTGCTCCATTATCTAGTTCTTCATCATTTCAGCCAAAGCATTCTGACAGGTTTGGTGCTCCTCGACCTTCTCCTAAGCCTCGTGACAACAATTTCTGTCGTTTTTGTAAACGTCGAGGGCACACTATTGATAAATGTTGGCAAAGGGGAAGATCCAATGCTCCCACTGCAGCAGTTGCTCATCCTGAGAGCACTCTCTCTACAGTTGTTCCATATCCATCTGCGACTACAGCTTCATCTTCAGTTGCACTCTCTAACGGGTCATCAGGTTCTACTGTCACCTTATCTGCAACTGACTTCGAGGCAATAGTTAATCAGGTCATCCAGTCTCGTTCTGGTAATGCATCTTCCTCTGCCCTCTCAGTCCTGCCAGGTAATTCTGCCTCTTGGCTTTTTTACTCCGCTTGTTGCAACCATATGACACCTTTCCCAGCTTCATTTACTACATCTGTACCTTCGCCTCATTCCTCATTCATTCGCACAGCTGATGGCTCCACTATGGCTGTTAAAACTATAGGCACCATCAATAGTCGTTCTCTTTCTATTCCTGAAGTATTTCATGTGCCAGAATTATCTTATAATCTTCTTTCCGTTGGGCAAATATGTGAACTTGGATATAGAATTATCTTTGACTTTTCTGGTGTGAATGTGCAGGATCCTCGTACTGGTCAGACTCTTGGGACCGGACGTAGAATTGGATGCATGTTCGAACTCTCATCCTTACACCTGCCCAACCTTCCCGCCTCTAACGTCTCTGCTGCTGCCTCATTGTCACCACCATCCCTTGCACTTTGGCATTCACGTCTTAGTCATGCATCTGCATCTCGGGTACAACTTTTAGCTTCAAAGGGGTTGTTAGGGTCAGTGTCTAAAAGTTCTTTTGATTGTATTTCGTGTCAACTTGAAAAACAGCCGGCTTTGCCTTTTAATAATAGTGAGTCTCATGCTACTGCTTCGTTTGATTTAATTCATTCTGATGTTTGGGGACCTTCTCCCGTTGCTAGTATGAGTGGTTCACGCTATTTTGTAATTTTTGTTGATGATTTCTCTCATTACACTTGGGTATTTTTAATGAAATCTCGTTCTGAATTATTGGATATTTATCGTACTTTTGCTAAAATGATTGAAACCCAATTTTCAAAACCTATCAAAGCTTTTCGTTCTGATAATGCTTTAGAATATACTCAACATGCTTTTAAAGACATCCTAAAAAGTTATGGCACTGTTCCTCACTTGTCATGTCCTGGCACTTCACAACAAAATGGTCGAGCTGAACGTAAACTTAGGCATATTTTAGACACTGTTCTAGCCCTCTTCCTTTCCACATCTGTTCCTACCCCATTTTGGGGTGAAGCCACTCTAACGGCTATCTACACGATCAATAGGCTGCCTACCCCTATCCTTGATAACTGCACTCCTTACGAGCGGTTGTTTGGCTATGTTCCCTCATACCACCATCTTCGTGTGTTTGGTTCTGCTTGTTTTGTTTTACTCCAACCTCATGAGCGCACCAAACTTGAGCCTCGTTATCGGATGTGTTGCTTTCTTGGATATGGAATTGAACAAAGGCTATCGGTGTTATGATCCTGTGTCTCGTCGTCTTCGCATTTCCCGTCATGTAGTTTTCTGGGAGCATAGACTATTTCATGAAATTGGCAATTCAGCATGCCATCTTTTCCTCCTTTACATGAGCCCCACTCCTATCGTGAGGCTTCCACTAACCCTTTTTGGCAGACTGCGATGAAAGAGGAACTTGATGCTTTACACAAGAATAATACATGGGATTTGGTTGACTTACCTCCTGGAAAGTCTGTGGTTGGCAGTAAATGGGTTTACAAAATTAAGACTTGTTCAGATGGTACTGTTGATAGGTATAAGGCTCGACTTGTTGCCAAGGGTTTTACTCAGGAGTATGGTGTGGACTATGAGGAGACCTTTGCTCCAGTTGCTCGTCTATCTTCTGTGCGTGCTTTACTAGCTGTTGCAGCCTCTCGCCATTGGTCACTTTTTCAAATGGATGTTAAAAATGCATTCCTTAATGGTGATCTTAATGAAGAAGTCTATATGCAACCACCTCCTGGACTATCTAATCCAACAAACAAGGTATGTCGTCTTCGTCGAGCTCTATATGGACTTAAGCAGGCTCCTCGAGCATGGTTTGCTAAGTTTAGCAACACTTTGTCTAGCCTTGGATATTCCATCAGCTCCTATGATTCAGCTTTGTTTGTTCGTCGCACAGACCGGGGCATCATACTTCTTCTGTTATATGTTAATGACATGATTATCACCGGGGATGATCCCATTGGTATTCAGGAACTTAAACAGTTTCTCAATCAACATTTTGAGATGAAAGATCTTGGTCCTCTCAGCTATTTTCTTGGTATTGAGATTTCATCTTCTTCTGATGGTTATTATTTGACACAAGCCAAATATATCTCTGATATGCTTTCTCGGGCAAATCTCATAGACAGTAAGGTTGTTGACACACCAACTGAGCTTAATGCTCGTCTTACACCCCATGATGGCGAACTTCTTCGTGATTTTACTTTATATTGACATTTGGTTGGCAGTCTTGTCTACCTTACTGTTACTCGACCTGATATCTCGTATGCTGTCCATCAGGTGAGTCAGTTTATGGCTACTCCTCGCTCTACTCATTTTGCTGCTGTTTTTCGCATCCTTCGTTACCTAAAGGGGACATTGTTTCATGGGCTCTTTTTCTCCTCTAAGTCTCCTCTTCAGTTGTGTGCTTATACCGATGCAGATTGGGCAGGTGATCCTACAGATCGTCGTTCTACCACCGGTTATTGTTTCCTACTTGGCACATCTCTTATCTCTTGGCGTAGTAAGAAACAAACTGTTGTTGCTCGATCTAGTACAGAGGCAGAATATCGTGCTTTAGCTGACACTACCTCTGAGCTTCTTTGGTTACGATGGTTGTTACAAGATATGGGTGTATCACTTTCTGCTGCCACTCCTGTATACTGTGACAATAGAAGTGCTATTCAGATTGCTCATAATGATGTGTTTCATGAACGGACCAAACATATTGAGATTGATTGTCATTTTGTCCGTCATCATCTTCTTCAAGGCTCCCTACAGCTTCATTCTATCACATCCAAGGATCAGCTCGCAGACATCTTTACCAAGTCACATCCTCCAGGGCGTTTTCGTGATCTTGTTTTCAAACTCAAGTTGGTTTCTCATATTCTACCTTCAGTTTGAGAGGGGCTGTTAGATTATGTATAACATAGTTATTGCTTAGTTAGTTTAATCCCACATTGGTTGTGTATATCTTTGGCTCTCTTATTGGCTCCTATAAATAGGATAGCTCACTTATAAATAAATCACACCATTCAATACAATTCTATTCTTTGTATTGTCTCACTTCCTCTTTTAAACCTTAACAGAAAGGAATGAAATTCAATCTAACCAACCCGGAAACCATTTGGACACAAACGACACTTCCTCTTTCTCCTATAAAACGAAGTCTTAAAACTCTTTGGATCGTTTTGGTAAAACTTTTTTTTTTCAAAAGAAGAAGGGGAAACAGAGGAATCAAATTAGAAGAAGAAAAAATGCAGAGAAAAGGATCGAATGACAGGCTACCAAGTATGCGAATCTCTTCGCTTTTTCTCTCCGTGTTCTCTACTTTCGCTTCCATCTACGTCGCAGGCCGGTTTGTCCTATCTCCTATTTTCCCCATTGAATTATGATTTTTTTATATTTATATGTATCTATGCATAATACATGTACATATATACATGCCATTTTGTATATTGGCGTAAGGTGTTTGATAAATGCTGTATGAATTTTTCAGGGAAGAATAACTTTTTTCTTCTTGTTTAAATGTGATAATATCTGTTATAGATGTGCTCGTTTTGTTTTGTTTTTTTATTCTTTTTTATTTTTTTGGGAGATAGGTTATGGCAAGAAACGCAGAACAGGGTTCATTAGATAAAGGAGCTTGATAGATTAACTGGGCAAGTGAGTATTTTCACTGTTATGTTGTCAGTTTTTTAAAACCTTTGGTGGTTTGTTAGTTTCTCTAGTTTGATTGAAATTAATGCAGAGACGGATTATTTGATGTTCACATATCATGTGGGTTAATTGGGTCTCATACACCTTAAAACATGATTTAGCCTCGAAGAATTTAATGAACGAAATGATTTGTGTGATTATTTGATTGTTTACTGGCATAGCTGTATTTGATAAGATAGTAACTTATTCTTTTTTCTTTCTTCTTCTTTTAAAAAAGTGTGGATGAAACTGTTTGGAAATTAACAACTTGTTTTTCCATTTAGGGGAAATCTGCAATATCCGTGGATGACACATTGAAAGTCATAGCCTGCAGGTATAATGATTCTTGGTTGTCGTTTGTTCTATCTGAGGGTTCTTGTCATGATCTTAGCGATTCTTAGCTGTTATTGGTGCTAACGAGGACTTGGTTTAAATTTTAGTTTCTTTTTGGGTCTCATGAAGGTTATAATTTTCTTACCAGGGAACAACAAAAGAAATCATCAGGCCTTGAGATGGAGTTGAGTGCAGCCAGGCAAGAGGGTTTTACTTCAAAGCACTCAACAGATGCTGATGCAACTCAATCAAAGAAAAGACCACTAGTAGTAATAGGAATACTAACAAGGCCACAAGAACAAAAGAGATGCAATTCGTAAGGCACGGATGGGAAGTGGTAATTTGTGGATCTCTCTATCTCCTACCTCTCTTTCTCTCTCTCAATGGTTTAAGTGAGATTTTGTTTATATATGTTACAACAAACACATGCACACAAAAGAAAGAATACTGAAAATACAAGGGATTCTCTGGTAGCAACTAACCACAATGATTAGATAACATTTCCAATTATATTAGAGGTTTTACATCTTGTTGATAGATATGCCAGCTGATTTGATGTGCACAGGTATGCAATGTCTTATTATGTGATCCTTGGTCTAAAGGATTTGTGCCATTTCTCTCGCTAGGTTTTACCGATATGTTATTGATGGGCTAACTTGATTTTGTTTAAAGAAACATGTGTTGATGTTTTGTCTTTTGATGTTACATGTATTTGGAAGCTGAAACCTGACTTTTCATTTCTGCAGGTGCAGCATTGAAAAAACTGGAGAACAAGAAGGGCATAATTGTTCGATTTGTTATTGGAAGAAGGTTTTAGTTTCATTTTTTTAATTGTTATTATCATTCTTTATGGTCTGTGCTAAATCATCAGTACATTTGGCTGGAATTTTTTTATATGAGGATTTGTTCTATTACAGCGCAAATCGCGGAGACAGCTTGGACAAGGGCATTGATAGTGAAAATAAGCAAACTAACGATTTCATCATTCTTGTATGTGAATCTTGGGCACAGTTCTTATCCACCTTTTGCTGCTGATTAGCAGTTGGAAGCAAGTTGCTTACCAGTGTTTAATTGAGCTGATTTTGAGCTCAGATATATTATTATCTTAACCACTTGACAGGATAACCATGTGGAGGCACCTGAGGAGCTTCCAAAGAAGTCAAAGTTGTTCTTTGCTCATGCTGCAGATCAATGGGATGCTGAGTTTTATGCATAGGTCAATGACAATATTTATGTGAACATTGGTTAGTATCATAATAGATGGATTATGCGACCTTTGCTTGATTCTCTTTTCAGTACACAAATCAGTTTTTGAGTGCAAAAGATTTTGATTCTTTTTTGTGTGGCTATTTTTACTCCTTTCATTTACTACAAGGTTATTTATTTAACCAAATTATTCAACTCATTAACTTATTTGACATAGCAACTCGGTTTCCTATGTAAGCACTAATCCACAAATTTGATTCTGCCACTCTGTAGCAGGCCAAATATGTTAGTTGAACAATATTTTCTCAGACAGTAAGGCATGCTAGAACATCGTCTGAAAGAGATTCACATTATCAACACTAGGGTGAAAAATTTTGTATTGACATAAGATAATATGCAGTTTCTTTTGGATTATCTTTTGAATTACAAATGAATTGGTTCCATGTTACGACTTTCCAAAATATTTTCCAAATTGAGTGTGTGATATGCTGTTGCTGTTAACAGCATATAATGGAATGCAGAGATTTTATAGTGGAATATAGCAATATGTACAATGCTGCAATAATCTTATCCATGTTGCAAAATGCATGTGAGGGGCTTAAGGCAAACTTGTACCAAGAGAGAAAAAGGTGAGAGAACTGTTGAGGACTCCCTGCTCTGGCCTGCTCGGCCATCATCTCCTCCTCTTCAGAATTTAAATTTAAGGCTAACTTTAATAACCGTCGTCAACATCTAATCGTCTATACTGTCTAACATCAATCTTTCTATGTACTTGCAGTGTTTATGTTTTTATTAATACCTATGCTGCAGATCCTTTCTCTTGCATTTAAGTAAAGAACTGGTTTTCTAACATTAAAATAGTTTTATCTCTGTGGATAAATGTCTTCATTGCTAATGAGTGTATTTTTCTACAGACGCCTTGGGGATTACACTTGCAACTCATTTGGACGGTCCTCGTGTTTATATTGGATGTATGAAATCAGGTGAAGTTTTCTCAGAACCGTGAGTCTGACCTCAAACTTTAAAGACAAATAGTAAGAAGATAAGAATCTGTTACGAATTTGAAATCTCATCTTATTCCCTACATTTGACAGGAACCACAAATGGTATGAACCAGAGTGGTGGAAGTTTGGTGATAAGAAATCGTAAGTTATATTGCAATTGATTGCCAGTATAAATGTTTTAGGAACTTCTAACATGAATCGTGATTTTGATACAAGTGACATGTTAATTTTTCTCTGCCTGGTTGTGTTGTGAATTTATGAATTGTTCTTCTAGGTTGCCTTAAATATGCTAGTTAAAATACTGGGTAGTTTTAGTTTGCTGTAGAACTTTTGGCTAAATCATTCAGTTTTAGGCTAACCGAACAGTAGGCATGTACCTAAACTCAGGCGTTTTGAATCACTCTTTGCCCTCTGCACAAGCCTAGGCTGTTCATTTTCTTTTTCTTCTTTTTCCAGCTAATTTAATTATTAGTGATCTATTTTTTAGAACTTAACAACAATGGGTTTAGAATGACATCCAAATCTTCGTGAAACCTTGCATTCTAAAACTTCAAGTCTTGGTACCCAACTATTAATGCAATAGTTATACTGTAATTATAAGCTAATAAAGCACACTTTATATCCTTAAATTTTGCTAATAGTTAGTACTTCAGTTTTTTAAATATGCTTTATCTACAGCTATTCTATCTTTAAACTTTCTCGGTATGTTTAGTATACCATTTTCACCTCCTGCATGTTTTCCTTTTTAGATTGGAAAATAAAGTTTATTTCCACCTACAGATACTTTCGCCATGCTTCAGGTGAGATGTATGTCATATCACGAGCCTTGGCTAAATTTATATCAATAAATAGGTCAGTTCTTCTTTTCTATGGTACATCAGTTCCTTAACCTATATCTATGTAGAGCAAGGATTGAGTCCTGAGGTGTTGAATTTGCAGATCTATTCTTCACTCTTATGCCCACGATGATGTCAGTGTTGGGTCCTGGTGTATTGGGCTTGATGTAAAACATGTTGATGAAGAAAAGTTTTGCTGTTCATCATGGTCATCAGGTCTCTCTCTCTCTCTCTCTCACACACACACACACACATATATCCGCCCCCCTCTCTAACATACGCACAGAGAGGCATTTCTGCATACATGCCCTGCTACACTGTGCACACTGCACATAGAGCCCCCATTAGTAAATCCATAGCATGTGGCCAGCAAGTAATGCATGCTTGAACAGTGAATCAACTTTGAAGTAAATGACACAAGCTGTTTTTCAAAAGGCACCAATCTTTTAGTTATCACTACAGTTTTATGACTCCTCTTGGGAGTAGCTTGCCTCTGAACAATTGTAAGGATTTAAACTTTTTAGGTGTATATATTGATGCATTACCAAAAAAGAAAAGAAAATCTCTTTGAGGTGATTTAATGTATGTTTTTGTATTTCAGAAGCTATTTACACAGGAGTTTAATTTGATTTGATTCGAGATCCTGATAGCCGCATAGAAACTTGATGCCCGTAGTGTGATGACATGAGATTCATTTAGAGAAAAAGGAAGATGTGATTCTTTCCTCAGTTGAATCTATATCAAGCTGGTGAAGGCCTAGATACTTCGTTGCGTTATAATTCAGTTCAAGAAAAGCATTTTCACATTTGCATTCAAAAGCAATGATATGATTTGGCGGGAAGAAGCTGAAAACCAAATTGGTTTGACTGCATCTGGTTTATGCCTTTGCAATTTACATTCATGGTCTATTAAGGTGCATATAGCCTATAAGAGGTTTGAGAGTAGAGAGCCCAAACAGACTTTGTTAGCTAAGAGGGGCTCCAATCAAGGCTTTGATTTTATTGCTTTTGATAATGTCGAGTTTGCCACTTACTTTTGAAGTTGAAACAATACCAGACATCAAAATCACGATGCCTTAGCTACAAGGGCTTTAGCTTGGTGGTAAGGGCGGGATGGGGTTTAGGGTAGATTTAAGGTTCGAGCCTTGTTATCATTATGAACTAAATTGGAAATATTATCTCACTTTGAACTACATGAAATTTACAAAAAAAGTAGTACTAGCATATATTACAGGAGCAAAAATCTTAAAAGCCCATCTCTTGACAATGAGAATAGTGCTAGAGCCACTATCCTCAGCACCAACTGTCAAGGAAATGTGCCAATACCTTTGTCTGTATCATTTTGTCATACATGACTAGAGCCTCGGCAACACTGCTAGACGAAAATAACATTTCACGTAGGAGGGTATAGCATCCCCAATTGCTAAACAAGGCAAGGACTTGAATTCATATCCTCATCGAGGACGGGAATTTTCAGTAAATAAAATAATTCATAGAAATAACCAAAAGTTTAAAATAATTAATTATTTAATTAGTTTGGAAATTACTTTAATGATATGAAATAATATAATTATATTTATAATATATACACAATACAGAATTCAACAGAGAAGTACAGAGACACCATTTGAAAAGAGATTTAAATAAGTTTAAATTAGTTTATTTAAATCCTCTTCTGTTTGTTTAAATCTTTTTTTAAACGGTGTCAAAAATGCTTAAATTAGCAAAATCCAAATCCAAAATTTGAAAAATCATGCAAAATCACAGAAAACCCAGATGTAGGTTTAATCATCAACTATGACACCAAAAAACTAAAAACTTATAATTAGTTGACTGTTATTTTTTTATTAATATAATACTTATTTTTTTAATATGATTGAATATACTAAATAAATATTTCAATAAACTTTATAAACCATTTGAAGATTATGAAATAATTTTTGAAATTTTTTCGATTGCATGCTATTTTGTGTTTTTTATAGTGAAAATTAAAAAAATATATATTTTTTACAATTTTGAAAATATATTTTTTCTCATGTTAGATCATATTTATATTTGTGTAAAAAAATCATGATCAAATTCTTTGTATTGTTAAGTTTTTAAAACAATTTCATTAATAAATAATGTTTGATTGAATTATATTACAAGCAATTAAAAATTTAACAATTTTTTTATAACAAATTAATAATTTAGAAATTTTAGTGCGAAATTTGAAATATATTTATAGTACTTAATCCTACCCAACCCCAAACGGGTACCCATAAAATTACAAAAAATAAAACGGGGACGGCCAAATACACTGTTAAAATTGCTTCATCCATCCTTCATGCACACTCTGGTTCTGGGGTTGCTGCTGCTTGCTTCAATTATTGGCGCATAGTTATGAACAATTCTTGTGCAAGACCAACCTTATAATGGATGCACAAAGTGAGTGGAGAAATTTTGAAAAAACCTTATAAGACCGGTTCTATGCAAGAATTTTTTAAGCATTACCGTTATGAATTGCAATACAAATTAACAAGATGGTACTAGTATTTATTACATAGAGTAAATTTTTTTTAAAAAGGGCAATCTCTTTACAATGACAATTGAGCTTAGAGTAAGCGTGCAAAACAACTTTTTTAACGTTCTAATATTCAGTGACAGAACCAATAAATTCCAGTATCCTCAGGAGGAACTGTTAAGGATATGTGCCGATGCCTTGTTTGCATCGTTGTCATACATGACTAAAGCTTCGGCAACACTGCTAGACGAAAATCCCATTTCACGCAGGAGGGTGTAGCCATTGACAAATTCACGAACCTGAAGAGACCAAGAAAAAAAATGATGGTGTTTGTTAGCTGAACTACCTGAAAACCAAAGCAAAATGCCAGATACAGCAGACTAAATCTTTTTCCCTGAACAGGGCACTAGTAGCTGTAGTCCGCGCTTTAAGTGGAAAGCATGACTATCAGATTTTCAACAAAAACCACGACTGAACATTTGGTGATCACCTTTTACAAAAATGATGTTAATAGAACATAACTAAAATTCATGCTCAGCATAAGTGCAAGCCATATCTCACCTATAACTTCAGAAAGACACATTTCTAGAAATATGAACAACAATCACGATATGCAGACCAAGTGGCATGTAGTAGCTGGGGTTGGGAAAAGAATGGGAGAATTTATAATCTTTGGTCAAAAGCCTAAAACTCTTAGTAACACACATCACTACAACTTTTATTATATATCAAATATCAAACACTCTATGCATAAGGAATTAAAATATCATTTTGCAAAAAAATCAGGCACTACAATAAAGTCAAAATAATATACCTTCGTTGGATTGTCTCCATACTTTGCAACTGCTACAGGTACAGCTTCTCGGTTGAGTCCTGATGCAATGTATTTGCTGACAACAGGATCCGTACCCTGCTTTTATCATAAAGCTTACTTCATAAATCAATGTCAAAGACTAATTTCATGAGCAGATCCAGCTCAAAGACATCATTTTTATAAAGTAATAAAGAAGTCATATGAAAGTAACAAAATATTACAGCAACTCAGCGAGGACTTATTGCTTTTGTGTTAAATGATCCAATGTCTCAAAAGTAAATGTGTCACCACAAAACTGGATGGACAAATCTATGTGGCCTCCCCCACCAACTACCAAAGATAATCTAAATACTCTCCTCCTACCAACGTGCATATAACCACCTACCCGGCTATCCCCACTCCCCTCTACCTTGCAAGACCCAAAAACTGTCCACTTTCACATTGCACATTATCTATAGGGCCTCAACCAATTATTGGTTCTTCAAATTAATTCTAAAGCTCCATCCCTCCTCACTCCAGTAATCAAGCACCTTACCTCCTCACTTCAGCTGATTATCAAGCACTAGAACTCTATGCTACCTACTCAAATTGGTTTTACCTGACTACCATGAGCTATTCAGCATAAACTTGCATAGTCCACAGCAAATAAAGCATTAACAGACAATTCAAGTTAATATTATCATATAAACTAAATCCAAAAACATCATTTCACAAGCTATGATGGTTTTTTTTGGATAGGACAAGCTATGATGGTTTAAATATAAGGCAAGTGATATTGCCAGAGCAATTATTTTGAAAAGACAAAAATAGTCCACTCGTTCTTTCATCTCTCTTCAAGGCTCCAAGCTCTCTCTCTCTCTCTTAACGGCAAAGAAATACTTAGCTCTTGTTGAATCAGTATAATTCATATGTGACAAAGCAGAAAATCACTTTGTGAGAGAGAGAGAAAACCAGCAAAACAAAAAATTAAATATCTAAAGAAGACATCCATCAAACACCTTGTATGCATGCACCTTATGTATCCTGGTAGAAGATGTAATTTTCTATATAATGATCCATCCATGAATACAAATCAATAATTACTTGAATGAATTTAAAAAAAATGAACAAAAGCTTAAAATTCTTTACGGCAACAGATTGACACCAATCACATGGAGAGGCTGATTCTTTCCATTACATGCATGTGGAAGCCATGGAAAAGACAAAAGTTCTTCAAAACCATGGATTTCACGAACAGAGCACGGTCAGCGACCTACAATTCGTGCTACGCATAGTTTTATTGCAAACTAAGAGATCGAATCTAAGCTTTCACTCATAAACTTGATCTGTCGATTCAAATAAATGCTAGCAGTATTCAACAACGGTTGCTAGGAGATGAAGTTTTGGTCGGTCTTTGTGACTTTTTCTTTATTATTTTATGTTGGATGATTTAATTTTACATATGGGGGTTTCTGTGAGTTCCTAAATTGGTGGGCTTTGGATTTGTCACATTTGTGTATTTTGGGCATTTTAGTTGGGTTTTGTGGTTTCAGTTTATGTGATATGAGTATATATGCTCAACACTAAAATTGAAATCCTATTTAAAAGGTGCTTTGCAAGAAGAGAGATGAAACACGAAAAGAAAGCCAGAGAAAGAGATGAATAAATGAGTAGAGTATGTTGTCATTCACAAATTTCATAGGGGTTATTTTTGTCTTTTCGAATTAATTGCTCTGGCAATAACATAACTTGCTCTGGCAATATTCCCAGCCTAAATAAAATGTTAACTTCTGATGAAAATAACATACCACTGAGGATGTCGATTCTGTTGCTTTAGATGGAAGATTTTCCAGCCCAAGCTTGCTCCAATTCTGGCTTCCTTTCTCTGCCTCCGCCAGAATTCTTCTCTCAAAATCAAAATCAAACTGGAAATTGCTCCGTGGAATATCTCCTATTTGCGGGGACAACTGAGGCTGCAAAATGGTAACAACAAGGAAGCCCCAACTTAATTAGACACCATATTATATAAACTAAATGAGGCAAATGGTTATGATTACTAGAATGTCCATTGACGACTTTATTTGCAGTTTAAGAAAATCTATGTAACACATTGAAGTATGCCTACAAGTTTTCAGATTGTGGTAAAGCTGCATCTAATTCCTGAATATCTACGAAAATCTGAATTGGAGTTGGCCAACTACTAATAGAATAATAAAAAAAGAACTGTCAATTATAAACGAAGTATAAATATACTTGTAAAAGAACACAGAATACCAGAACAACATCAGATAGAGATTCAAACAATCTAGACTACATAAAACTATTGTCCGTTTGGAATAAATGAATTCCACTAATTTTCTGGAATTCATTTGCAAATCTATAATTTATTATGTTTGGAATGTTAATAAATTTTGAAATTCATTTGCAAACGAGTCCGCAACGGAATTGAATAAGTTTGAATTTTGATAGAATTTACAAATGAAATGAATTCCAAACTTCATTTGATTCTAAAGGAAGGGTAAAATATCACGCGTGCAAAAGAGAACACGGTAATAAACCATTCATTGTTATATAGAAACCACAAATTATAATCTAACAATCTCAACACTCAAATCATACCGGAGGAGTGATCCGATACTCTGGCTTTAAAGCAACCCTAATGCCCAATCCAACTACAAAAACATCAAGCAACAACAATCAGATCCACGAAACAAATTTTAGAGTCGACTGATCAAGAAATTCAAAAACAAAATATCGATCATAACCGTCCTATTAACCAAAAAAATCAAAACTATTTAGGTCTTGGTCTAACAAACCCTCCGTTTCTAAGAAATTGAATGAAGTGAAGAAAAAGAAAGGCACCGACTCTTCCCAAAAACCAATTAAAACAGTTTCATTAGGTAACAAGCAGAGAAAGATGGTACAGAAGAGTTTTGACTTACTAGAAGGCGAAGAGGAAGGAGAAGAAGTCTGGTGATATGAGGATGTACGCGCTGCAGGAGGGACTACGGTGTGACCGTAGCCTGGTTGACCAACCCTCGGGTATAGAGACGGTCCGTACATGGGATGGCTTGACGCCGGTGATGGTGATGACGTGGCCTGCCCGTACATAGGGATTTGAGAGCTGTACGGTGGACCCGCTCTGTTCCTGAAATCGTGGTCCATTTAAAACACACACAGAGAAAGAGAGAGGAAGTCGCAGAGAAGTAGAGACAAAGAGATATATCGAAGCAACGAAGAGCGATGAAAGAAAGGAAAGGAAAATTCTTGTTGGCCAGTGTTTGGTAAGATAACGCGTAAAGGATTGGATGGTGTTTGATTGGAAGGTTATTACCGTCCATTATGGCTTCGGATACACGCTATTAAAGATATGTCTGGCCCCTTTTTTTTTTTTTCCCTGTTTTTTAAACGTTTTCCTCTTTTCTTTTTTCTTTTCGCTTATCCTCTCAACTTCACCCTACAAACTGAGTTTAGCAGGCGGGATGGATTGAGTCAGATTTGTTTAAAAAATTAAATCAAACTTAATTATATCGAATTAAAAATTTTTTAATTCAATTTAATTCATAAACTCATTTAATCACAATTCTATTCATTTTAATTCATTTAAATTGATTTGATTCACTAATTTAATATTTTTTTCATTTAAAAAATAATACAAACATATTACTTAAGAAAAAAATATTTTACTACAATTATTCATCATTCGTTATATCCAATATCAAATCCATACAATAATTTATTAAATCTTATAAACCATCATTCATAAATTAAGTTCAACAAATTTTGAAAAATATATTGAAAATCCAAAAGAAATTCTTTCACGAGAACAAACGATATTTTTCTACTAAAAAATATTAAAAATAAACATGTTTTACACGTATTTAAATTCTAATTGTCATTTTTTTTAATGGAAACTAGTAATTTTATTAGGGGGTTTATAAGAAAATAATAAAAAATAAACAAGAATATATATATATATATATATATATATACACACACACAAACAAACACAAAAGAAATATATATTGCAATCCAAACTAACTTATCAAAACATGCAGGTAATCTATCAATCTTTAAAATAAATATATTTTATATATATATAAATAATTATATAATAATCGAGTTATCGGTTTGGATTGAATTGAGATTTTTTAACCTGCGATCTAACTCAAAAAATTTTTAATCCAAATCCAATCAAACTTTTAAATATTTCAATTTAAATCGAATATGTTAGTTCATTGATTTCCATACTCTCTCCTATCAATACGTGACATTCCCGCCAATTCTTTGGCCCTAAATTGAGTGTAAAAAAAAGTCCCTATATTTTCTTTTGAGAGGGCTATTATTCCTATTGATACCACATATTTTGCTTATTTAAATAAATGAGCATTTTTCCTTGTTACATATGGGGGTGGCCGGTGGGGACTAAAAATATCAAATCATTATCTTAACCGCTTTAGTTAGAGGTTTGAAAGCATCGAATTTTATATATATATTGACCGAATACTAAGGTGTCACATTTTATTAATAAAATATGATAATTTTATTTTATTATAATTAAATGAGATATTTTATCATTATTTTATTTTGTTTATAAGACACACTTATCTATTTATTTTATCCACCAAACATGATTTAATGAATATAAAGAAGTACATAAACAATAAAGACCATTAAACTAGGAAGGCTTCCTCTTGTAAAATTGAAGAGAAGTATTGTTTTATGTTTTTTTCCGTATACTGAATACTGAGAATAGAGAATGCTCTTTAATAATCATCTCTCTCATGCTGAGCAAGGACACATGAAATGTATCACCCGCAGAATCCTAGATTCAACATAAAATTCGCAAATCGTTTGCTTTGATTTTTTTTTTTTAAAAGAACCTGAAAATGATAAATAGTGATATAAACTAGCAATGAGGGTAACTACAGTGATCAGAAGAACACAAGCACTACATTTCAATTCAACTTCAATCTCTGTATACAGAAACCCACTTCTACACTTCATTACTTTACATCATTGCTTACACTTGAATAATCTACAACATTGTAGTTAACCTATTTCCACATGTCACTAATTACTATAAAGTGAAGCTCAAGAACTAACTGTCAAGAAACAGTTACAAGGCATGCTGACAAAACATGATAAGTTAAAGAGGCAATGAGTCCTGCACAATCACAAATTAAATATATGATCATTTGCACCAAATATGGCAGCACTGAACTGTCTTGTATTCAAGTCACTTCCATCCAAAGCTGAACCAAACCGATCAAGCCATTGAGTTGGGCTAGGATTTTCACTCTCCTCTACCCATTCTGAAGTCATATCAATGTCATCGAGTTGAATAGGATCGACTTCTAAAGGCATCGTTCTCATTTGTCTCGCTAACTTAAGATTGTAATTGATATACACAAGGTCATTCAACGTTTCTTTATCAATCTTGTTCCGCTTTTCAGAGTGAATTTGCTGAAAGGTGTTCCAGTGCCTCTCAAAAGTAAAACTGCTGCAAACTTGACTCAGTATTCTAATCGCAACCTGTTGCAACACAGGTGCAGAGTCGCCAAATTGCTCCCACCAAAGCCCTACAATGTAATAGCATTAAGTTTGTAAAACTTCAACAAGCACACAGAGCAGCACACGCTGACATACTATTTCCTAAAAGATAGTTAGGAAATCATCTAAAAGGGGAAAGTAATCACATCCACAAATCAAATATGTAAACTCCTGGAACTGTCACCATAATGAGTAAATGACACTACAAAGGATTCAGCAAACACTTCATTGAAACAAGAAGGCAGTCACACAATTCACCTGTTTTAATTTTCATAGAAAGGATGACAACACATATAGGACAAACCAGAAGCGGCAGGTTATGGGTGTGTGTGAGAACGCCAAAGTATAATTTGGTTCAAACTTAGGAATGATTTGATGCTGCGTTCTTTTAGAATTTTTAATTCCACTGAAGTGTCCAGATTAGAAACAATGAAAAAGTTTCCTAGATTTTAACCACTCAAGTTAGATGTAATAACACCCAAGTTTTTAAGAACTTCAATTATTAAAGATGATTCTAACAAACAGTTAGTCCTAAATCCAACTTGGAATAGAAAAACACTGGTCTGAAAGTAGAGTTTTCAGCTTGCACTGGATATTTTTACAAGTTGTTCATGATACTTCTGTAACTGACGGATGACTCCTTTATCAGATGATGATTCAGTTTAATGGGTAAAATGCAGTTCCAAGAAAAGTTCACACAGACTCAGACATGCACACACGATTTCACAAAAATGAAACATAATACATATTTGTATACATACCTGGTGGCACCGTATCTCGTGCTTCCATTGCCAGATTACAGCCAAACATCCCCTTTGCCCTTGTAAAAGTAAAAATTTGATTGGTGATGTCACGCCTTACATCAGGTGTAGGGAGTAGTTTCTCCAGAACTTTGAAAAAGTCTTCTTTTATACTAGGCGTAAGAAATTTTATTTCTGGATTATATTGGATACTAGGGTTCAAAAATGCTCCTGATGAATGTAGAGGTGAATGGAGTTGGTCCCGCCACTTTCTATCAACAACGTCTAAAAATATCTTGCACTTATTCTCATCCAGTATATAGTATGTCCTTATTGATTCCTTAGCCCTAGTCATCAGCTCATATATAGAGCCCACAGCAGGTTTCCCTCCAGATACTTCCCTCAATACTTTCAGAAAAGGCTCTGATATGGCCACACTCTCTTCCACTGCCCTCCAGAAATCATTATCCTCAACAATGGCACTACAAGATATGCTCTGCGGTTTATTTGCATATGAGGAGTTTGTAGAATATTCGGGGCTATTGAACATATGCTTTAATCTTGCCCTTTGCTTCAACATCGATTGCAATGATAAGAAGCTGGATACAGACTTTGTGATACCAGTTCTAATCAGCTCCTGTCCCCCCGTGAACTTCTTCATTAGATCAAGTATCGAGGCATTGTTGTATATAAACTTGGATATAGTTTGTGCTTGTAAGATGCATCTGTTCACCCAATCCACCTTGGAGAATTCTTCCAAGATTAGATTCAAACATTGAGAAACACAAGGAGACACAAAAATGGTCCCATAGTTCTGCAAGATATGGTTTGAGATACCAGTATAATTGAAAGTACTATCCATAATAATCTGGACAACGTTTTCTGGGCCAACATCTTGAATAACAGAATCAAATAAATCAGCAAGGCATTTTGTATTCTTAAAGTATGATGAGGCATCAACAGATTTGTGGAAAAAGGTTCTGGAGGGTGAGGAAACCAAAAAGTTAATCAAAGCTCGAGATTTGTTGTCAGTCCATGTATCTGCAATGATAGTACAGCCTGTGGTAGTCCACTCTTTCTCAATATCTTTTAATTGTATGCTAACTTCAGACTTGATCCTCTCCATCCATGCAGTCTTCAAGGTTTCAGCAGACGGGCCTGTAAATCCAGGACCACACTTTGCTACTGCATCTATCATTAGCTGATAGGATGATGAACGGGCTACACCAAAGTCCAGCTTATTCTCAAAAAAGAACAGAGCAATACTTCTCTCTGCAGTCTCTTGATTGTTTAAGGAGGACGGCCCCATTGGTGAAATACTAGTGAAAACTTTAGAAATTGGAGATGCTACTTCTGAAGGTATAAGAGATTTACTTGTAGATAAACTTCCAGGAGATTTAATGTCCACTACCTTTTGTTTTTTAGCACTAGATGTTTCTTTGACATCCTCCTTCGATGCTAATATAACCCTTACCCTATCAGTGACATCATCTCTTACTTTGCTACAAGGATTTACGCCCTTACTTGGAAGGCGAGACAGATGATGCTTCAACCTACTAATGCCACCGTTTAAAACTCTCAGGCAGAATTTGCACCTAACCTTATTTCCATCCAATTTCTCGGCATATTCCCAGCAGATGTCTTTTTCTCGAACCACTGTCAGAAATTGATGCATAAAATCAATTCATTTACATGTTAGTAGTTTCTTTCTTTCTTTTTCTTGTCAATCCTGCATCTAACAGACTGACCATAAAGGTATAACTGATTAAAGCAATAAACATCATTCAAAATCTCAAGTTGAAATCAGAAAGGGAAATAGCATTAATAACTAGTTAACAAAAAATGTGAGGACAAGGCTATCATGGGGAGAACAACCAAACATGGTAATGCATAAGAAGGCAAAATAGTAAAGAAACCTAAGCTATATTCTTCTTTTCTTCTAAAATTGTCATAGATCGAGGGGATATAACGATTTACAGAATGCCATAACATAGTATATGTTGAGATATTTCCTTATTACATATGTATTAGGTTTTCTAGTTTTTCTTGGTTTATGTTTCCTATTCCTATTAGGATTATATTCTTAGTTCTATATATAGTTGCGTTAGTTTGTTCATTAGACACAATAATAATAATAGTAAGAGTTGTGCAATATTTCTATCAATTCTCCAACATGGTATCAAAGCAATATGCTTCTTGGGACCCTTAATACACTTTTCTATTAAAGATATATATATATATATATATATTATATATATATATATATATATAAAATTTAAAAAATTAAGTTTTTATCTTCTTCTTCCTCCTTTGCCAAATCCCATCATTGAACCAGCCCAACCGTTAAACACACTTTCTGCCAGTATGAGCCGCCACCACCATCAGAACCAGAATTCTCCGGAATTATTCATATTGCAAATAATCCCATAAAAGAACTAAACATGTTGAAGTTGATTGTCACGTCGTTCGGAAAAAACTTTTGCAAAATATGATTAGTATCAAACATGTGAAGTAAGCAAATCAGTTAAAATACTTATTTATTAAATGGTCTTCGGGTTAGATCTATTTGTAACAAGTTGTGGTATATGACATCTATGCTCCAACTTGAGGAGAAATGTTGAGATATTTCCTAATTGCATATGTATTAGGTTTTCTAGTTTTTCTTGGTTTATGTTTCTTATTCCTATAAAGATTTATATTTTTAAGTTTATATATATAATTGTGTTAGTTTGTTCATTAGACACAACAGTAGTAGTAAGAGTTCTATAACAGTTCTATTCAATTTCTATTTCAATTCTCCAACAATATATATGAGATTCAATTTTGTACACACTATACATTCAATCAGTTTTTTTTATATTTCAATCAGTTATTACTTGTTATCACAGAATAAGCTTGAACTTACTGATGATATGGAAAAATTTTCTGCTCCTTCACACACCTACACAAGAAGCAATCAATAGAAAACGGTGGTAAGAAGTTGATTACTATATAGGTGATTAGAATTTCAAATATTGTGAAGATTCAAATTTTCCAAGGATCTTTGTAAGAGAAGAATACCAAGACAAGGTATAGTTATCACAATTATCATAAATCACTAGATACACAAGGGAAAAAAAAACCATTGAAGGGCATGTCTGTAGATTTTCAACAAGCAAAATGGTAGACTTTACGAGCATCTCCAACATTAGAACCCCACCCTTCTCTCTTTTACTCTTTTTTTTTGGTTGCTAAGACCGTGATATCACATTATCACCTCTTGATTAACATCCACATTAAATTTGAGCACTCAAAGGAAATTTTATTACCCCATTCACATTAAATCTTTTATGCCCTTTTTTTAACCACACAAAATCATCTCATTTTATCTTCCTCTTTTACGTCCTTCTTCGTCCTATGTACCAAACAGCCACCAAAGTACGTAGGAGTAATATCTTAACGGTGGAGTTCAAATCTCTGATCTCTGTTAACTAAACATTCTTCGTTTAGATTAATACAACCACAATATGCAACATTGATTAAGTCACTCGTCCTCTGTTCGGTTTCCATTACAAAATTCACTAAGCAACACATATATCGTCTGCAAACAGATTCTCGTTTGCAATTCAGCATTTATCTACAGTTAATTTATAATTTATCTGCATTTGCAAAGTCTATCATTTATCTCCATTTTCTCAGTTACACAGCTTAGTACAAGAACTCCATGGCTATTAGACCAAATCCAGATCCAAATCAAACAACAGCATAAAAAATTACGAAATATAATAAGCGAAAAAGCGTTTAAATATAAAATATACAAAAAGAAGATGAAAATGGTAAGGAGCAAAAAGAAAGAGAAATAGCGAGAGATAAGGAGCTTACAGAGAAGAATAAGAGAGAGATTGGTCTTCTCGACGGAGAGATAAACGGAGGTTGCAGGTTTGGGAGTTTCTTTACTTATCGCGATATTTTGGACTTAGGGTTTGGTTTTGTATGCATATCATCCCTTCGTTACTCTTTCTTATCCTCTCTTTCTCGTTATCATTTTCCTATTTTGTTTTTAGTATATTTTTTTCCTTTTGGCGATATATCGCCGACTTGTAGCTTGTTTGAAATTCGATTTTTGAAACAAACGTCGCCGTATTGGAAGGATAACTCTTTTTATCAGAGCCAGGTTTCGATCCTGGGACCTGTGGGTTATGGGCCCACCACGCTTCCGCTGCGCCACTCTGATAAGTTGAAATGCTAATTCACTTTTTATTATTTATATTAATAATTATTCGTAATTAACTGCTCAGAAAAATTGAAATACTGCTAAAAAGACGAGGACAAACACGAATATAAAATAACTGAGGTGAGCATACATCCACGAACATATGATCAATTGATTTGTTTTACAGTATGATTTTTGCAGTTTTTATCAAATTTATTTATTTTTCGTCCTTCTCATAGTAACCATGATTTCAATTTTCGTGCCATAACTTTTCATTTTCAGGAGGTATTTTATTAGTAATTTTTATTTTGATATATATATATATATTATATTAATGGTTGGTAAATTATAAAGTTTTATCACATCATGGATTGTAGAGGTGTCTTATTTATCTTTATAAAAATTAAATTTAGATAAACAAATAAATAAAAAATAATCTTGAATTCACACGAATATGATAAATTTCTTCTTACTTACTGATATGATAATTTTACATTGCGTCTTATATTTAAAAAAAAATATACAAGTTACATAATAAGATATTTGATTTATTTATTAAACTTTTCATTAAAAACATCAAGTGATTTTTTTAAGATTTAGATGGACGTTTTTAGATTGAACTTTGAATTTTTTTCTGTTGATAAGGAAATGATAGAGGATCGAATCCAAATCTAAATATAAATATCTGAAAACTCGAATCGAGTTTTGAGTTTTATTTATTCCGATTGCATTGTTTAACTAAAGTGATGATCAGTCTTTAAAAATTTGGGATAATATGACCTTCGGAGGTAAGGAAAATTACAGTTTAAGATTAAATTTTTTCTTCTTATAAAATCATAACTGCAATTACAAGAACACAACATTTATTATTAAATCAATGATACTATCTCGGGCCTTTTGATCAAATGGTTGCTTTCGGATCATATATATTAAAAACTTGAATTCGACCGTTTTTTTTTTATCAATTGTATAAAAAAAAATTTAAAAAAATAAAAGCAAAAAAACAGACGGTTAGGTAAATTTCAATGCTTGTTGTTTAACCCGAGTATCAATTATTGATCTGTACATCCATGAAGCCAAAGATAAACCATTTCGATTATGTGTAAGTACACATCAAGACCCCACAAAGCTTGTTGTTTTGCAATGATACTCTGCGGGCTACAGTACTGAAATGTATCCACCTTGTGGACTGATTGTGGAGTACAGTCATGTCACCTACGTAGCCATCACCTTCTCCTCCTCATTGATTGGTTCTCCGCTTAGAGAAACAACTCTCCTTTCGGTGAGTGTCTTCTTACCAAGTCAAACTTCAACAAAATATCAACGCTTTGATACGAAGATCATTGGTCCATACGTAAGACCATGTTTTCTAACCTTTGCATGCATTTTTGTTTTTACTCTTATTTTTCCCTATTGAATAATAAAAGAGAAAAAAGAAAATAAAAAATTGTGGTAATTATAATACTGTTTAATATTTTTTTTAATGAGAAAGCAAGTGTTTTTTTGTAGTTAATCGTTTTGAATTGTATCTATTTAAACATAAAAATAAATAAATTTTTTATGATTATAGATAATATTTTATAAATTTTAACGAATTCAAATTCAGATAATTATATAATTAAACAGATAAAATGATAAATATGTCAAATTTCACGATGCTCAATATTCAATAGCTGAAACACAGGAGTCATGCAGCCTAAACCCTACATTAGGTATAGCAGTTAAATTAAACTAAATAAATAAATAGCTTCTACAGAAGCAAATCCTTCTCCATGTTCTCTCTCTCTTTGTCTCCACATGCACCTTCCTGTTCGTGCGCTATAATTAATATATTTTATATACTTGTATTTATCATATGTTATGAAGGGCTTTTCTCTCAAAATGCTTTCTTGCATGTGATGTCTGCTCTCTAAAGCAAAAACAGGTACATTCATATATAATTATTAATCATCAATAATGATTACGATTTGTCATCATTACCAAGTAGTCCTTTAACAGTTTCCTGGTATTTGAAGAATTGACCTGATTCTGTCCTCTTCTTCTTACTTCCATTGCCTTTGCTTGTTGTTGTTGAATATTCATATCAGTTTCTAATTCTTCTTGGAGAGAGCTCAGTCTTTGTACATCTTTAGCTGTAGCATTGATGGGACCTTGAATATGGAAGTAAGTTTGTTTATCTCAAGCTCTTTATGTTCTGCTTTTCCATTTTCTAATTTTCTGTTTGGTTGTTGAGAAAATGAAGGAAAAGAAAAGGCAAATGAAACTTTTGACGTTTTTTCCTTACTTTTCCTCCGTAATTTTTTGTTGTCTTTTATTGGGGTAATTTCGTTATTGGGTAGATGAAAATTGGGTAGCTCAAATCGAGATAAGAAGTTGCAAAAGCTTAATTGGTGGAATGTGTGGAAATCAGATTTCAGATTTAATTTCTTCTTCTTGTATTTATCACATTTTTCTCGGCAGCCAAATAGAGTTGATGAAAGATGAAAAAAGTCAATAAATGACTGAACCTAACTCAGCTATAGTTGCTTGTTTTGACCAAATAGCGCCTCAATTTTTGTCTTGATACTTAATAGTCAAATCCTTTTTGTTAAAAAAAATCATATAGAAACGTCTGTTTTGTAAATAGCTATAGCTCTCGTAAGAAAATAATATGCGTTTATGTTTCTAATTACGTTTCATTTTAAACAAAATTCATGTAGATTTAACCAAGATTTGCACAAAGGGTTTGCTCTTTAACTGTGATTCTCCTGAAGGGTCAAGTCTTTGACTTCGGAAAAAATGAGCAATTTGTTCATTTTCTCTGTAATTATATTCTTTGGAGCAGTTTTCTCTCCCATCAATGGTGACCCAGTTGAAGATAAACAAGCACTTATAGATTTCCTTCAAAATATTCACCACCCACCCTCTCTCAATTGGAACAGCAGCAGCAACTCTATATGCACAGCTTGGACAGGAGTAACATGCAACAGTGATCATTCTAGAGTTATAGCTCTCCGGTTGCCTAGAATGGGACTTCATGGCCCAATTCCACTAAACACTCTCAGTCGACTATCTGCAATTCAGATTTTGAGTCTTAGATCCAATGGTATATCAGATTCATTCCCTAGTGATTTCACTATACTAAAAAACTTGTCCGCCCTTTATCTCCAATTCAACAGATTTTCTGGCTCTTTGCCTTCTGATTTCTCAGTTTGGAAGAATCTTTCAATTGTTGATCTTTCCAACAATGGATTTAATGGGAGTATCCCTTCTTCGATTTCGAATTTGACCCAACTAACTGCTTTGAATCTTGCTAATAACTCATTCTCGGGGGAGATTCCTGATCTCGATATGCCTAGTTTACAACAACTGAGTTTAGCCGACAATAATCTCACAGGAACCGTGCCGAAGTCCCTGCAAAGATTTCCAGCTTCAACATTTGTGGGCAACAATCTTTCATCAGGAAATACCCTTTCTCCAGCTCTTCCAATTCAGCCTCCAAGTGCCCAACCATCGAGGAAAACCACAAAATTGAGTGCACCTGCCCTACTTGGGATTGTATTAGGTGGTTGTGTGCTAGTGTTTGTCTTAATTGCTCTTTTGATGATCATTTGTTATTCTAAGAAGGAAAAAGATGGAGGGTTTTCAGCGAAATCGCAAAAGAAGGAAGTTGCTTTAAAGAGAAAGGTTTCTGAGAGACATGATAAGAATAACAGGCTTGTCTTTTTTGAAGGACGTAACCTTGTATTTGATTTGGAGGACTTGTTAAGAGCATCTGCAGAGGTGCTTGGGAAGGGGATGTTTGGAACAACGTATAGGGCGGCTCTGGAGGATGCAACCACCGTGGTGGTGAAGAGATTGAAGGAAGTGAGCGTCGCAAAACGGGATTTTGAGCAACAGATGGAAATCATTGGGAATATTAGACATGAGAATGTTGCCGCATTAAGGGCATATTACTACTCAAAGGATGAGAAGCTTATGGTGTATGATTATTTTGAGCAGGGGAATATCTCTGCATTGCTACATGGTAAGTCCAATTTTTCCAATCTTTTTATCTGCTATTATCATATCCGAAGTGTTATCTTTTCTTGTGATGAATTTGAGGTCAGAATTTTTAATTCCCATCTCATAAAATCTCTTTCTGCATCTTTACATGATAATCGGTGATTTAATATGATTCCTATATAGATGTTGAAATCCAGAATAAAATCCATTCAAGGCAAATAATGTCTCTTTCACTAATCCTCAAGTTATACATTGTTCCTGATGCTTAAAGATACTTGGTTACATCTTCCGAAGACTTTATTAAACCTGAATGCATCTGTAATTTTGCAGGCCAAAGAGGTGAGGGCGGGACTCCCTTAGATTGGGCAACTAGACTGAAAATTGCAATTGGTGCAGCAAGAGGCATTGCTCATATCCACACACAAAATGGCGGCAAATTTGTTCATGGAAACATAAAAGCCTCCAACATTTTCCTTAACTCCCAAAGATATGGTTGCGTCTCTGATATTGGTTTGGCAACATTGATGAGCCCAATGCACCCACCCATTATGCGGGCAGCAGGGTACCGTGCCCCAGAAATAACAGATAGTAGGAAAGCAACCAATGCATCTGATGTCTATAGTTTCGGGGTCTTACTGCTGGAGCTTCTCACTGGAAAATCCCCAACACATGCCACGGGTAGTGAAGAGGTTGTTCATTTGGTGAGGTGGGTGAATTCTGTAGTTAGAGAGGAGTGGACTGCGGAGGTGTTTGACGTAGAGCTTTTAAGGTATCCCAATATAGAGGAGGAAATGGTAGAGATGTTACAAATAGGAATGGCTTGTGTGGTGAGGATGCCAGAGCAGAGACCGAAAATGCCTGATGTAGTGAAAATGGTGGAGGAAATCCAGCGAAACCAGTCATCCAGTGAAACTAAATCGGAAGTCTCCACTTCAACCCCCACACCACATGCAGCTGAAATAGGATCATCTTCTGCTTCACAATAAGGTTATTTTTGTTATCTTACTATTACTCGTTGTGATGTCTATTTTTTGGGAGGAAATGAAAGATCAATTTGTTATGAGTTGAGCGAAGGGTTTTGATTATTTCAGTTGATTTTGTACCTTATATTTCTGTGACAAATTTGGTGTAAGAGATTAGTTTAGCCACCGGATCCAGCTAAAGGTTGAAGTCAAGTTCCGTCCTTGGCAATTGTGTTCTCTAGTCAGGAAATTGATTGGTATGCATGTGGAATTTTATGGTCTTGCTATATAATTGAATGAATTTAATTTCTCATCTGTGTATGGAGATGCTTAGGTGTATGTGCATCTGCATGTTTGATTAGGTGGGCGAAAAACCCTTGGTTTGTGGATCCACATTGGATTCTTAATGTGCCAATTACCAAAACCTACCTAATCAATGGGCTTGACCAGTAGAACCTGTGGATGGTAAAAACAAGAAGAAAAAAAACAATTTTACTGAAAAATATATGTTTTATTATCAAAAAATATGAATTTTATCATAAAAATATATTTTTACCAAATAAGACATTGTCTTTTTCTCTTTTAAGACATCCTAGATGCTGCCTTTATTTTTTGCAGACACTCTGATGCCACCTTCAATAAAATGGGCTGAGTGGTTTCATGAACACATTCATTATAAGCTTATGTTGTAACAACCCCAGGGTCCCCAACTCCCAAAGTAAGGTATCAGTAGTTTTGATCTTATGATTTATAAAACGATTTTTGAAATAATTTTTTTTCTAAAACAACAATAAAACTAAAAGCTCTTTATAGAACTCTCTCAAACGATATTTTGCGCCAAAGACAAAAGAACATCATGTCAACCGCCCTGCAGAACTACCTAATTGATTATCAATAGGGTTGGTGAGATCTTGTCTCACAAGAGTAGGTGCTTATACCCACACGCCGACACCTTATACGCCAGGGGTCTGTGCAACAACCTTATGAGCCAGAATTACTAGGTGTGTGCAACAACCTGGTTACCTCCCTCGAAAGCTTCCAAATCATTCATTTGGTGAGGGTTTTACTCCCATTCCAGTTTCCACTGGCTCTCAGCATCCTCTCCTATGGTTTTCTTTTATCAAAAGCTAAAAGGAGAGGAATAGTGCTGTCTTTGTCAATCGTCAATTGGCTATAGACTAAGGACATGTTGGATATGATTCTCTACAAAACAGTATAACTAGAAGCCTCCTAAGCATGTCATATAGAAGGAGAAGAAGAAGACGACTTCCCAAGATCATATTTGGATTTGATTCTATAGGAAATAGACTCACAGTCATGCTAGTAGATTATCCTATTATTAAAGCATGGTTAACATGTGGCAGCTTCTCGTTGCCTCTCACACTAAAAAGCACTGGAACGAAGCCGCCAAGAAATAACAAAGAGAACTTTTATATCAATTTTGAAGATCTAAATAATCACATTTCATACATCCCAGATGGAACTGGGTTAGAGTCGAAACATTACATTGTTTCGTTTTCTTTTAAAAAAAAACAAATTACAAAATATATTAAATAATGAGAAAAATAAACTACATATTTTCAGTGGCGGTGGTCTCAAAGCTAAAGCAGAATCTGACGGGCAATAAGCAAAGAAAGCTAAAGCAGAATCTGGCGGGTAATAAGCAAAGAATCGTTCACATTAACAATGAAGTATGCTGACCCCCCACAAAGCCTTGAAATATATCATTATATCAAGGCAGGCATATGCTGCCATTCACTTCCTCAAGATTCTTGTTTTAATGCCCCCTGAGATTTACATATTATAAACATACTTCAGGAGCACATAAAACCAGTACAGATCACAAGAAAAGGTGCAAGTGGAAAATAGTAAGTAACAATAATACTATTGGAACCAATATTTATACTCAGGCTATAGTACCACAGACCTTCAACTTCCTCGAATTGAACTTCCTTCACTAATTCAGCAGCAGCATGATATTCAAACCTACAAAAGATATGGGCCGAAATGTGTTATTAGTAAGAACAACCTAGCAGAAATATCAACAATTTCTCAATCTGGAAAAATAAAAGATATTGACATGTAGAGCTGTGATGTTGAGTAACACGTCTAATAGCAACTAAACTTAAGCTAAGCTTGACATCATCCTTCAACCAAAAAAGTATTGGAGTTATGAACCTTGTAATGGTACTCTCCCTAAAAATAAAGTTTGCAAACCAGATATCTCATAATGTCTATGAGCTGTGAGCCTGTGAGACAAAAGAATTAAAGGTCACAAAGCCAAGACCATTCTCCATTCTGTCTCCTATATGATTTTCAATTCAAATCTCAGCAATCAGAAAATTGAAAAAGAAAGGCCCAACTAGGCAGGAGCAAGTTTTGACCACTTAATCCAAGCTATTGCACGGACAAGAGTGGAACAATCAACTTATATATACAATGACTAAGGCAAACTGTAAACCCAGGAAACTAAATGATTAAACACTAACATAAGAAACACTAGTGGCAGCATAAATTTCTGTACCTATTAGAGAAAACCACCTCAAGTTCATAGTCAGATGCACTCTTAGTAGCTTCAACTAAGATGGTAACAATTTCAGTCTTTCGAGTACTAGCCATGAGTAGATCATACTCTGTTGGAATAATGATTGCAAAAAAGTTATCACTTAATTCACTCAAACATATCTTTTCTACAGCCGCCAAGGCTATCCGGCGTTTAAGTGCATCAGCGTCCGGGTCAACAAAGTAAATAGCAAAGTCAGTAATCAAAAGAATACGTCGTTTCATCTTCCCTGAACCAGTGAACTTCAAAACTTTATCAGCAAAAAGAACTTTCCTGTCACCTGCAGAAATAAAGTGGAGTCATTTCAGGTATATAATAAAAATTAAAGAATCAAATCATAAATGGGGGCTAGTTTAGAATTCAAAGAATGGAAAGTTTTATTCAATGCACCACCTCAACTAAGGAACAGTGAACGAACAAATGGACTATGGGATATTCCACTTAATAGCCCCTTTCAGATAATTAGAAAGCAGCTCTGCAATTTAATCTTTAAAGTGACACTGTATAAACATATAATCAACACCATGTTTGTGTATGTTTGTTCCCTATTAACCACGTCTTATAGGCTCAAAAGGGAAGTCAGGTACATTACTCTGGAATTTCCTCCAATTTATTATTAAAGATTTAGTGCAGACACGTTTCTAAAAAGTACATTGAATGCATATAATATGCTTTTTTAGTCCTCATCCCTTTCCCCAAAACCAAAATAGTTAACCACTGTGAGCACTAAACGCCTATAAGTCATTTTGGGACGGTTTCCAGCATCAATAAAGGACAAAGATGCTCTTCATATTGTTGACTCATTTTTGTTTATGCTTCTGATATATGGCATAAAGACTATTTTTGAAAATCCATTCAAATCCAGTAGTCAAATTATAGTTAAAAGATGTGGACAAATAAACACAAGGCTTACAAATATTTAAGACATGAGATCAAGGTAAAATTCTTTTTATGATGAATAAGATACCAATAATACTCTAGCTTTGATACCTCCAACATTTTCCCAACTAAAAAGGCAAAAAATAAAAGATCAATGTTTTGATCATCTAACGGTCTTTCAAGCTAAAAAATTGTTAGCATTCAAAAAAAATTAACACAGAATTTGGAACCTAAGGATTCTTTTATTGTCCTTCAAAACTGAAGAAGAAGCCACATTTGATAAACCTTGATGCCTTACATAATCAATTGTGCTAAAGTATCCTGTCCTAAGGATATAATAGAAACATAGATTGCATCTTGTAAGAGATTGATGTTACAATGATACATATTTGACATATATAAAAAGATACATGAAAAAAAAGAAATCACCATCCAGCAATCTCAAAGTGCATATTTCAAAATCAAGGGGCGAAAAAAACATCGAGAAGAAGTTAGAACTTACAGCTGGGAAACAAAGAAGCATTAATTTGACAATACCATAAGCTGGCACTTCAAAAAAATCCTTCCTGTGAACCTCATGAAGTAAATCTACATCTAACGGTTGGTAGGTTCCACATCGAGAACTACGCCAATGATTAGCGTTGAATGTCACACATTCAAACCCCTTAATTTGCATACGTTAATCCTTTAGCTTTGTTACAATTTGATCTTTTGTAGTGTTTTACATGCTTTCAAGTTTCCCAAGAGGAGTGCAACAAAACCCATCGTTTATGGACTGTTAAAGATAAATTGACCATTTTGCTAAGTCATGTTGTCACTAGCAAAGGGTGAAAATGAGCTTCACTAAATTGCAGAATTGCCCGTACAGATCAGTTATTTTTGCGGATTAAACTGTATTGATTCAGAAAGAACCAAGAGATGAGCCATATATTCTTGGAAAGATCCGAATGTCTATTTTTTGGAGAATTTTACGGCTCGTAAATATAATTTTTCTAGAGAAAGTTATGGCAGTTTTAGTAGACAAAGATCAGGCTGTGTGTGATTTCAACGTGGCAGACGTGAAGGAGCTATTAAATTCCGATTTTTTTGGGATTTGCACAGCTGGAAAAGGAAGTTGAGTGCCTAAATACGTCTAGGGAAAAATCATAAAAACAAAAAATAGGCACACGTTCAATTGCTAGGGTTTTGTTTAGGGTTCTATAAATACAAGTTTAAGAGACCAAAAAGAGGGTTTTTTTTACTAAATTTTCTTCTACGATAGCTGTCTTCACGCATAGGAACTCTTGTTCTCTGAGGATTATCATCATAGAGGAGCTGTCTTTTCTTTTATCTATTTTTTTATTATGAGGATATTTTTCATTAGAATTATGCGTAATTAAATATTTTAGTTAAGGCTCGATTAAAGCCCTAGTCATGTTTTCTTAAGGATTTCGATTTGCTTTGTTATAAATTATTTTTTTGTGATGCTTAATTGATTAATTCCTGGTTTTATTTCATTCTTCATACGGTTTATGTGTTATGCTTGATCATCATATAAATGTGCTGTATGGAGATTGTCATCTAGATAAATTTAGATGACCGAGTCTTGTGCTTACACTAAGTGACAAAGGAACCAATTATGGGTTCTTGGGATTAATCAACATGAAAAACCAGAATAGATACCATGTTCAAGGTTTCGTGTGTTTGTTTATTTTCATTGTTTTATGCTTTCTTGAAGTGCAACTTAGTAGATACCATGCTAAATACTTTGAGAATGAAAAGAGTTAGAGTAGACACCCATGCCTAACTTGTTGCTTAGGGAAATCAATAGCTTAAGAAGTAGATATCATGCCCTTATGTTGGTAAATATTAAGCATCTAAATCTAGTTGTAGCATTGTGCAAGTTGTTTGCTTTAAAGAAGATGATTAGTGGTGAATATCGAAGCCTTAACTTATTTTCTCATTATTTCAATTTTAGTTTCAAAACTGTTTTACGATTTTCTTTCGCTACTGCAATCTTTGTTGTTTATTCAAATCTGTTATTTTTTGTTTCATTTAGATAGAAGCTTTAGGAAATTATATTTAAACACAATTAATCCAATCCTCCTGGGAATGATCTCGTATTTGCTAGCTATACTATTTGTTTGATCTTGTGCACTTGCGAGTTAAAATATATATTTAGAAGCTTATTATTTAGGTTAATATTTGTATAACAGCCAAGGAAAATTAGAAGTGAAATCATCAACACCAAAGATCAGAATGTTGTATGATAAATTAATGACTAATCATCACTAACTATCAGATACTATTCATACTAAGTTAGTCACGCTAATAATGTTGACACAACACGGTAGATCCTCAGGCACAATACGCAAGTGATAAAGTATCCAAACCTTATGTTAAAACTAGTTACTAGATAGCATGGTCAACCAACACAAGTTGCCACGGTATGAGCCTTAAATTAATTATCTATTTACAATTAATTATTTTGTATTGATCTAAAACTATTAACATTTGATATAGCGAATAATTCACTCTCCAATAGCATGGTGATACGTGGATAACTCCCCTCTAATGACCGGATGACACGTGGCTGCGTCAATAACATGCACGTAGCAGTGCAGATGACAAAACCATAATCATTCACGGACTTCTCACACGCAAGAATGGAAGCAAGATTCCAAGGACTGCACCGTCCCTAAACACACAACAAGACCCTTCGCCAAAGAAACGGGATCTCAAGGATCGCGCCATCCCGAGCACATGATCAACTTGCCCCCTGAACCACTATAAAAAGCCCAAGGTATGTAGAACTCATCTCAATTCAAGTTCAACATTGAAACACTTAATACCACCACCCTCTCTATTTTCTCAAAACCACGCACTGACAAAGGCATCGGAGAGTCCTCGGCATCACCCCCTTTTTCTCCAGTGACTCTTTAGTTCATCCATTTTTCTTTGTGCAAACTGTGGAATCCTAAACGTCTAGCTCAGTAACAAATTTTCGGCATCAACAAATTGGTGTCGTCTGTGGGAAAAAACCAATCTCTTGCTAACCAGTAGAAGCGAAGAAATCTCTAAAGAACTTATCTGTTGCCATGCCGCCTAGAAACACCACCAGGAACATCGACAAGGGAGTCGCCGGAACCAGCACCGCACTTGCATAAAACAATGCCCACAGCCAGCGGTCCAACTCAAGGTTCTCTGCTGTGTTTGAACATAGGACCTCTGGTTGCGACTCGCGAACCCTTCCGGGAACACAATGTCCTCGCTGCACGTAGATCGATCCGCCCGAAAATCTCCAAGGAGCCGCCTCGGTGCATCCCACTATTCCAATGATTCAAGCACAGTTCTTAGAGCTCTCTCGCTTAGTGACGAACCTGGCCGCCAAAGTCCGAAGAGGGGGCCGACAGCCCTCGCCCCCATCTCTTCACCACGCCCCAAGCAAACTAGCCCTCCTAGTGATGGGCTCCCCATCAACAATCGTTCTACTGCAGAGTCTTCGCCACCTCATGTTGGTAAATCTAGAAAAGGCTCCTCCTCCAGAAGCAACCTCAGCCTAGACAAACAGATCGAGGAGATGGAAGAAAAAATCAACGAAGCTTTCAGATGTCGGGCTTATAGCGTCCTGGATGAACTCAGCGTCCAGGACCCACCATTCACACAGGAAGTTCTCGAAGCTCCGCTCCCGCCAAATTTATGGATGCCGCAAATCAAGCCCTATAACGGCTCAACAGATCCCTTGGACCACCTCGAGCATTATAAGACTACCATGATGCTGCATTGGCACTCCAATCTGGTCATGTGCCGAGCGTTTTCCCTGACGCTCGAGAAAGCTGCCGGCACGTGGTATTCCCGGTTGAAGCCAAGAAGCATCGACACTTTCAAAAAGCCCAACTACGCCTTTGCTTCCCACTTTCTCAGCAGCAAAGGACCTAAGAGGACTTCGAAGAGCATGTTCAACATCATTCAACATCGAGAGGAGAGGCTTCGAGCCTACATCTCAAGGTTCAACGTTGCCACTTTAGGAGATCCCTGACCTCGACCCCAACGTTAAGATGTTGGCATTTAAAAATGGACTGAGAACCAGAATCTTTAGCTCCAAGCTCACCAGGCGACCGCCTAAAGACATGAACGAGGTCTTGGCCCGAGCAAAGAAGTACATGCTAGTAGAAGACGATCAAGCTTTCTGAAGAGAAAAGGAAGGGGAAACGGAGAAGAAGAGGAAAGACACCAGCAACCCTCACGATGGGACGACCAAAAAACCCCACCACGAGGGCAGGTATAAGGCCACCACCCGTTTTGAAAGTTTTACTTCTCTCAACGCATCTAGAACCAACGTCCTGATGCAGCTCTAGGACAAGGCAATCCTCCAATGGCCGACGGAGATCAAAGCAAGTGGTGCCGATTCCATAGAAACCATGGGAATGATAATAAAGAGTGCCACGCTTTGAAACAACAGATTAAGACCCTTATCAATCGAGGGCACTTGAAGGAGTTTATCGGATCGCGGCAAGAAGGAATGCTCGACCGACCTCGAAGGAGCCCCAGACATCCCTCTAATCAGAACCGAGAGTATCAAGCTCCCTGGAAGAGTCCGAGGCCGAACCAGGAAGAGCCCAACCGAGGAGGTCAAGAAGTCACAGTCACTATAATTATCAAATAAATCTGTGGCGGCCTAGTTGCCGGAGGCAACTCGGGGCAGAACAGTAAAGCATACGCTAAGTCCGTGGCTTCTGTCAGCAGGCCTCATAAGTGAAGGAAGACAAACCAGACGATCTCCTTCACGGACGACGATCTAGACGAAGTACAAACCTCGCACAATGATGCATGGTAGTCTCACTTCTTATAGCCAACCACGACGTCAGACGCATCTTGGTGGATAACGGGAGTTTGACAAACATCTTATTCTATGATGTTTTTCAGCAGATACAATTGAAAAACAGTCAGCTAGAGCAGATCTCCACCCCGTTGTACGGCTTCTCGAGGCTCTGGTGTTCGCCAAAGGCAGCATAGTTCTCCCGGTCACCGTGAGGACGGCTCCACGCACTACTACTATGCAGACTACTTTCTGTTAGTCAAACGACCATCGTCTTTCAATATGATCCTTGGCAGACCCACTCTCAACAAGCTGAAAGCGGTCGTTTCCACTTACCATTTGAAAATGAAGCTCCCCACTGACGATGGAGTGGGTAAAGTCAAAGAAAACCAACAAGTCTCCAGGCCTTATTACCTGAATGCCGTGAGAGGAGGAAAAAGGACAGAGGCCTTGCCTCGCGAAGTGGAAGACTTCAGAGATGAGGTAAAAACCCCACGGGGCCGACCCATGGAGGAGCTAACCGTTGTTCCACTTGGTGAATAGACCTCAAAAACAGTCCAAATTGGCTCTAGTCTCCCCGAGGATCTAAAAAATCCCTCATTTCTCTTCTACGGAGGAATTAAGACTTGTTTGCATGGTCAGCCTCGAATATGCCCAGGATTAGCCCCAAAGTCATCGTGCATCGGCTAAATGTGGACCCGAGCCACAAGCCAATCGTTCAGAAGAAGAGGTCATTCACCCTCGAGCGGCAAGTCACCATCAAAACCGAAGTCGATAAGCTGCTCACAACTAACTTTATCTGGGAGACAGACTATCACGATTAAGTCCAATGTAATAATGGTCAGAAAGCCCAGTGGCAAGTAGCTAATCTGTATTGACTTCACAGACCTGAATAAGGCCTACAAAAAAGACAGCATTCCTCCGCCGCGGATCGAACAGCTAGCTGACGCCACCTCAGGGCATGAGCTTCTGACTTTCATGGATGCCTATTCTAGCTACAACCAGATCTTCATGCACATGCTTGACCAAGAAAACAACCTTCATCACGGACTAAGGGCTGTACTGTTACAAGTTCATGCCCTTCGAGCTCAAAAACGTCGGGGCAACCTATCAGAGGTTGGTGAACAAGATCTTTCGTGGGCAGATCGAAAAAAAAATGGAAGTTTATGTGGACGACATGTTGGTCAAGAGCATCAAAGCCAAAGACCACAACTCCAACCTAGATGAGGCATTCGAGGTGCTTCGACATCACCAAATGAAGCTGAACCCCGCAAAATGCGCATTCGGAGTCACTAGAGAGAAGTTTCTCAGTTTTATGGTCACCAAAGAGGAATAGAAGCTAACCCAGAGAAGATCGAGGCTATCCTCGGTATGACCTCCCCTCGGACAATAAAGGAAGTGCAAAGGCTAACAAGGCGTGCAGCGGCACTCAGTCGTTTCATGTCAAAATCTGCAGAGAAATACCTCCCATTCTTCAGAGCCATCAAGAAGGCAAAAGACTTTGCCTAAACTAAAGACTGTCAAAAAGCCTTTGAGGAGCTGAAGGAGTATCTAAGTTCTCCCCCACTTTTGACCAAACTTGTCACAGGAGAGGAACACTTCCTATATTTATCGGTCGGACAGGAAGTAGTAGCCTCCATCCTGATTCGGGAAGAGATAGGTGTCCAAAAACCAGTGTACTATGTCAGCAAAATCCTCCATGATGTAGAAGTACAGTACCTCCCGATAGAAAATATGGCGTGCGCCCTCCTAATCACAGCGTGGAAGCTTTGGCCGTATTTCCAGGCACACACCATCATCCTCTTAACAGACTAGCCACTGAGACAAGTGCTTCATAAGTCAAATGTCTTGGAGAGGATGGTTAAGTGGTCCATAGAGCTCGAGGAATTAGACATCCGGTACAATCCCTGAAAGGCCATCAAGGCTCAGGCCCTCGTAGACTTCATTATGGAGACGACACTCCAGGAGGGTCCGAACGAAACCCCAAAAAGCGAAAATAGTCAAGCAAATTACGCAGTGGACCTTTCATGTTGATGGCTCCTCCAACAGCACCAGAAGTGGGGCAGGGCTCATCCTTTGCAGTCCGGATGGATTCGTCATTGAATACGCCTTAAGGTTCAGGGTTAGAACTTCCAATAATGAAGCAGAATACGAGGCATTACTCGCCGAAATAAAGTTGGCAAAAGCGATGGCCGGAAGAGGCCTGGATAAACACAACTACTCGCAACTAGTGGTAAATCAGATGAATGGTGAATTCGAGGCCCGAAAGGAGAAGATTGATCAATACCTTAAGAAGGCTAGAAAACTCAACACCGGATTCAGAGTGTTCCGGATAACTCAGGTTCCTCGGGCAAAGAACTCGAAAACTGATGTTCTAGCACAATTCGCCTCCTTTCGCCAGGCTGAGCCAACCCAAGCCGTCTACCTCGACACTCTCATCGCCCCGAGCATCAATGAAGTACCTGTGCTAGCAGTAATCGAAAGAGAACCTGGGCAGACCCAATCCTCCGGTATTTACATGATGGTCAGCTTCCTGAGCAAAAAAGTGAAGCTTGGAAACTTGTCTCCCGTGCTTCCCAATACGCAATCATAGATGAACGGTTATACAAAAGAGATCTTACGACACCTTATTTGAGGTGTCTCGAGCCCACCGAGACCAATTACGCTCTTTGGGAGGTTCACGAAGGGGTATGCGAAAATCAGCTGGGAAGCCGGGCTTTAGCCTTCAAAGTGCTCCGTCAAGGATACTACTGGCCTAAAATGCAAAGAGATGCCGCAGAATTAGTCAAGAAGTGCAGAAACTGTCAACAATACTCCTCGATCACGAGTCCACTTCCCTTTGTCATGTGGAGGATAGATCTTCTTGGTCCTTTCACTTGGGCGCCCAGCCAGATAAAACATCTTATCGTAGCAATAGATTACTTCACCAAGTGGGTAGAGGTGGAACCGGTTGTCAGTATAACAGATCATCAATCTCGAAGTTTTGTCCGGAAGTTCATAATGTGTCGATTCGGCATACCCCAAATACTAGTCACTGACAACGACAAACGGTTTGATAGCGCCCGATTCAAGGCATTCTGCAAAGAGCTTCGCATCGAGCATTGATTCTCTTCTGTAGGATATCCACAAGCAAACAGGCAAGTCGAGATAACCAACAGGACACTTCTATAGGGCATCAAGAAAAGACTGGAGATCAACTATCTTCCGAACGTACTATAAGCCTATCGAACCACTGCTCGGACACCCACAGGAGAAACTCTTTTTTTTATGGTGTACGGCTCCGAAGAGGTCATCCCCTTAGAAATCGGGGTGCCCTCGTTACGAGTACTAAACTTTGAGCGAACTAACAACAAAGAAGCCTTGTGGATGAACGTTGATCTTATCGACGAAGCTCAGGATAAAGCCCAGATTCGATTAGCCGTTTATCAGCAGAGAGTGGCTAGATACTACAACTCTCAGGTCCGAGATAGAAGCTTTAAGCTATGTGATCTCATTCTACGAAAAGACAAAGTGTCTCGTCCTCGAGAAACAGGGAAGCTCGTCCCAAACTGGGAAGGCCCGTATCTCATCAAAAGAGTTTGTCGAGCCAGCACTTTCAAGCTTGAAGAGTTGAATCGCAAGCCCATCCCTTCCACTTGGATTGCGGAGAACCTCCGCAAATTTTACCAGTAGTATGCGCTCTTCGAGTTCCATGCTTCGCATAACAGTAAATTGTGAACGCCTCGATTATCAATGAAAGAACTCTCTTTTTCCAAGTTACCTCCTCTCAGCCTCTCTCACCAATAACAATAAAGAGTATTAAGTTTGCAAAAAGCGATAAGGTGAAGAAAACTAGAAATTTTATTAAATAATGTAATTACAAGCAAAGGGAGGCACTATCGACCTCATTTTACAAGAAAGAAAAGAAAAAACTCCAAGTCCTTAGGGGTCGACCTACCCATCAGACACAACCTCTGTCGCGGCGCCACTTGGCTGGGCCTTCTTCTCCCCATCAAACACAGCCACGGCCCCGTCCTCGTCCACGGCCCCGTCCTCGTCCACCGAGGCGCTTTGAAGACGTTAATGTTCATCAGCCCCTTCACATCCGAGCAAACACATATGAACACCATGATCAGGAGCACTGAGTTGGGCACCAGCTGGCACAGTGCTACGTCGACGAACCTCAGCACCGAGCAAAGGAAAGGGTGGAGTGAGAATCTGAACCCAGCCCTCATGTGTTATCACTCCTTGAGGACTCACCCTCACTAGAGGCTCAACCCAGACCCATAGCCTTCCTCAGTTCCCTAGATAGGGCTTCACTATCCTCACTACCACTAGGCCTATCACGATACTTATTTACCGAAGACATTATAAGAAGTGAGAAAGGAAAAACTCACCAAAGGTAAACCCCCGCGACAACTCCGAGCACTTCAAACTCAAAAGCAGATCCCTCCTTGCTCACACCTCGATCCTCCTCACCATAGAGAACTCAAACAAACTCTGAGGGCTCTCAATTTCTAATTGACTATGAGGACTCTCAATCTCTAGCCGACTCTGAGGGCTCTCAAAATTTCTTTCTGAATGCAAATGAAGTGAAGTGAAGTGAAGAAATGAGAGGAAACTCCTCTCTTATATAGAAGCTCAGTGTGATTAACAAGGAAAATTAACTCTTCCCCCAGCTGTAAAGACACGACGTTTGGCATAATCGAGGTGTCGTTACACTCCCCAAGGCTTCCCCAGCTGTAAAGACACGACGTTTGGCATAACCAATGTGTCATTGCACTCCCCAAGGCTGCTGAAGGCGTACAATCAAGGGCATGCACCGCCATTACGCTCCCCAAAACGACAACGCACACTCCAACATTTAATGTTATAAAACAGCCCAACACTCTAGTATTGAATGTCTCCACAGAAGATCCTGGAACAACCCAAATGCTTATCTATGGGCCCAAAGCCAAAAAAAAGCCTTTTATGGGCCTAAAGCCAAAAATCGTTCCATAGGCCCAAAGCAAAAGGCCTTCCATGGGCCCAATGCAAAGTCTTCTATGAGCCCAAGAAACCGTGCAGGCCCACTTCTCGTCGAAGATCTCCAAGGTCGAACATTTTGACCACTGCTCAAATGCTCGGTCTCATGTCTCCAAGACTGAGCAGTTTGACAACTGCTCAATGCTCGGTCCCACGTCTCCAAGGCCGAGCATTTTGAATGCTGCTCATATATTCGGCCCCCACGACTCCAAGGCCGAGCATTTTCACTACTGCTCATATGCTCGGCCCCCACGTCTCACCGGCTGAGCATTTTGACTGAGGTCCAAATGCTCAACCCCAGACCTCACAGGCTAAAGCATGCAACCAATGGCACGAAGCTCTATTATACTTCCTCAAGCACATAAATATACTTAAGGAAGTGGGTGCCTCTGATGTAGCGAATAATTCACTCTCCAATAGCCTGATGACACGTGGATAACTCTATTCCAATGACCGAATAACACGTGGGTGCATCAATAACGGACACGTAGCAATGCAGATGACGAAGCCATAATCATTCACAGAATTCTCACACGTAAGAATAAAAACAAGATTTCAACGGCTGCGCCGTCTCTGAACACGCAACAAAACCCTTCGCCAAAGAAGCGAGATCTCAATGATCGCATCATCCCGAGCATGTTGTCAACTTGCTCCCGAACCACTATAAAAAGCCCAAGGTATGTAGATCTCATCTCAATTCAAGTTCAATTCAAGTTCAACAATGAAATACTAATGCCACAACCCTCCCCATTTTCTCAAAACCTCGCACTAACAAAGACATCGGAGAGTTCTCAGAGGCATCACCTCCTTTTTCTCCGATGACTTTTAGTTCATCCCTCTTTCTTCGTGCAGACCGTGAAATCTCAAACGTTCAGTTCAGCAGCAGATTTTTGTCATCATCAACATTCAGACTTTAACGACTCTATAAACCACGCCCTTAAATCAAACCGTTAGATAACAAGTTCAAGCATAAGGTGAATTAAACAAAAAAAAAATACACATGAAAAATTCCACAAAACGAGAAGGGAGAAGCAATTCAATTTCATGGAACACCTAAAAGCATTAATCAATACAAAATCTCCTTTAACTAGACAATAATCAAATCAAGAAAAGCATAATGAATGCTTCTTTTTTTTTTTAAAAAAAATTTATAACAATCTAACCTTGTTTTTCCAAAATCTTCATCAAGTAAGGATTCGAAGGCACGTCGAGGTAGTCTCCTTGATAGTCTCTGATGCGAGAGGCTTTTCTTCTGACTTTGACTCCCATGAAAGGCTCCTGATCTTCGGTCAGATTGTTCTCCGATGGTCTCAGCCTCGTCCTGTTCTCTTCTCGATCTTCTTGTTCTTCGTCGTTTGGAGATAGGTCCTTGTCTACGGCGTCGTATTTTGGAGGCTGGGACTCATCGATTTGGACTCGCCGTTGAGTCCTAAATCGGTCCATCTTGCGGTGGCGAGTCTGATAATTTTTTTAACACAACACAGTGGGTTTGTTGGGAAAAAATGATGAGAAACGGTGAAGTAACTCGTCGGACTAAAGTCCCACGCGGCTGTATCCTGTGCGATCACATCAAGGAATACTTTAAATATGGACCGTTTGATTGTGGGGTCAACACAGCGAATATGCTACATAAAGTTTATAGGTCCATCCTGCCAAAAGAATTACAGAACCACAAACGGCACTAACCAATTAACAATCTGAAAATATATATTATACTAGAAATATTTGATTCCCGCTAAAGCTCTCAATATTGGAATATTTGTTTTATACTTTGGTCTACTCGAATATGTGTACTTTTGTTGAATATAAGTTTTCTCATTATCTCAACCCTTTTATCCAACTACGATAGCTGTTACGATTGTTGAGTATAAGCTGGTAATGAATGAAGCCAAGGGAAAAAAATTAATTAAAAGATGTTATATAAATACAGTAATATTTTGCTATATAATTCATAAAAATAAAAAATAATCAATATATAAATTTTAAAAAAAATAAACTGTACTTTTTAAAATCGATAAAAATTAAGTTTGTGATCTATAAGTGCAAAGATCTTAGTATCGTAATTTCGAAAATGAAAGCAAAACAAAGTTTGTTTTTTTAACATAAAATAATCCAACAATAAACATAAATTGAAAGGCTTCTTAAATTAAATTCAAATTCAAATGGATTTAAGTAGATTTTTAAAATGTAAATCAAGTAATGTGCAATAGAGTGAGAATGAAAAAAAGTTAATTTACTTTTTATTTGTTACATAAGTGAGGAGGATGATTTAATATGGTCAAAGTTTTTTTTAATTGTAAAAGGCTTAGGTTAAAGAAACATGACATGAGTCATCATTTATTTACCATAAAAGATGGAGTCCTTTAATTTGGATTCACGTCTTATTAAAAAACACATGAATTTATAATATTAACACCATTAATAAAATTAAGGATATGTAAACGATCGGTTAAAAATTTTAATCATTTTTTAATATATTTTATGTGTTTTTGATCGAATTAACATAAACATTTCGATATTAACCGATTGAATTGATTTTGATCAATTAATCAACTAGTTGACATTGTTTATATATTTAAGTTTTTTTTAGTTTATTATGTATTATATACTTAATTTGAATTTAAATTTTTAATTTCAAATTTATTATATATTATATTTATATTTAATATAATATTAATTAATTATTTTTTCAATCGGTTAAACGATTAAAAAAATAACCGACTAATTATTCGATATATATTATTCAGTTAACCAATTTAATTGATTAATTAAATCATTTTATTTATAAAAAAATCAATCAATTAATTTTAATAAATTGATTAACACCCTAAACAAAATGATGACATTTCTTACCAAAAAAATTTGATGACATTTTGTTGTCACCAAAGAACCATTCATCGATATTTCCTTATAACCGGTTAGACCAAAACCGATGCGCCTTAAACAGGGGGCAAAATAAAGCAGCACCGTAAAGTAAATCAGAATACGACGTCGTTAGGTTCACACAGATTCAGGATTCCCAAAATCCACTAATAATAATTAGTTAACTACCAAATGAGTAAATCTCGTTATCCGCGGCCACTTTCGGCGAATTTTTTTTTTTAACAAAAAAGCCTAGTGGGACCCACACGCGAATTTGAATAACCCAATCGGACAGCTCTCATAAGAAAAGCCGGTCGACGCCATTTATAAAACTCACCATCACCTCACCGAGTCACAAATTCCTCCTCCTTTCTCATTTCTTCTTCTTCCTCTCATTTCGCACCCGGGACACCTCAAGGCAGAAACAGAAGGGGGAATCTTCTCAGGTACGATCTCTTACTCGTGCTAGCTCTCTCCGTATGTATATATGTATATATACGTATGTATCTGTTTGTATGTGTATCTGGAGGTGTATGTATTTATTGTCTGTTTTGGTCCTTTTGAATGTTGAGACGAGAGGATCTTTATGTGGTTTGGATCGTAGGTCTCACGATGGCATCGAAGCGGATCTTGAAGGAATTGAAGGATTTGCAGAAGGATCCTCCTACATCGTGCAGCGCTGGTATTGGTTTCCCGTCTTTTTTTTAATAGATTATCTTTTATTAGTTTGAATTTTGTTGAAGCTTTGTTTTGGCTTGATATCTCTGGTGCTTACTCGTTGTGTATTCGACGTGCTCTGCGAACAAAGTCTTGTCATTTTTGTCTACGTTTCGTTGGGGATTGAATGATATTGCATATATGTTTTTCCCTAATCGTTTAAGTTGCGGCATTTTTTAATTTGTATGGGTGATTCAGCCATGTAAAATAGATTTTTCGAAAGGAGGAGGAGGAAGAGGTTATTAATTGGTATTAGAATCACGTGTGAAATTGTTTATGATTATTGGAGAACGAGGCTAGTGGTACAATGATCTGGAAATGTTTTGGCTTGATATCTCTGGTGCTTACTCGTTGTTTATGATCATTCTGGATTCTGGATATGTTTTCCTCTATTTATGGTAGGGGCAGTTGTGTTGTGCATTGGCGCTATTTTACATGGATGTGGAAGTTTCTCGAGGGTAGATGAGGGGTCAAATTTGTATAATTTTTAAAATTTAGGATGTGAGATGGTTAGGGTCGGATATTCGATTCTCCTACACCTCGAGGTGGAATGAAGTTGGATGCATAACAATCGGTATACATCATGGTATTTTGAGTTGCCTGTGTGACGAAGGACCATATAAATAAATTAACTTGGAAATTAATTGGTTTTTTTAAAGGAATTCATGAATGGTCATTTGCCGTACAGTATTTTTGAGCTACAATTGTGCATTGCTGAAAAGTTCATATATCCAGTTGAGGTTCAAGAGATAGTATTTGTATGCATCAACCTAAAAGATCAATGTCCCAGATTGGTGGAAGTATATGCAGGCTTGTGTTTACTTTGAGATATTAGTTTGGAGTTGGGTGGAGATGAAGAGTGACATAGCGTGTGGATTGAGGAAAAGCTTGCTCAAATTGACTGTTAGTTTGAGGGTTACGTGGTTGTAAGATTATCTGATGATAGAAAGTTCACTTAAAAGGAAGGAAACTCATTATCACCTAGGATCTCTGCTGACACCACTGAAGTGTATTGGACTAGATATCACACTTTAAACAATGCTTGTAATTCAGGTCTGGACATCAATATGATCGAGTGTAATACAAAAGTGGACCGGTTAGCCTGGTTAATCTGGACTATATACAGAAACTCTTTTTTACCTCAAAGCTCAATTTTATTGCTTTAGAACTTTTATCTGATGACTGGTTCAGATGATTAGATTAGATACATTTTGCTGGTCCAACTGGCCAACCTGGTCAGATCTTCTTAAGTTTTATCTGATATCAGTTGTTTGTTGCATTTAGGGATGGGGACTTGAATAAGCCAGCTGGAACAAATTAGAAAAATCTCTGTGTTGCTGAAAAATATCAGAAAATTTGTGCCTTTCTCTTTGCTATATATTGAGGGAAAACATTTGATTTGTCAGTACATTTTACCTCTTCTTTCTTCTCAGTGGCTTTGCTTTGTGTTATGAATATGCATGTTGTGCTTCGATTTGTGTCTTCTTGAAACTCTAGTGATTTATAGATGTGCTTTTTGCATTTTTCTTCATTATTTGCACTCTCATACTTATTTGCCTTTCTTGATTTTCTTGGTATATCACAGGTCCAGTTGCCGAAGACATGTTCCATTGGCAGGCAACAATTATGGGTCCTCCAGACAGTCCTTATTCTGGAGGTGTTTTCCTAGTCACTATCCATTTTCCTCCAGATTATCCATTCAAACCTCCCAAGGTACTATATGATTTATGTTTATTGTGGAAGTTGGTTACGTTCTCTTATATTCCTTAGTGGTGGTGTTAATGATCATTCACTATGCTGATTCTTAAAGTGTGAAATCGCTTAGGACTCAAGTGAACCTCTATTTTGGAGCATGCTGTTATACCTGCTCCATTAAGACTGTTACGAATGCCTTCCCCAGCAAAACTAACATTATTCTTTTTTTCTTTTTGCACGAATTTGTAAATTTCCATTATCCTTTGTCTAGTGTACATGCTTTGCTTGGTGCTCACAAGAATGTGTCTGGATTTCGCTTCTATCAGTTATCTAAAATTTTAGTTTACCTTGGATGATTTTAATTTTGGGAAACTTTACTGAAATTTCCAGGCTAAAACATACAACCTCTTCCATTCAAATGCTTAAATGTCCTTTTTAGCAGAAATTTTTTTTTAATTTTCAGTTTCAGCTGAAAGCACTGTTAAATACATAACCCTGATATTTGATCCTATCTGATAATTTGAATTATTAACTATCATGCTATGTGTGAAGACCTGACAATCTATACGCAAAAATGTAAACATGTATTCTTGAGAAAGAATGCCTTTGATGCCTAAGAGATTTGGTGTGAAGTTTTCTCTCTACCCTTTGCCCCTCCCTTTTATTTGGTGACTGCCCCAATGGAATGCTACAGTAGGCTACACATTCATCCGATGGAGCTCACACTTTAGGCATTGCAGGCTATATCTTTAGAAATTTTAAGTATGCCAGCATGGTTGTCTTTTATTATCTGTGTATCTAATCTTTAAGCAGATATCAAACATTTGCGGTTGATGATTGGATCTTTCTGCCCCTCACATATACATGTGGATGGATCTTGCAGGTGGCATTCAGAACAAAGGTATTCCATCCAAATATAAACAGCAACGGGAGCATTTGCCTCGATATTTTGAAGGAGCAATGGAGTCCTGCACTCACCATTTCCAAGGTTCTTTCTCTTTTACTAAAGCCCCAATCTGGAATTAGAAAATAAGCCATGATCTATTTTCTTTAGACTAGCAATTGTGACTTGGATCATTCTGCAATCATTTGTTAGGGGGAGGGGGCATTGTTTTTTCACTTCTTAACTTCAAGTGTGTTTGATTGACCAAACAGTGGATTGCAATATTTAGAACTGACATGGTACCAGCACCTGAAATATTCATATAAAGACAATATACTTGTTTATGCCTTATATTTTCCATTTTAACTTTAAATTTAATTCTTACTGCCAACATGGGATGTAGTAGTGACAACAGCTGCTCTGTGCTCCTCTAAAATGTGGTTAGACAGGAAATTGTGCGAATTTTGAGTTGTGCGAATTTTGCCCATTTTCGTCTTATTTTGTAGATGTTAGTGTGTTTATAACTAGGTTTTCGTGTACATTTGGACCATTCTGTCATTCATATTGAAAATTTTAAGTTGCTAGTTTTCATTTTAAGTGGGTGGTGAGGATGTCTTCTGTTTCTCATTAATGTTTTCTGCTTTCATTTCAGGTGTTGCTGTCAATCTGTTCTTTGTTGACGGATCCTAATCCTGATGATCCTTTGGTACCGGAGATAGCTCACATGTACAAGACAGACAGGAACAAGTACGAAACAACTGCCCGGAGCTGGACCCAGAAGTATGCCATGGGCTAAAATGGCTGTGGTGTTTGTGAGGGGAGGCCCTTTTTTTCTAATATATTTTGATCTTCTCTGCATGAATGTTTGTACCGTCTTTTAAAATCCTAAAATGGACCACAGAAGAGGTCCACAACATTAGCGAGAAGGAGAAACACATCTGCTGTTTTCTATTGTTGTATGATGGATAATGTGACTTTGAAACAATGAAATTGTGTTCCTCCTAAATCCCTGAGAGGACAGATCATCACACTCCAGCTCTCCTGACCCTCTGTGCTGGGATGTAAATTCTTATGCCTGTGAAGTAGTATTTCACTTTCAAACTCTTAACCTAAGTTCATGATAGGTTGAGAGGAAAGAGAAGTGATTTTTTTATCATCTTATAAGGAAAAAAAAGTGAGGAAAGAAAAGCAGAAGCATTGATGTGGAGGTATAACCATGCTTTGTGAAGCGGGATAAGTTACCCCCACAAAATATATATATATAGACACACACATAAAAAGAACCTTTTTATAGGTACAAAATGATTCATACCCAGTATAATTATAAAAGTCATCCTCTCAATTTTCACCAAATTCACTTTCTTGACTGCGCCCTTGCACACATGTATACATAGGAAAAGGATCTTATGTAGTTGAGTTTTAATTTCTCTCAAAAAAGGGCATAGTAGATGGTATATGCCCATTATTGGTCTGAAGGACTGGAACTATTCTTTTAGTTAAATTAATTAATCTTTTTAAATTGACAAATTAGAAAACATGACACCCCCATTTTACAATCTTCAAACGGGTAAAATAGTGTCACCAACTAAAAGGTTCCTAACATGAAATGGGAAATTCTAAAAATAAAAATATCTTGTAGGTAGTATGAAATTGAGATTGAAATTGAAATTAAGGTTAATTTATAATTTTTTAACAATTATATTACAAAAAATCTTTAATTTCAATTCAATTTTACTTTAATTTCAATTCTAAACTTTAATTTTACACTACCAGTCACAACATAAACGTTGTGACAAATAAACATTCCTTGTGCCCGATTTGCTAGCTAATTTTGTACCCCTTTATGTCAAATTTACCGAATAACTATTTTGACAGCCAAAAACCATTTTAAAAGTTAAAACAAATCTGAAAAATGTCTCGCAGTTCTATCTTGTCATCAAGGTTCAAGATAACTAAAGAGAATTAAATATAAAACAAAATCTAAAGAAAAATAAGCTTACAATTAACAATGGTAAGAAACGTCATCCACACCAAACAAGGCTTAACAAGACATTTCGTCAATGGATTCACTTCTCCAAACTTCAGGTAGCATCCAATAAGAGTAGCCAAATGTACGACGCAAAAAAATAGCCCGAACCGAACCGAACCAATTACGAGCACAAGCGGATCCCAAACAGTGCTTAGAGAAACTTGAGCAATGTAGAGAGGTAACGCATCAGATTGCACGTGAAACTCACCATCGGCCCACAGGAGCCAAGCCGCGAGGCTCATAAGCAAAGATGACCACAAAGAGGCAACGTGTACGAGCCACAGAGGAGGGAACCAAAACGGTTTGGCTAGGGCACGGTACTTGGGGCCCGAACCAAAGGAAATTGTTATGACCAAGGTTAGGGAGAGAGGAACGACAATGGAAATGGCTAGTGACCATAGGGCTCGCTTGGCTCTTGCCTTTTTGTTTTCTGGTTTAGCCATGGTTTTTTTATCAGTTTTTGATCGGTTCTGGAGAGTTTTGGAAGCCATGGTAGTTAAGAATTGCGAAGAAAGAGGAGAAATAATGGGAGGATTTTTAGGGTGGTGAAAAATAAATGTTACTGAGCAAATTAAGGGGTTATATACTAATATCTCAATGAATTCGAATTTATCTAATATTTTTTAGTAACCTACGAGAACATATGGAAAATTATTAGGGTTGGACTCTGTAGTACAAATGACTTGTTACGAACATTTTAAACCATAAGAGAATATACCTCTATGAATTCGGATTTATCTAATTTTTCAGTAATCTACGAGAATATATGAAAAACTATTAGGTTGGACTATGTCGTTGGAGTGCAAGACTATCAAATAATAATTGTGTTATTAATTCATATCGAGTGACGTGGATTAATAATTTTATATAAATAATTATTATTGAATTATCGCACGAATGACGTGTTATGAAAATTTTAAAACACACGAGATTATAAACTTAAACATGCATAATCTTTACATTCCATACATCAAAAAAACAGATTATATAATTAAAAAATAAAAAAGTTGAACTTGAAACCTCACGCTATAATTTTTTAATCTTTATCAATAAACCACCCTTTAGTGATTAATAGGAGTTTACTTTCATGAAATCAAAAGATAAACCATTTATAAATGGAAGAAAAATTAGTGTTTGATTTTAAAAAAAAAAATCTGTTTTTTGTTCTTTATTTTTACATAAGATAGAAAATAGGTGTAAAATAGGATTGGTGGTTGAAAACAAAAAAAATATATATTTTTTAGAAAATAAAAATGAAAACAGGCCAAATTAAAAAAAAAATTGGTTTCACTTTTTTAATTAAATTTAAAAATATTTTCTGTAAAATGAAAACAAAAAAAATAAAATGATTTTCATTCTCTGAAAACAAAAAAGAAAAATATTTTCAAAACAAAACGCAAATCTTTTTTTTTTTAGAATACGAAAATTCGTAAATTTGATTTATGGTTTATTGGGTCAGGTTTAGCCGGTCTCTCATTCTACACCAAGCAGCCTTTTAAATAGTTAAGAGATAAATTATCAAGGCCCAAAGCCTGTTTTCCATTTTCTTTTCTTTCTAGGATTGGAGAGCAAATAAAATTTGATCCTTGCATCAAGGCAATCCCTGGTCAAACCCAATCTTACAAGCCTGATAATATCGTTTTCTGTCAATCAATTGATGGTAAAATCAGTTCTAAATCTGCTTATCCTTTGGCTGAACCTACAGATTCCTCCATTAATGATCTTGATCTTCCTTGGGTATAGAATCTTCCCTGTAGTAACAGAATTAAATACTTCTTATGGTTACGTGCCCATGACTTGATATATAAGTAAAAAAGTATAGGACCAAAAGGGATTAAGAGATTGTAAATCTGTGATGATCAAGAAAGAAAAACTTATTTTATAGTTAAGGTGGGGGGTTTTCAAACTTTAATATTTTTTTATAGAGATTTTGATATATTTAATCAGTGTTTATCAACGTTTTACACATCAATCTATGTCTCTCAATAATCATAAAGATCATCACAAAATTTTGAAACCCACGTGAATCATGTCTACAAGGTCCATCATGAATCATGTCTGTGATTATTGAATCTTTTTTGCTTTACAACAAACCATTTGAAATCCTTCATATATTAATAGGGATGAAAGGTTTGCTTTACAACAAACCTTTTTTTTTTAATTTGATATTAAAAATGATTTTACAGTGCAAATGATATGTACCTCTTTGTTAACTAATACAATATAACACATATCAAGATCTTTTTTAGTAATGATTTTTTTAATATATATGAATATAACGTTAATGTTATAAATGATGTGGATTAATATTAATATCACGTCAATATTAAAAATAACATGACATTTATTCAATAATCTATTAATTATTGAAAATGATTTTAACCCATATAATATAGTATAACTGTTATCTTCATGACAACTAAAGTGAAAGATGGGTATGATCATTAGCTAATTAATGAGAGCTAACAAGCAAATCTGGATAAATTAAAGGTTGACTAAGACATGGAAATTGAAGGATACTATAATTTAAGTAACAGAAATTTCCAATTCTGTTTCCAAGTAGAACAATTACTCTCAACTGGGTTGAAAATTTAAGATTAAGCGAGTTCAAATTGGGTCAACAGAGTCAGAGGTTGAAGGCTAACATGCCTCATGTCATGTGAAGCAAAAGCCCTACCTATTGAAAAGCACTTCACATACTTTCAGTTTTCTTGTTCAAATTGAGTGGGGAAAGGAAGAAAAAGTGGCCGGTGAAAAGCACATGAGGTTATAGGTCTTAGCTGTTTAAAGGTTTAGTGAAGTTGGCCCAATGGGTGTTATGTAATTGAGGGCATGAGGATCAGACATGGGTGGTGGCTCATGAATAATGATCATTTTATTCAAAGTAGACAATGGTATGGAGGACAAGCTTAGGTTGGCAATAAAATGGGCCAGCTTTTGCATACTGGAGAAAAAAGAAAAAAAAATAATTCTAGGAAAAGGTAGTTTTTGCCAAGCTTGCCAGCAAATTCAATTCTCAAGTCCAGGCTTATGTAAGTTAAAAACAATGATCATCAAATTCGATGAAAGCATTTCAATAGTGCACACCACCCTGGATAAATTTAGCTCAGATTTATGCGAGTGTGCTAGTCACAGTGGCGCTGCGGAGGACCCACATCTTTACAGGGAGCGTTAGATAATAACAAGGCTAGTGACTTACGTTTTTTTATGGCGCAAAAAAATGATAATCGTAATTTGATAGTATTTTTGTTTCAGTAATGATAAACTCTTATATTTGATGGTATTACCGCTGAATATAGCTCAATTAACCATCTATGTAATCACCGTTAAAAATGTCATTTTTCCGATGCTGTTAAAAAGTGTCATAAAGCACATACCGGCACTAGCTAATAATAGATTGTCCCAATGATGTCCTGCTCTGCAACTGACATGGAAGCCATGTTTCAAATCATTCAAGAACCCATCAAAAATTCAGTTCTGAACCTTTACTGCTAAACAAATCATCATTTGCCATTCCTTGTTGTCCACTGTTTTTTTTCTTTCATTTTATGCTCCAATGTGCTGACGGGAGCAAGAAGCTTGCAAATCAAGTAAGAGTACAAAATATGAAGAAAAACCAACTTTGTTTTCTCTTTTAAGAAGAGAGGACCCCGATGGGGTTCAAGGTAGACAACGTTATGTTTTCCCCAGACTCATAAAACAATGCGTTTGCAGTTATTTCACACCATTTGCAAAACACTAAAATAAAAAAGAAATACTCTCAATATTTCCAACAATTTCAGCAGAGCACTGCACCTACACTTTCCTACGGCAACCTTTTAACCAGGCTCCCTAAATCGTACTAATACAAATCTCTAGCTCCATTTGTCTAGGCTGAAAAAATATACACCACATTAGTGATAAGAGAGTAGAGATCGCAATTACAAAGACCAATTATCAAGATATCTTGATAACAAATTGAAGGAAAAGGGAAGCCGTATTGAAAGATTAAAAGGGAAATCACATACAGGTGCCGGCTAAAAGTTGGGATATACACTGAAATTTCAAATGGCAAAGGGAGAGGTAACAACAAACTGCAAGCTAGAACTATCCGCACCTCAATACCAATACCAGCGTCCAGGACTAACAGTTCCTCAACACCTACTACAACATTGCGCCAACACCAATTCCAACAACCAGGACTATCAGATACTCAACAATGTTCCAACTTCCAACAACTATGGCAGCCTTATAAATGCCAGTGGGTCATACATTTTCTATGTCTCTTTTTCAGTGGATCTTGATACTCTCTTGTCAAAATCTCCAAAGTATTCGTGGGAAGAAATTAAAAGATTTTTTTTATAAGAAGAAATTAAAAGATAATAGAACTTCTTTGAATCGGAAAATACAGGACGGTTTCCCATCACTTTACTAACTGCTAAAGAGTTGCAACTTTCCACCTTAACCTCGGGCCAACAATACATCCAAGTGGCTCAAACGAGCACTAGATGAAGATGCCTCCTGTTGAGGAGGCTTTCTCAAATTTCTGTTACTGTAGATGTTGTATTCTCGTTCCTGTTGATGTTCCTTATAAGATACCTGATGCAGGTGCAGCATTGTAATCATGCTAATTGCAACCAAAGCAGCATTGCCTAGTATCCCACCCATATGATCCAATTTCAGGGATTTCTTTGCAAAACTTAAACTTGAAATGAGAAAATTGATCAGTATATTAGACCTTTTCCCTTCATGCGAATCAAACTTACCACCAGATGGACTTAATGGTGAACCATAAAGGTTTCCAGGCGAAACAAAGTGTCCTGCATCATGTACATCTCCTACAAAAGCTAGAGCTTCTTCAATGACTTTGTACTTCTTACCATGGTGTTCAACCAATTTCATTGCAAGAATAATCCGGCTTTGTTCTAATTGTGCGATTGCAGCATCTCTCTCAGCTCGCTGCTGTATTTGTACGGTCTGTAAAACAGAACAAAAAGGCACAAATGGCTCCACATGTTATTTTGTTGGATGGCAAGGTACAATCTTGAACTCTGGCATACAAGTTCTCAAACATAAACACCAACAGCAGCACCAAGATTACAGAAAAATATTTTAAAAGAAAATTACAATTGGCACCTAATTCAACTATCATTTAAAACCATATCCCATGATTCAAATATTTAAGTAAAAAACTCAACTTATACAATTCTAAACATTCTTAGGACTTAGCTTTTCTTTGATGCAAACCTTTACAAAATCTTCTTTAGTTGCCTTTACCCTATCATACCTCATTGTCATCTGCCTAATCTCTTCCAATCTCCCCACAACCATTACAAAATAAAATAAATAAAACATATTTTTTAGTATATTTTGGATGAGTAAAATAACCAAAACTTCCTTTTACGTAAGCTCGTTTCTCAACTATTCATGATACATAGCAATGAGTGACCTCAAAGAAACAAACTCAACAAAACCAAGCTTGATCCCAACAACTAAGCATCGACTACATGAAGCTCTCTTTACCAGTCAGACCTTTTTGGAGCAATTATTTCAGTTTTTTTTTAAAATAAAAAATGAGCTACACCACGGGATGTAGCCTCTCTCATCCCTTATCCCTCCTATTCCATCCCTAGTGTGAGTGGGGTTTGACAAGCAATTCCACCAACTAAGCTAGCTAACATCCACATATGATTATTTCAGTTCACACCAGTGTTTTCATAGGCGAGGGCGTTGAGCGAGGCGTTTTGCCTCAATGAGACTAGGCGTAAGCCCCGAGGCGTTGGGGCGTAAGCCTTTTGAAACGTTGGGGCATTTTGAATAAAATAATATTAATTAAATTATAAAAATACTAAAAAATTGAAATAATATAAATTAATTAATTATCAATAAACTTTACTAACTTAAGATTTATGAATAAATATTTATCAAAATATTTCACAAACACACATTAACATCACAAACACAAGGTTAAATGGTTGTTGTTTACACACTTATAATAATATAACAAATTCACATACATCTCATCTTTTATCAATAAATCATAAATTACACTCCAAAAATCAAATTCTAATTTTCAAATTAACCAATCTATTCATCACAAAACACAAACACGTTCCAAATTCCAACAAATATAAAAATAACACAATGTTAAGTGTCAAATGTTTACTAATTAGTGTTTACACACTTAAATTGGTATAACAAATTCACATATATAAATTTATTGAAAGCAACAAATTAGATAGTATAGATAATGTAAGCCTAATAATATTATAAAATGATATTAATAAAATACTGAGTATATAGTATAGAACCTATATAATGAAAGGCAACAGTGGAAAGAAGGGGAAAAAATGGGAATAAAAAGGCAAAAAAGGAGGCGAAAAAAAGGAGGGAAAAAAATAAGATTTCACTCAAAAGCCGAAAAAAAAGAGGGAATAAAAAGGCAAGAAAGGAGGGGAAAAAACAAGAGGGAAAAAGATAAGACTTCACTCGAAAGCCCGGGTTCGAACTCAGGCATGTGACAAGGTAAAATACTGGTCTACCACTAGACCACTGCTGCCTAACGGTTAATATTTTACTAACAAACATATATATAGAATCTACACCCCAACAATCACGCCCCTGGGCTTTTTTGCCCGATTTCGCCCGGGGCGCGCCCCAAACTCATTTTTTAAAACATTGGTTCACACCTTGAAAATCAGATCATCTCGATCAAATCCATATGCACGTGCTTCCGCTTCTCTCTCATCCAAATGGTGCCTAAAAGCCTCTATAGGAAATTGAATAGATATTCATGCATGCATGCATTGAACGCAAAAGTAACTCAAGAGTGCTTCATTTCGTCCTATCTCCTTGATAACATGGGAAATGCCACATCCAATTTTTCCCATAGCATATAACTGAATCATGACAAATTGTGACTCCAGTGTGTCTCAAGCTATCACTCTTAATTATTATCTAGATTCACACCACTTATAAAAAAATATCTAGATTCACACTGCCTACTAGTGAAACTGCATACACTTAGTATTATATAGATTCACACCACCTAGGCACCTACTAGTGAAACTACATTCACTATTCTTTTGACCTAGTGTGACCTAACCTAATATTTTTAAAGACATTAATCCAAAAGATCTTTATTATCTTTATAGACAAATTACAGGATTGCCTCCTAAGTGTCTCAGTCTCACCTTGAACCTAAGTCATTAGCAAACACCAAACCACAGAGAGATCAATCATAACCTATACTAGAAGTCTAGAACATGAAGACTCACATTTAGATCTTCCATTTATGATTCAAAATACATTTGCTTTCTGTATATTGTAGTCATGCGAGTTCTGGTTTCATCTTGCATCTCCTTGATCCTATTATAATTACAATTTCAATCGCTGTTCTCCAAACATTATCTTGTTTTATAAGTTGCTATTCTCCAGACATCCACGTGCTACTTTTGAAGAATAAAAAATAACACAAAAAATTCAATGTGTTTCACAAAATAAACCGAAATATGGAAATAAGTAGCATATAGTGAGGGAAATAATAACAATCAGTCAATCAACAACTATTCAAACTTAATTGTCAGAAGAAGGGCCATCAAGCAATATGAAATAAGCATCATATTAGGGCTTGGAAGAATTGACAACTCTGGAGGCTGGACCACTTGGGAAACCATACAAAGAAATAGCCTTGAAGTTTTTCATCCTTTATTTCCTTCATATCATAAACAACTATCTCAAGAAACTGTTCAGTTTCCAGAATCTAGTGTCCCAAAAGTTCCATAAATTAGGACCTAAGAAACACCATTCACCTTTGCCTATACAACTATTGACCCAATCGCCCGGATCCTCTCAACATTTTCGCATACTGAACCAACAAGAACAAGCTATTTTCTCCCAACTTCTAGGCAGCCAAACAGAACATAATCAAAACACCACAAATTAGAAACAACCCTCGGAAACCAATTCGTCTGAAATAACTAGACCTTCCTTTTTGCCAATTTCTCGGGAACCAACAAGAACACCGCAAAAAAAAAGTACTACGGTACAAAACTAGATTCTTCAAAAGAAAGAGTACAGAACTAGAAACAACCCTCGGAAATGCAATTCCATTGAAACAAATTGGCCAAAGTTTTCTTATTTATTCAGGTATTTTATTCTACTCATTGATCAGCACACTGTGGAAAACATTACATCGCTAACCCTCGTCATTGCAATTTCATTTTCCTTTCCTTTTCCAGTTTCCCTTCATTTCCTCGCCAAACAAGCAGGATCCAATCACAAAGCACACGCATTACACACAAAAAAATTTACATAATATATAAAATATCGACTTACATGGAAAAATTCGAGCTGGTCTTCAAGGTTCTCGAGAGCAGTCCTAATCACATTGAGACTCTTGGCCTCTTGAATCGCGGAGTCATTATCGTCGACCCGAAAATCCTTCACGAACACGAACCCGGCCCGGTTATCGTCACTGGAATCTCCGTACAGCTTCCTCTTGTCGGATTTCCTTAAGGTTTTGATGGAGTTTATGAAGTGAGTTCGCGAAATCGAGTGAATGGCGTCGCTTAGCTTGTCGTGCAAGTCCCATATTTTCTCTATAACGGCTTCTATTTCTTCGATCTCCATATCCCATTTCATGAGTAGAGAAAAGGAAGTGAAGCAAAATTTTAGTGAGGAGTGTATTCTAGGGTTTGGGTTAGCGCTCTATTTTTTCGAGTACGGGAGCCGGGTCTCTGGAATTTTTCGAGCGAAATGTGGTAAAGCAGTTGTGGTTGAGTTTCGTTATGTTAGGTAGAATCTACAGTTAGAAAAAGCTGACCTCCAATAAGTTTATTCCACGTCATCAACCAATAAATAGTCTATTCCACGTAAGCATTCAGTCTATATGTATAAGCATCATCTTCCAAACAAAATTTATTCCAACGTTTTTTTAGTAAAAAAAAATTATGATATATGACCTATGTGTACAAGCGTCATCTTCCAAACCAATTTTCTTTACAAACTTCACAATTAGGGTTTTCATTGGCCTTTTTGAGATTCGTTCGATGCGTGTTTAGAGATGAGACGAAGTAAAAATATTTTAAAAAATTTAAAATTTAAAGAAAAAATTCAAGTTAAAGAGTCAAACTTATAGCTTAATAAATGTCATAAGTCTTAACCACTAAAGTAGTGTTCTTATTGTAATATCTTGTTGTAACATTATTACATTTCATAAATATATAATACATGTTATCTATTTTAATAATAATTATAAACTATTTAATTAATCACTTACAAGTTACAATAATATATAAATATAAGTTATATTTCATATAATTTTATATAAATATATATTTATATTTATAAAATTATAATTATCACGCTATAAAGAGTTAGTAAATGATAATAATTAATTAATTTAAATTATTTTATATTTTTATTATTCTAATTAATTAATTAATAATATTTTACTAAAATTTTGAAACGTCACAATGTATTTAAAAGACTTACACCTCGAGGCAAAATATCTCGTCCAATGCTTATACCTATGAAAATACTGTTCACAATACCTTTTACAATTTATTAAAACAAAAAGAAAAACATTTATTGTAGCTAATTAATTAATGAATGTGGTTTAAATTCAAAAATATGATAAACTAAATTTATAAAACAGGTTACCATTTAAAAAAACATAATACATTTTTACTTATCATATTTATTATTTTCTTAATTTATTTATCAAATACAACATTCAAGTGTTTTACTCAATGCATTGTTATACATCTTTTTTTTTATAAGGGCATGCTCTGAATTCGATCACGATCATCATATGTCATCACAACAAAAAAATATATTTGATAATCAAATCAAATTCGATCATAATTATCATCGGCATTTATAATAACCAAGCAAACAATGTATTACTATAGTACAATATTCTAATAAAGTAGAATGAATAATTGAACTTAAAGGTTTTTGAACTAATGCCATCTAATACTTTGAACTTCGAATTAACAATTTGACACCGATAATTATTAAAGTATCAAAAACTTGCAATCAATTCTTAATAATATGTTCTGTTAAATTTCATGATCATAATTTAAAAAAGAAAGACCACCATGAATATATCGCGAGGAGAAAATTTTCTTCCATAACTTTTAGTGCCAAAAGAGCTATTTGCACGTGTGAAAGACAACCTCTTAAATCCTCTTTTTCTTTCATGATGACCAAAGTTAAAATTATGATTAATAAAAATGTTTTTGCTATAATCATGGGTGAGTGGGATTAACTAAAGATTGTTGCAATCATTTCACCAATAAAACACATTTATATCGCATCACATGTTTTAACTTTGACCATGAAATTGAACGGAATGACTATCGGAATATTAAATAATTTATAGTATACAATTATTGCAAAATAAAAAAGATAAATCGCATTTGAAATTAAAATCATAACTAAAATGAGTAAGAATATATACAAATGATTTGTTTTTGGTCTGAAAACCAACTTTAAACTAGGGTTTATTTTTTTTAAAAAAAACTCAATAAAATTATATTAATTCGTTAAATAACAATTAAAATATCAATTAATAAATTTGTTATTTGATTTAAATATTTTTTATACAAATTTTAAAAAACAAACTTCAATTTTAAAAAATGGTCCTTATTATTTTTGGATTAGTCGTACTCGGGCTCACATCATTAATTAAACTTTTATCTAATAATTAGTACACTCTTTCAATATGTGTTCATTTTATCCCATAGGTGAAAACCTGATAACTTCACGGGTAGCAAAACTTGTAAGTCATATTTCATACATTTCATTTCCCCCATCACACAATTCATAGCAGAAAGGGCAAAAAGAAAAAAGAAGAAAAAGAAAGACCTCAACCCTCACAGGCCCTTCACTACATAACTTCTTTGAAAGCACAGCATTACATGCACTTCTTATTCGTGGGACAAGTATAAAAACCAATACATATCCAGGCAAAAAACGCATGCCCTCTTTTGCCCATTTTATTAAACTCCTCACGTACTCTATATATATACCTACATGCACCAACGCAAACTTATATATCCTTAATTCATATAGCTTCCCTGCCTATTCAACGACGATTTCTTAGCAGCTTCCATTTGTGTCTCATTCTGCCCACCGTCCTCGCCAGATATCTCCTCGAGCGATCGGCCTTTGGTTTCGGTTACTAAAAAAGTACAACAAAATCCCAACATGTTGGTAAATGCAAGTACCATCATCGCGTGTTGAATTTTCTTCGTATCACCATCCAGCGTGTACGTTTGCACCACAAACGCACCAATCATCGCTCCTGCTTTACCTGCAGCCGCGCTCATAGCATGACACGTGGATCTCACACGAGTAGGAAAGAGCTCAGCCGGAAGGACGAAAGTAGTACTATTTGGACCGAAATTAGCAAAGAAAAACGTTAGGCCGTATAAAGCAGCAAACAGCCACTTATTATCGTTCTTGAGGTAATCATATTTGATCGAAATTATCAGCATGAAAACAGACATCATGAAGAAACCCACGAGTTGGATAATATACCGACCGATTTTTTCAATGAAGAAAACAGTGAACCAATAACCAGGAAATGTACCCAATAACGCAACAACAAACATGGCGCGCGAGGTTTCAAAGACTTCTTGAAGAGCGTTAACTTCAACTTCCTTTTGGGTAAGACCCATTGCAGGGAAAATATCCTTTTGTGTTAGATTTTGGCTGTAAAATGCAATATCCAATAAAAACCAAGTGCTCATTGTACCAATTAAGTGAAGCCCATGTCGTTGAAAGAACTCACGAGAAAACAATTTGTAGTCATTTGCAGCTTTGAAATTAGACAGTTTTTCTTGCTCATCTTGGATTTCGATTTCAAGTACCCGACCCATATCGGTAGCGGCTTGTTTCGCATTACCTTCAATAAGGGCAGTGTACCTCCCTGTTTCGGGCATTTTCATTCGCCAATAAAACGTTAACAGAGCAGGTAAAGCACCGAGCATTAACACAATCCTCCATAGATAATCAGCTTGAGGTTGTGTAGAGAAAACTGGTGCCTTCTTAAAAGGATCAGCTGGGTAATTATTGAGGAAGATTTTAGAGAGAGTCATCGAAACAAGCCCAGCAAAAATAATCCCAACACCCTGCATAGCGAAAACCGCGGCGATAAACGCGCCACGAGTTTTCTTGTTGGCGTACTCTGACATGATTGTTGCAGATAGAGGGTAATCGCCACCAATGCCAAAGCCTAACCAGAACCTGAAGAAACAAAGGGTACCAATAACGGATCCTGCTGTGGATCCGAATGAAAGGCCCGAACAAATTGCGCAAAACGCCATGAGAACCAGAGTCACTCCATAGACTTTTTTCCGGCCAAGCTTGTCCCCAAGCCAACCGAAGACTAATTGACCACTTAGGGTCCCAATTAAAGCAACACCAACGACTAAATTGTTGACCTGATGAGGTAGTTTCCCGGGCTTTCCTGTTGTCGGGTCGTAATAGTAAAGACGACCCAAGAGTTTTGAGACTGTGGAGATGCAGAAAAGATCATAGGCATCGGTGAAAAACCCCATACCTGCAATTACAATTGCAGTCATGTGGTACCACTGTGTACGAGCAGTGTCAAGAGCATTGAGTACTGCTAAATTATTCGACATTTTCTTGGTTAATTGGTGGGGGGTTTTTTTTTTTCTTTCTTTTTTGTTGCTTAATTTGTGTGTTGTTTGATTAATTAGCACTTCCATTTATAGTTGGGAGTTGAAGGAAGTAGTACTAAGCATGGGCATGATAATTAAAATTAGGATCGTTTGTATCAAAGTTATTTTGGGGTATAACAAGAAAATTGAAAAGGAATATTCTATAACAAGAAATTGATAGAAGGGATATGCTTTACAGGGATATAAGGAAATTAATTTAAACGCATATACGCTAAGTATATGAGATTTATCAACAATGTGGCTTAGAAGTTAAAAAACTCGATTATTGCTCAATTATATATGGCTGGGTTTTGTTTAAATTAATGAATCCGATCAAGATCATTTATATTTTTTCTTTTGTCAATTCATAAACTAATACTTAGAACGATTAAGAACCTTAAAGTAGGAAAAATGGAACTTGAAAAAAAATGAAGATCACGTTCAATTACAACTTTTTTGTTCATTTTTTTATAAAAAAAAAATTAAATTTAAAATTTTCTTTAAAAACTAGAGATTTCTTTTAAAAATAAACTTGTAGGTTTTATTCGACTTCTTTCTTTTTTTATGAATAAAAATTTGGAGGCTTTAACTCACAAGACACAATACATTTATCTCTTTAATCCAACTTAAATCAATTTAACTTTAATATTTTTATTTCAGGTGTTTTTTTAGTGTAAATTGAAAAAAAAAAACTATTTACCTTTAAGAGATTCAGATGATTATAACTTATATCTTCTATAAATAAGTAATATGACCTTTTTGGTTATTTAACAATCAAAAACCTAATTTAATCATATTACCCAATACCCAAATAACCAAATCCACTTAAACCTTCAATTCAATTTTAAAAAAATAATTTAATCATCATTTAAGTAGTATCCAAACAAAGCCAAAGTTCGGGGTTGTGAAGCAATAGTTACATTGAAGTTTTGATATACTCATTTCAAGCAATCCTATGATTTAAAGTTTTAAAGATAACTTTTCTCTTATGTATTATTCGATAATGATTGTTGTACACCCATTTCCGAACACTTGAAATAATATAATGTAAAACTCAATTGTAGTTACGTAAAAACTTGAATAATAATTATCATTCGAATATTCAAAAGGTTTAAAATGAGTGTTTAAAGTGAGTGTTTGAAAAACATTTTTTTTTATTATTTTATTGATGAAACTTTTTGTATGATTTTGTGATTTGATTTGATATTAATCAGAATTAAATCAATCAAACCTTAAGATGTCTATGTTTACTGGCATCTTTTTTGTTTTGGAAGCACATTGTCGATTTGTCCCTCCTAGACGAGAATCGCCAAGTGATCTTAGATTCTTAAAGTCTACTAGCTAGTATTATATAAACAGAATATATAATTAATAAGGTCTCTTTTTAACTGAATATAATAAGACCTTAATCATGTCTGGACGATTTCTGATTTTCTATATTGTAGAAACATATTATTATACACACAAAAAAAGGGGATGGTAAGTTTAATCTCTTGCATCAAATGATTAGTATTATTAGAAGAATTAAAGAAAAAAATCTCTAATGATGCGTTTAGTTTTGAAAAACAATTTTTATTTGTTTTTTTTTTTGTTTTCAAAATGTAAATTATTTTTATTTTTCACTTTTAAATATTAAAAAAATTGTTTTTCATTTTTGTTTTCGATGTTGGAATTTTTTTTAATTTCTATTTTGCCAGTTTTCATTTTCTTAAAAAAGCTTTTTGATCTCAACCGTTAAACGCATTTTCACAATCATTTTCTAATTTATGTGATAACAAAAACAAGAAACTGAGTTTGATTTTTAAATCTAAACGCACCCTTAAACTCCGGGTTGTAAGAAATTTTTTTGGGCTCTCCCTGCTGATTTTTTTTCCATTAAATTATTTTAAAAAACATGAGTACATGACCACCTGTCAGTTGCAGGATATTGAAAGACGCTTTGTTAAGCAAAAGACAAGGTATAGGTGACACTAGTTCCAGCTTTTAGACTTTATTTTCAATAAAAAAGCAAATAAACTTTCTAATACTACCTAAAACAAATGAATGATCGTAAAAATAAAATTATTAATTATATCGAGCTAAAGCATAACGAGTTCATATTGATATTAATTGAGTTCAATTCAATTGATTATTTGATTTAATTGAGTTTTTTAAACCGAACTAAGTGAATCAGACGAATCGTTCAGTTCACTATCACCTTTAATTATTTCTAGTGAGTAAGGTCAGATAAATAATTAACAATAATTATAACATCACGGGTTCATCTCAAATGTGTTAGCTAGCTTAAATTACTTTAAGAATTATGGGAGTAAGATATTGTCTATTGTATTATCGATGTGTGGATATGAGTATAATTTACTGTATATATAACGTTCTATGATCGCAAAACTAACTTGAACTAATATTTTTGGAATGAACCCATAATTTATTGATGTTACAAATGATATCAGAACCGATCCAAACCTATTGTTATATAGATGTTTAATATTTAGATTTACCAACAAACCAAATTCGTTAGTTTAATTTATAATCTATGATTTGTGTGATGTTTTTTTCTTGAATGGTAATAGATCACGGTCTTGTAAGTTTATTAAGAAAAAGGAACTCAAATGGTAGTAAAACATAATTTCAAGCATACAAATGAGCTAAATAACAAAACAATTACACAAAGAAATTTAGAAAGTCTGAGTTGAACAAGGTGACTTGGCTACCTTTTGATCTTCCTTCTTTTATAAGTATTTTCACAAGTCATGTTTTGGAATAGTTAAGCCTCAACCGTGCATCATCCATGATGCACATACAGTTGAATAATTTGAATTTACTACAAACAGCTCATATGTTCACCCATAAAAAGTGCGACTGAAAGTTGCTTCTAGATTGTACCTTGTAACCGAAACTATTATAGCAGTAAAATATATAGTTGGAGAAAGTTAAATTTAAGATAAATTATATTGTATTATTTTTTAAGTTTGTTAAAGTAGCGTTAATATGTCAATTTTTTAAAATTTACTAATCAATTCAAAATATCAATTTTTATCGTTAAACAGTTTTAAAATAATTTTTTTTGAAAAATTAAAATTTTAATTAGATACTACTTTTAATGATGATCAAATTACCCTTAGCTATCATAAATGTTACTTTTAAAAAAATAAAAATATTAGTGATAAAACAAATTTAACAAGAAATTTTTTAAATGTTTTAAAAAAAAATTATAATCGATATTTTTCAAAAATTGTTAAAAATGTATTTTAAATAGATTTATTTTCTATTATATGGTAAAACAAATTTTACTTCATATATTTTATATTTTAAAAAATATTATGATATTATTGCATATCCCGTCCTCAAATAAATGAAAATCAAAGACCATCACAAAAGAAAATTAAATATTTTAAATGAAAAATTTGTTGATATGTTTTTTTTATAAATTAAATAGTATAACATCTCAAATAAATGAATATAAAAAACCATCATAAAATAAAAATCAAAGACAAACTTTTTTATTTTATAGCTAAAATGATATTGCATGTTTTAATTTTTTTTAAAATATGAATTCAAATAACTTTAAATTTTGTATTATAAATAATTTTGAGATAAATAATTAATAAATAAAATTATTAAACTTATTATAATCATTTAAAAATATTTTAACACTAAAGATACTTTAATCATCATAAAAATTAACATCTAATTAAAATTTTAATTTTTTAAATAAATTTATTTTAAAATTATTTAATAATAAAAATTAATATTTTAAAATAAATAATAAATTTTAAAAATATTTAATATGTTAACTTTATTTCAGCGCACTTGTTGTGTAATTTAACAAAAAAATTTACTACAACTGCTGTCACCGGGTGCCAGCTGTTTGGTGCCCTTGGCTCTACTCTCCACAGCGTGAGTCCGTGAGTCGCGCCTCTACCCAAGCAAGGATAGAAAGCCCTAGAAAAGCCAATGGCCAGCATTTGACATAAAGTTAGGGCTCTGTTTGGGACTCGAAACTTACTAGTTACTATCATTCACTCTCGCTTATTCAACTAATTTGTGGTTTCAGCAAATAATCGTGAGTGGCCGTCACTTGTCCAGGACTCAAACCAGAAACACACAGAAAACCTTTCACTTTCACTCTCGTAAATAGTTTTTGTACGTTTGATTTTGCCTTAATAGAAAGTGTTTCTAGGTTTTTTACTGTCACAAAAGTCACTTTCAACCGAATCTCAATCAATAAACGTGGCCGTCAGTTTGAAGGGTTCTTCAGTTTTTTGTGCAAGTCGCGCTTTTATTGTGGTAAGCATTTGCACTACTTCTCTTTCCTGTTCCCCAAGCAATTAGGAAAAAAACGTTTTATTTGTTTCCGAAAAAGCATTATATTTCCTTAAAATCAATATTTTTTTTTGCTTCTAAAAACTAATAGGAGTAATTTGATCATCTAAAAACATATTGACCCCTCTTCGATCGACCCGTCTCTGATCCTAGAGAGATAGAGAGGGTTACAGACAGATAAGTGATGGTGGAAACAGAGCGCACACAGAATCCATGGATGAGTTCAGAGCAGTCATCATCGGAAGTGGAAAATCAATGGACACGATTTGTCAATCACGGAACCGATGATAAACGATAGAGATGGGAGCGGATTGGCTGCTTCGCAGCCTCAGAGTGAAAACGCTACATCTGAGTGGAAGTTAGGGTTTGGGGAGAGAGCTTTCTCGGCAGCTGGTGCCGCCATTTTATCGGCAGTTATAGTAAACCCTCTCGATGTTGTCAAGGTAAATTTTTGTGCTTTTTTGTGCTTTTTAGTATCATAATTATCTGTTTGGTTCATGAGAAAGCGTGGGCAAAATATATAGACTAAGGTACTCTTGGGGTGTTATTTCTCAAATGGTTTTGATTCAGTCTCAGTTGAGTGGTAGAAGATTTACGTTTTGTTAACCTCATTTTTAATTTGACTTGTTTCACATTTGCTTAGCGATCGAATAGAGCAGTATTGAGAATAAAAAAAAAGTGCAATATTGGTCTGTCAGAGATATCCCGATTTGGCTAGTCTATGAGATTTCTGGTTTTCTACTTTTAATATTTTTATTTCGACTATTAAAATTGCCGATTAAGTAGGAGCAGAAAATTTGTGAATTTACTAGAGTAGTATTGGTAATATTGTGCCTCTCTTGGAAGAAGCTACCAAAAATAACGTTATTGCAATTTTGATTTTTTGCTGGTATTGATAGGATTGAGACTTGAGAGAATAAGATCAGTTATTTGGTTTAAATTCTGTTTTTTTTGGTGGTGAACTCTTTTACATATTCAGTTTTGCTTTGCCTTGAAAAATCTCTTTTGGCTGTCTATGAATCCGAATTGATGCTTTCCACTGAACTCATTTTATCCATCGTCAGTTTCTATTGTTTACTGTATGTCTAATATAGTAATACGTAATATCAGATTGGCTTATTTCTTTTAGCGTTGCTACTAGTTGGTTTCTTTGGCTTTTGCAACTTATGTTGTTGTTCTGTTACATCTGCAGACAAGGTTGCAAGCTCAGGCTGCTGGAGTTCCTTACACGCATCCGTTAAGTAATATCATTAGTCGCATGTCTTACTTTGGGCCAAGCATGGTATGTATGCAAAGCTATCTTGTCTCATCTTCTTTGAGAAAATTTGTTAGTGTGTATCTGCATGGCATGTTATAATATGGTCTCTTTTGGAGCATTCTTCCTTTATACGAGTCTGTTATGTATTAATATGTTACAATATGTTGGTTCAGATGTTTGCAGATCTAAGGTGTTCTCCATCATGTACCCATGCGGGGGTTCATGGAACTGTTTCAATTTGCCCCCCTGATTGTTTTCAGTACAAAGGAACCTTAGATGTCTTCTACAAAATCATACGACAGGTGAGTGGGTTTGTGTACTCATTTTTTTAATCTTCTAGGGAATTAAATTTGTCAGAAAAGGATGAAATTTGACACAACTTCCTATAATAATATGTTTATAATTTTTCTCATGCTCTTCATGCACAAGGGGAAACTATATATGCATTGTATATATATATTTTGGAGTAGGAAAAGTAGTAGTCTCACACGCTGACACATTTAAATTTGCTGATTGTGACAAATTGCTGGCACTATAAAATGGCTTGAAGAGTCTTTTCAATATATGTTGTGGAAAGTGCTTACCTTTGTGTTTGAATTACATTTTTGAGCATTTTGCACTGTCTAATGGGAGAGATTTTGCAGGAAGGAATTGCTAGGCTTTGGAGAGGAACGAACGCGGGCCTGGCACTGGCTGTACCAACAGTAAGTCCAGTTAACTACTTGGGGTGAATTTTGAATATTAGATTCATCTGTGGGTATGGAAAGCTTAGCATTAAATGAGCTTTAATTTATGAGCCAGTGCGTTTGATGTACAGGTGGGGATCTATCTACCTTGCTATGATGTATTCCGGAACTGGTTAGAGGCACTCACAGACCAGCATGCACCTAGTGCCACACCATATGTCCCTTTAGTTGCAGGTTCATTGGCACGGTGCATTAGCTTGCACAACTTGCTATCCTATTGAGCTTGCTAGAACACGTATGCAGGTACTTTAAACATTGATACTTGAATTTTCTCCATATCTTTATTATTTTTTTTTATAAGCATGGCATTTAAGGTTCTCTAATGGTAACGTTCTCTTGAGTTCTCATTTATGTATGATGAAACGATATTAATGGGCTGGATTTTGTAACATATTCCCTTGTTTTGTGAATTGTATTTCCTTTGCTTGTTAGCTTTGAGTGGAAACATAATAATTTTATTTATTCCAGGAAAGTAAGCTAGTGCTTTTTTCATATTATTTTACATTGATTTGGATCTCTGAGGATGCATGCTTCTTATACTCACTTTTTCATTCTGATAATAGGCATTTAAGGAAACTCAAGTTGGTAAGAAGCCTCCTGGTGTTTTTAAGACTTTGCTTGGGCTCCTCTCCCCTATCAAGGGCACAAATAACCTTCAAAACAGTTGTAAGTTGATTCTTCTATTAATAAGAGTACTGAGTATGTTAAATTTTGCTTTGTTATAATAACTGTTTTACAGGTGGTGTATAATAGACCAATAAGTAATTGGGTATAGTTCTGTGTTTTTGTTTGCATAATCAGACATCACGAATGCACATGTAAATACATCATGATCATCCAATCAATGAGATTTTACTGTCACATCCTACCCATTTAATTTCAATTAATCACGACTTGGTGTTACTTTTGCATATAATTTTAGACCCATGACAGAGTATGAGATTTTACAATTTCGTCCCCTGATTTGCAGGCTTAAGCATACATGCTTATAATTGAATCTTTTTAATAATGATATTGAAATGTACAATTATTTTGCAAATTATGGCATGGTTAAAATAAACAGAGGTTGATTCCCACTTCGTCGATTCTGGTATATACATATCAGAGAGGTTTCAAAAAGGGAAAAGAAATTTAAAGAAAATACCATATACTGTTTATGAATAAGGAAACATGATCATCCAATACTCATCTTTGTACTATTGCAGATTTTGTTGCAAAATTTTCAATTTTGATCGTTATTCTTTCTCATTACAGCGCAAGGCTACCGCGTCTTATGGACAGGCATGGGGGCACAGCTTGCTCGTGATGTTCCGTACTCAGCAATTTGTTGGTCAACACTTGAACCTGTGAGCTCTTATTCTTTAAACACTTTTAAAAAAAAAATAAGAAAAATCACTGTTAGGACCAACTGTTCTGCCAACAGATACATGTGGGGTCAGCAATCAGCATGTATACTGAATATACTTCAATGACAATTTATTTTCTATTTGTATAGATCAGGAGAAGACTTCTTAGACTTGTTGGTGAGGAATCCAATGCAGTCGGTATCCTTGGGGCAAATTTTTCTGCTGGTTTTGTTGCTGGTAGCCTTGCTGCCGCTGCTACCTGTCCTCTAGATGTTGCAAAAACACGACGGCAGATAGAGGTTTGTTTTTTCTTGTAAGCATATCAATGCTTCTTTTCAACTGTGGGATGTGGGCTAGGATTGATATCCTTAAGGATGTTAGGTATTCATTTGAAGTTTTCAATTCGTTCAAGTAAAAATTTAGGAGATGAACATGGACTGAGAAATCACTTTTATGCCTTGTAAAAAAGGAAAAAAAAAACATTTTTATTTATTAGTGTTAGATGACAGAATCACAGAACTAGCTTTTTTATTCTAGATTATAATTGAGGAGGATATATGGGATTTTATTATATCGCATTATGAATATTCACATGAACTGCAACTCTTTAGTTTTGATCTATTGCTCCTTTCTCATATTTTCTGATAAGCTGTCTTCCTCTTAATTTCAGAAGGATCCGGCTAGGGCATTGAAGATGACAACACGGCAAACACTTGTGGATGTTTGGAGGTACGAGCCTTAGATATTTTAGATCTCGGTTTCAACCCACTCTACATGGTCTTTTTATTTTTGGGATAAGTACACTGGTCCTATATGGTCTTAATACTTAGGTTGTATTTCAGCTCTTTAATGTAGTATCCTGCCTAAGAAACAACTTTACTTCCAGTACTGAATATGTTTGTATATAGGAAACACATTTTTAGGTCTCTGTCAAAGCTCATAAAGTTCCAAAAATATTCTGTCTTCAATTAATTAATAGGAGGTTAATGGTGATTAATTGGCCAATATAATTTCTTTACCTGATCTTATTTGATATGCTTAAAACTTTGTTCTATGCCTATATTATTTCAACTTATTATCAAGCAATAGCGTGAATGCCTGTCATGTCTATTCTTTGGCATACAAATCACATGCTCTCCAGCAGTAATTTACTAATTTGTAGCACTAGAACGTTAACTTACAATAGGCTGTGTTAAATTTTGCTTGGAACAGGGGCGGAGGGATGAAGGGACTCTTTATGGGAGTAGGTCCTCGAGTTGGCCGTGCAGGTCCTTCGGTTGGGATTGTGGTTTCATTTTATGAAGTTGTGAAGCATGTTCTACATCACCAGTATGCAACTTCATGATAGAAGAATGTCGCACCCAGTTTTTTTCAGTGGGAGCAATTTTTAATGACTAGGCATAAGAGCAATGCTGTGACGAAGCACTGATGACCCTTTTAGGCCTGCAATAGAACTTCTTATTTTCAACAATTTTGGTTCTTGATACCTGTAACGTTGTGCTCAGTTTGGGCAAAATTTTGTTTCCCTAATCAATTTTTGCTGAGTTGGTCTCAGTTCTGCAAATTCAGCACTCTTGGTTCCCAACTAAATTTACAAAGATTGATTTCCTTGCACTATGCATGCTGTTAATCGGAGCTGCAGACAAACGGTAAGCAAATGACTATGTCACTTGGTGAAATTGCAAATCTTTGGAATTGTTAGTTTATGCAAGAGGCCCTGGTAAGGTCTCTAATAAAAGCCCAACTAGTTTTGTACTGTATTGTGTAATGGTTTAGATAACTTCATTTTTCTTGGACGTTTCTTTAGTATAACAGTTTTTTCTTGTTCCTTTAAAAAAAAGTGTTTGGAAGTGAAACATATTAAGTTTTTGTTTAGTATAGGTTTATGGAACTACATTGTATAAAAAAATTGTCTAATCATTGGATGGTATGCGAAAACTGAAAAAAAAAAGATTTTTTTTCATCTAATACTAAGATGGATTTTTATGTGTATCTTTTACGGATTTGAATAAGATAATGATATTTTTTTGTCACGAGTTTGGCTAAGCCAAGAAGGAGATTTTTTTTTACTTTTAAGTGAGCCGCCAATTGAGGTTCACCCAATTATCATACTAATGAATTAAATCCAATTAATAATTTTTTGTTTGTAAAATTTAATGATTCAATTACATAATAATTAATTGTTTATGGATTAAAGAGAACAACTTTTTATTTAAAAAACTTGTTATATAGAGTAAAAGTAAACCTTAATTAACAAGCATTTAGAATAGTATCTATGCCACGATGTAGACTCGGGTTCGATTACTGGAAATGTTAGAAAAAAATAAAAATAAAACTTAATTATGCGAGAAAAAGAAAAAAACTAATTTAATTACATGATGAATTATTATTTATGGAAAGCATGATTATACAGAGAATGTAAATTATTAAAGTAATTAAATATTTAATTAAAAAATAGTATAAGGAGTGGCATCTTGTCTTGTTCTTGACTGTACTCGCACAAATGATCATCCAATGATAAGCATGAGTTTCCCTTATGAGGCCATCTATTCTTCCTTTCTTGTTTTTTTTTCAATTTATGCTTTGACCTGTGAGTTTGGATACCACACACTCCATTTCTACTGCCCAGACGTTTATTAACAGCCATGTACAAGCAGACATATCAAATTATCGTAGAATTTAAAATTAATTTTTTATAAAATTTTTATTTTTACAATATAGATAAAATTATCTCTCATATATAATATTAATTTAATTATCAAAATCTTAAAAATTTTATTTCTCTTTTCAATACATATCTTGTCAACTTCTATTAATTTATCTTTTTAAAAATATAATCTCATTAATTTTTCATATGTACAATTCAATTATATTATATTTCATACTTCTATTAAATCATCAATTTCATACCTATAACATGTATTTCATTAAGTCAACATATTTATAATATATTTGTAATAATTATTTCATACTATTAATCATTTCAGGTTTTATGTATTTTTCATATTTGTTTTGTTTACTAACAGTAAATTCAACTCACAACGCAACACTTAAAGCTAATAATAAAATACTCATTAATTTCTCTATCTCATACTTCCAATTTCTATATCTTGTACCCGATTAGATTTTCATATATACATATTCACCTTTCTTAAATTCAATTAAAATAATTTTTCCATGAAAAATATAAGAACTAACTTCTCATATAGTCAAATTCTTGATTTTTACTTTTTCAAAACTTTTCTTTCGAAATTCTTGAAATCTTTCCATAAATCAACTGATTTCTATACAGTTTTTAAGTGTTTGAGAGTGTGTTCTAGAGAGAGAAAATGAGTTTCAAATATACGGAAAATGAATTCAAAATCCATTTTATATGAAAATTTTCGATTTGACTGCTTGACTATCATATCGACTGGTTAGTAACCAATCGATTGCCACTCTCCTTAAACTTACTTTCAAATCGCCGATCGATCCACCACTGCCAGTGGTCAGTTGACTGGTCATCCTTACCAACCGATCGATTAGGTTACCCATCAATCGCCTGGTCGATCGGTCCCACCTTTTCGGAAAAATGAAATTTTTTTACTTTCTTGCTAATTTTTTTTAACTCTTTTCTTTAATTTATTTTAACATTTTTTTTTCAAAAGTTATTTTAAATTCAACTTTCAATTCATGTACGTATGCATGTTAAATTCAATATATAATTTAGCTAACTCTTTTATCCTTACATCGAGGGTACCAATATTACAATAACACTACGAAACCATATATGACGGTTTGAAGAATGTCATGTTCTCAAAGGCATCACTGTCACGGGCTACCAGCTTTAGTCGCTAACCGTGCGACCTTAGGTTCAGAAACACCTCCGTGCAATGTCTCAGTCAGCCTTCCTCTTTGACACAGGGTCATTTATCAGCATGACACTCGGCTTGCGCAGCGCCTCGCCCCTTTGGGACCAGCCTTCAATCTGTTGGTACTATTTCTCGAGACCAATTGGTTTCGCCCTGCCTTGGGCTCATCAGGGAAACAGCTCTAGCCCCCGACCAATTTGTGCATGGTGGCCTAACCCTTCTCGTACTCCTGCGAGCTCCTGTATTGCTACTCTCCTTCACAACACGACTCCCTGCACCCAATGTGCCTGGAAGCCGTTCCCTCCTGTCAATCCCGATTTAAGGGGTGTAACATACTCCCCCGGTTAAAAATCTTGCACGCCCTCGTGCAAGTGTACCTTCGGCAACATCTTATCCCAAGACCCACACATCAAACTTCTTACTCCCTGCCTGCTTGTTCTCTCGACAAGTGCTTGGTGAGCGCGCGTACACCCTGCCTACTTGAGCTCGGTTAAGTGCTCGGCGAATGCGCGCACGTTGTTGAAGATGTGAGACTCGCTCTGATACCATTTGTCACGGGCTGCCAGCTTAAGTCGCTAACCGTGGGGCCTTTGGCTCGGAAACACTTCCGTTGAATGCCTAAGTCAGTCTTCCTCTTTGTCACAGGGTCATTTATCAGCATGACACTCGGCTTGTACGGCGCCCCGCCCCTACGGGACCAGTCTTCAATCTGTCGGTACTATTTTTCGAGACCAACTAGTTTCGCTCTGCCTTGGGCTCATCAGGGAAGCGGCTCCAGCCCCTGACCAGTTTGTGCAGGGTGGCCTAACCCCTCTCGCATTGTTGTGAGCTCCCGCATTGCTACTCTCCTTTGCAACACAACTCACTGCACCCACTGTGTCTGGAAGCCGTTCCCTCCTGTCAATCCTGATTTTAAGGATATAACAACCACCACCTCTTAGCAGTCTAAGCACGAAGAATACAACAAAGATTGACAACATAAAAGGCATTTACAAACAGTTGCACTGCAATAGATTTTAAAATAAATTTTATGTCCACTTAATGCAAATCCAATCATGTACCTTAAAACCAACCTCTTAAAACTAAAGAAAATGAAAACGTAAAAGCAAACCACATAATACAACAAAACTAACGTTAGAACAACTAACATAGATTCAATTGATTTAAAAAAAAAAATTGACCTTATTATTGAGACTTAACCTTATAGAGGGAGAGAGGGAGAGAGGGATAAAGATAGAGAAGATATAGAAGAATTTTGACAGAGGGATGGAGAGAAACAAAGTAAAACTAATGCAGTAATTTCGACGATATAAACAAAAATTTCAAATATGAAATTCATGAGAGAATAAATATGCATCATTGTTCACTGTAATCATTTTGAACTTAAAAACAACATATTTTGAAAGTAATGTACCGATTAAATAAAAATAAATTACTTAAATCTTCCGTACAACAGCACAATTGCTCCGATAAAACTCACTTAAGACAAAAATCAAAATCAAATTGAGAACAAAACAACATGAGAAATTGATGGGCAAACAACCCGCTTAATTCAATATGAAAAATTGAAAAAGGAGAAAATAGAAGAAAATTGGTTGATTTGTGGGGGTTAAGATTAGGAGACGTGGGTTGAAAAAGATTGCAAGAGAGGTTGGTTTTGGATTAATGGGCAAACAACTCGTTTAATTTAATATAAAAAATTTAGAGAGTACAAATTTCATCAAAATCGATATTAAAAGGTTTTTAAGAGAAACATATTTTATGAAAAAAAACAACTACATTGAAGCATTGGTGGTGTCCATTAAAGGTGTATGTGAATGTAACCGCGGTGTCTATTAAAAGTGTGTGATTTCGTACGAAAACTCTTCTCTCGTTTGCTATGTAATACTAAATATGAAACTTAAATAGTAATTACAACTCAAGTTTTTATAGTATGATTTAAATGCTCATACTGGGTGTTTATATAGCACCGTTCATAATAAAATTCTCATGGTTCGCTATAAAAGAAATATTTATTAACAAAGAGAACGAGAACGATAACGATAACGATGAAGATTTTTTCAGTAGAGTAATGCTACACAAACATCGGTCTAGATTGTTGGATTCAAACACCCTAAACCCTGGAGTGACGATTACATTTGATAATAATGTCTATTTGGAGAGATTTTCCAAATGTAAATTGGATTAGACCTTAGAAACTCAAATTGATAAATTCTGATTAAATCACTCTATCAAAGAGCACGATAAGCAGCTCCATCAATATACAAGGCCCATTACGCTCACGATTTAAGAACAATTTTTTGTTAGATCATGTTTAAATTAATTTTAGACTTGAAACATTATTAATAATTTTAGAAAATTTTATTTGTAATATTATTTTTTAAATTTTATAATTATATTGATGTTATCAATAAAATTTATTAAAATTATCAATAAAATTTCGAACAGATATAAAACATAAATTTAAACTCGATCTAATCAATAATTTTTGTCAAAATACAGATTATTATTGGAGATAAAAAAAAGTTACAATGGAAAAGTCCAAAATAAAATCTCTGTTCTTCATCCTCAATAAAAAAGACACATCAAACCCTTCAATTCGCCATTAATTAGAACTTATGTTTTCTCATGATCCAAACAAAAAAAAATATGAAAATTAAAGAGATCGATCGACGATGAATTAAGCATCAGGTTTTTTGATAGATTAGTGCATGAGGTACGTGAGCACCAATGCCGCCAACATTAGAACGCATGCTACCCCTTGGTCTATTGTAGTGCCTGCAAAAACATCATATGACAACAATAAATCCTTATCAAAATTCGAATTAATTAATTAGGTTGTGTTTGGATCGTGGAAACTGAAAAGTAATGAAGGAAAAGGAAAATCTAAAGGAAAAAAAATTAAAAATTTCATGACACCCTTTTTTTTACTAAATTTTGTTATTTTTTTCCTCAAGTTTTTCTTTTGACATCCACAAAAACAAAGTAAATATTTTTATATTGTTTTTAATTCTATTTTCTTTTCAATTTTTTTTTATTTTCCCTTTCTTTATATTTTCCAATACCCAAACGCGACATATTGTCTTGCATTGCAAATAATTTTAGGAATCATAACTAATGGACCACCGTTTGCCGCTAAAAAATTGTAGGACAAAAAAGGAGAGGCCTGAAATTAAAAGATTTAAAAAAAAATAAAAAGAAATAAAAAAAGACATACCTTCGCTTGTGGGTGCAGGAGCAGGTGCGGGGGAATGGCCTTGAGCCATTGGCAAAAGGATGGTACAAATGATGGCAAAGATAGTAAAAACTTCAAATGAAACCCTTGAAACTGCCATTTCTAAATTAATTAATTCCTTTTTTGTCCCTCTCTATCTCTCTTTTTCTCTTATTTTACTTTACGAAAATCTCTCTCTCTCTATATTCTTTTTGGGAGAATACAAAGAGAGAGAATACAGAGAGAAATAAAGAGAATAGGTAAGAGCAAGCCCTAGGCAGAGCGAGAGAAGAGGCAAAGGTTGTTGAATGTGGTCGACATCAAGAGGAGGCCATTTTTATAGCCAAAGGGGGAGAGGTAAGGAGGAGGAGGCGGTTTATAATAGTAGTAGTGCATGCAAATGTGGGGTCCACCCGCATGTTTAGGGAATCCACAAACCCATGTTGCCCTTTTTTTGCTTAATTTGTTTATGTTTTGGCACCTTATCTTTAACTTGTCCTACCACTTGCGCCACATATCACACACATTATGACATTATTTGCTCATTGTAACACCCCTCTTGACCTTTTGCCGAATATGAATCCTATAGAATGCCAAAAAGAAACCAAAACATGGAAGACAAAGAAGAAACTTTCGAAAACTTCAAATTTAGGCCCTAACTGTAAAAGTTCTCCAAAAGGGGCCAAAACTTTCATCTCAGTAGTCAGTGGGGTGTTCTTTCTTTGGTATTCTAGTATTCTAGAGAACCAGTAAAAAGGGACAACACCCATAATTGTGCATCCAAATTTGCTTCGTCCATAACAGCTCGTATGGCCTAGGAGTCCACGATTGGACCGTTATTACTATATCTTCTTCATGTAATGAGCTCCACCAAAGCAATGGTACACCATCAATAATTCTTCAATCATCCATACAATTAATAAGTTTAAGATAAAATAATAAGAGATCTAGTAACGTTCACGAGAAAATCTTAACGCTAATATTTCTCTCAAAAAGAGTGAAAAACCTACATAATTCAAAACCCAATTACAAAAGCATAGACTTACCGATGTACATATATACTGCTAGGCATAAAACATTCAACGAAGCCCATCAAACACAAAATTATACTGCCTTAATTGCCAGTGAGAAGCTAAAGGAGGATGCATAACAAAGATCCATATCTTTGTAATTCCATGATCTCTACTCAGACCAAAGAAAAGCTCCCATGGCAAAGTTCATCTTTTGCTCAACACTTCCTATGACTGAAAGGCTATTTTCAGATAACATGTGATCGAGCTTCAATTCAGGCATGCTCTCGTACTCTACTTTAGACTACCTAGGGTACTACAGTGGCATTCGGAAAAACGCAGATCTCTCTCTTCTCCCCTGCTGGCCCTTTAACTCTCCTGTCACGTTGAGAGAAGCAGATTCCATCTCTCTCTCTCTACCTAGAGCTTTACAAATTACAATACTACGTTGGTAGCTTTTATAGGAAACTTTAAAAAGAGGTCGTGTACCGGTGTGAAAAGTAGACATATTGAGTAGTTTATTACTGATGAAACAAATGTTTGATTACATTCAGAGGAAATATGACAATCTTCTAGTATTATTTTGTTAAAAATTTTGGACTTATCTTGAGTAGCTTCTTGGGTAATTTCTGCATTCAAGACGTCATACCAAAGCCATACCTGTTCTAGTTTAAGGTTACCAAACATAAATATCATACTGCGAATTGTTTGATTGTCTGCCACAAGGATTTATTATTCAACTCAGGCAATAACCTTGTCTGTGATGAGAGTCATGAGACAGACATAATTCCAAGGCCAAAAACAACATTAAAGAGAAGTCTAACATATGATAATAGTATCCGCTTCGACAGCCTCATCCAATTTGATAAATAAGACTCACACCTCATCTACGAAGACAATTATTTTTATATGCAGAATACTTCAGTCTCTAGCGTTAAGCCTCAAAAAACAATTACTAGCTCCATAGATTTGGCAGTTTTTAAATTCTATCAACTGATTTCCTTGCACAAGAAAGCAGTAGTAAGTCATCATTTTTGCTCCTGATTCAAACAAAAGTCTTAGGTGAGGATTTTTCTTTCCACATATCCTTCCATTCATTTGGACAATGATACAATTTCTGCTCACAGTAATTGACATATAATCTGGCCAAACTTGGGATTTGTATCGTAAGTGTAAAATCTTTAAACAAGTCTCCTTTCAAATGAATATCCACACGCAACGTAATGTAGTCTACCAAACATACAGTTCAAGTGTCATACAGGTTATAAACTGATAATAAATAACTACGCATGCACTATTCATGAACCAACAACTGAGACCATATACATATTGCCAGTTTCTCTTTCCGGTAAGCCATCCTACCATATACAAAAATACTAGAATCTCAGACTATAATAACATATATATGCAAACATTCCTGCACAACGGGAAGGGACTGACACCATACCCATCCAAGAATGGAGAAACAACAAAACACCATTAGCTGGGATTTACTTCTCGCAAAAAGCTTTGATTTCTAACAACTTTGCATCCACGTCCGTGGTCAACCAAGTTAAGAACGAATGAAAAAAGGGTCCTCCTCCTTTTTGTAGATCTCAAACAATTGCTTAGAGTAGCGAGTTGCTAATGTTCTACACAGCTCAACTGCCTGTGGATCATAGTCTTGCAACTCCTTAACAGATTTCTTTAAATCACCTTGCGGGTCTCCATCAGTAAGAAACTCACCCAAATTAGTGCCCCTGAAAAATATAGAATATAAAATTATTCAAAATATAAATTCAAGAAACCAACAGAATCACTTGTTTCATTCATTTACCTACATGCATTTAAACTGTGAATGAAATGGTTTGTCTTGACAAATCAAACAAACAAAAGAGCAAGAAAGGTTTCGCCAAGCAGAAAAACCTAATACCCCAAGAAAATGTCATTAGCACCAAATCAACAAGTCAGGTAAGTTCATTTTTTCTGATAAGTCGGAAAATTTAAAACTGAAAGATTTTTTTTTCACTGGGAAAAAATCGAAAATATATCAGCAAGTTACTCAGAATTAGCAACTACATTTTATATAGCACCTTTTCTATTTTTGTTATTCTTTCTTTTGGTGGTGGTGGTGGGGGTGAGGTTTGATTATCTAGGTGGAATTTTGAATTCTTAAGTTCCACCAACTGGACCTGGATGCAAAATTTTTCCTTAACTTATTCTCTTTTTTTCAAGTAAAACGTATATTAATAACGCACCATGAAGTTGCAACCCCATTACAAAACACTATCTATAAGATAGCAAATATAGGAAATCAAGGAACTCTTCCTCATGTAAAAAAAATTCCCCTTAAACCAAAACCAAAGGGTTTTTAACCATTTACTTTTAATGGTATCTATTAAGCTCTCTACACCCTCAAAAGCTGCTATTTCTGATGGAAAACCATAGTGGATTTTGAATTGGAAATTATTATGTTATTTGGGTTTTGATTTGTTTCCTATTATGATTGGGATTTTATTACTCCGTATGTTATTTGGGATTTTATTAATTAGTAAGGTTTCCTAGTGTGCTTATGATTGGTGCCTATATAAGCACCTTATTATGTTGAGTTTAGGCAGACTGGATTATGAAATTTTGAGACCCAATTATCTTTCTGTTTTCTCCTTGTACTGCTTCTTCTCTCTTGGTTCTATCTTCTCTTATACCTGTTCAATCTGTTCTTCCATTATTCTCCCCCTTTCTTACCATCTTTCTCAACCTATATTTTGTTTCGATATCTATCCTACATCAATTTCTCCCTTTCCAAACTATCCACATGATAAGAGCATGGAATCATAGAAAAAACCTCCCTCATCTGCTTGACTTATTCTGTTTGTGTTTAACAATAACGGGTATATATGTGATTGTTTAATTATAACTTATTCCTTCTCTCTCTTTCCCCTCCCATCCTTTATTTACCCTATCCAAACAAAAGGAGGTAAGCACACCACTTTTACTTCTCCTCCCCTCCCTTCCCATTCAACCTCCCAAACATAGTACACAAATTAAAAAGATTTTGATTTGTGGAGAAAAGTCAAGTTAGAATTATATGCCTACTGCACTTATCTGGAGAAAATTTTGCCTTAAAAAACTCTGTTGGTCATTTCTCCAATTCAGAATGGGAAAACATAGAACAATCTTTTAAATCTGGAAAACTTGAAAAAGCTGAGATAAGGTAAATTATAAATAAAAAAGAAGAAGATGAAGCTACATCATTTTTCCAATCGCAATGACCAGGGCAGGAACCAAAAATGAATGAAAGAAAAAATCCTATGCCAAATTGAAAAAAAAAAGAGCATATATTTGCCCAGAGTTTGAAAAGAGAAAAAAAAATGTAAGACAGGTATAAAATTAATCTTAATTACTCCATCAAGCATCTAAAGTCATACCTGAGAGCATCAAATTTGCTAAAACCGCGCTGGTTCTGGTGCAAAGCTTCCTTACTTAGTTTTTCATCCGCAGTTTGTTGCCGATAGAGAGCACATACCGCTTTCATGCACAGTTCAGGATCCTTACCAAAAGCTGCAAGCATGTCTGCCTCAAACTCCCACTTTGATTTATGATTTTTGTTCCTATGAAGTCTAGATAAAATTTCATCAAAGTCCACATCAGCATCTGATTCATCTTGTGACACACTAAAAGCATAATCACCACTGGACACATCGGAATTATCAACAATAAACCCACTCAAGCTCTCACCCTCACTGTATGACTCATCCTCTTCTGATTCGTCATCTTGAACATCCTCCATTGGTGGGATTCCTTGATGTTTGGTTTCACTTGGCTCACTTGAAAAGCATTTTTCTGCTCTACCATTTCTTTCACATTGTCTCAATGACACAAGGCGCCGCCTTGGAGGTTTACCTGTGACATTGTCATATCCAGGAGGAGGAGCAGTCACTTGGCAGCTTTTCAATTCAGATCTTAAGCGCTGAGGAAGTATTTCCTGCATATGCAGCCTCTTGACTATACTGATTGGGACGTTATCATCATCACTTTCTGTGTCACTAGTAACAATATTAAAGGCTCGTTTTCTTTTGGGAGTAGAAAGAAATAGGGCATTATCCTGACATTCACTCACATTTTCCTTATAGGTCTGCTCACAATTTCTCCTATTTGAACTGTCCCCAGAAATCATTTCCTTGTCACTAGCTACGCTTTCTTCTAATGCATGGTCAGTTAAAATGCAAACCTTCTCATCTTCCTGATTATCGGGAGAAGGTATTCGGGTATGAGCTGCATTTGATTCATCATCACTGTCACGAATCTCAATTACAGTTGGTGATGCAGGTCGAACACCACCTGGCGTGGATGGAGCAATCTTCCGACTGGGGCTTCTTTCTTCTTCAAATGCCAAATGTTTGCTAACTCGTCTACCATAGGCCACTTCAGATTTGAAAGAGGCACCTCTCTTTTCTCCCTCAAAAGATGATGAATGCTTGTAAGGTGTGACGTTATAAGGTGATGCTGCCACAAATCAAAAACATAAAATTGGGATTACTATTGTCCTACACTAGCTATTCTCAATCAGCAAAAAAAAAATACATGCTTTAATCAAGTGAATCATTTTCAACAAAAAAATACGTTCATGCAGGTTGATCATGCATGAAAAGATAGTTATTCAGATTAGAAATATACAACACGTTATGCCCAATGGTGAAATGACCAAGTCCAGTGGTATATGAAGGAAACCTCAAGGCAAGACCCATAAAGGGTGAAAAGTTTCAATTAACATAACTTCACTATCTCGAGGATAGTTCTTAACTAAGGGAGGAAAAATCCCATTCTCTTCATTAATAGAAAAGTGGACTTTGGCCTCCCTAAGCAAGCATACTTGGAAAAGAAACATACAAACTATCGCGGTAGAAGGTAAAAAATTCCTAATACCTGCAGTTTGCAGATGTCCAATTCCTTTACTTGTGGAATCACATGTTGCATTAATTGCTTCACTTGTTTCCTTCCTAGCTGATACAATTGGAAAATCTTCATTAGTTGAACCCAATTCCTCTTTCATATTCTCATTCAATGGCCTTTCCCCATCCTTAAAGACTGAACACTCTTCCAACTGGACGACCATTGACTGCAATTTCCTGAACTTTTCCTTCCAAACCTCAACCTCGCTTTCAGCCTGTTTCTTCTTGCATTCCAAAGCACTATTCTCCATCATGAGCTGAACAACAGCATCTTCCTCCTCGTTCTCCTCTGTCAAATCAACAACTCCTTCCATCTTCTTCTCTGTTCCACAACTAATCTTCTTCTCAACCTTACCATTACATGTCCTCTCATTCAGTTCATCATTCCTTCGCTTTAAAACCTTTAGCTCATCTTTAATTTCAAGCTTCTCAACTCCTAAGGCCTTAAATTTATCTTCAAGTGCTTCATACTCACTCTTCCTCTTTTGAATCTCCAATTCCAAATTGCAGCACCTTGCTTCTGCTTTCTTACTCCTGTCTTCTAATTCACCACACCTACAATCTTCAAACTCTTTCTTGCAAACAAGCTCATCTTTCGGGACTTTATCTTCCACTTCGTCCAAATTCAACTCCATGCTGATCCTCAACTGTCTAAAAACATCATTCAAGTCTCAAAATCAAACATAATATTAACATGTTTCAACTATCTCAACAGTAATGATGCAAACCCTAGATTCAAAAGTTTCATTAAAACCGTTACGATTTGAAAGCCACAAAAAAGATAAGGCAAAATCAAAGCAGGAAATAAAGTAAACACTCCTTAATCTTCTGGTTGGGGTTAACCACAAAACATGGGAAAAGAAAGCAAGCAAAATCCGGGTATCGCAAAATTTCTACTGAAAGATTCTAATATATAGGAGGTCTATAAATCGGTCAATCAATTTTCTTTATTATTAATTTTTTTTTTGTTTGGATAAAGATATACTCTCTTTCTCTCTCTGTTTTTCTTTTTTCCACTTGGCGAAGTCATAAAAAGAAGAAAAAACAAAACGAAAAATTACACAGTTTTCTTAGCTAGCAAAGTGAAGGCAACTCCATATACTAATTTCCCCCAAAATGTAGGCAACTGAAAGAGCAAAAAGGAAACATTTTTAATTCTAAAACACAAACTCATAAAATTTCAAGTTTTTCACGTTTTCTCGGAAACCAAACAGCAGGTAAACCGAATACAACAATAACGAAATATACGAGAGAGAGAATAACGTAAAACTTACTTATCAGAGAATATGAATATTTCTTTCTACAATCTAGCAATCTCGAGACCGCCGTACACTCTAGGGTTCCTTTATGATCTTTGGATTTCTTCTATGGTGACTGTAGCAAAGTCACTTGCATAAGAAGAGTGCACCCGACCGGATCCGAGACAGAAAAATAGCTGAAGTGTTGTTACGTGTACAGAAACCAATTAGATTTTGTCACGTTAGCATCTAAGCGAAAATGGGTCAAAGGAGCAGGAGAGTCAAAGTGCATATCTTAAACTTAGTGTCGTTTTAAGTATAACAAAACGGCAAATAGTTCTTCTCGCGAAACTGAAAATGACACCTTTTTTTTTTTAACCCAAGTAGCAGAGTAAAAACCTGTAATGCAAACCGGAACCTTTGTGATCCTCTAATTCCCTGAGGGAGTTGATATTTCATCGGCTCTTTCCCGAGAAACAGACAGAAGCCAAAGATGAGAGTGCTAAAGCTACTGAGTCAGCTCCCCACCGTCTCTCACGGTAAACATTTACTCTCTCCAATCAGTAGATTAGCTCTCAAGAGAAAATTAGGGTCACAACGATGCCTATCTACATACACAGAGGACCCGGAGATGAGAGACTACTCGGAGTACATGGAATCGCTGAAGAACTAAGAGAAATTGAGGCTGCCGAAGGGAGCTGGTACGAATTCGAGCGAAGGGTTCGATCTGGGTCGCATGAGGCGCCTCATGGATCGTCTCGGTAATCCTCAGTCTAAGTTCAAGGTTCGTGCTTTTGTTTGTGTGATTGCTTAGAAAAAATGTTAGAAAAGAAATGAAAGTTAGATTTTGAATGCTCTGTTAAGTTGCTGAGAAAAATGCAGGGGACGCTTCATTTCGTTTCATTTTTTAAAAAATCCACTGTTTGGTTGCGAGTAGGAATATATAAATGAAATTATGCTACTTTGAGATTTGGATATTAACGTATTGCTGTTTGGGACTCGAGAAAACATAAAGTCTAATTTGAACAACTTAGCATCTGATTTTTCTAGGAAATAATGGGTGCTCGCTTTTTGCCCTTTTTTTTGGGGGTTGGGGGGGGGGGGGGGAGATGATCTCCACTTCTTATTTATCCAAGATAAACAATATACAGCAGAAGCAGAAATACTGTTGCAAGGAGGAAAAAAATAGAAACCAGAAATAAAATTGGGAACACGACAAGGAAAAACAAACAGAAGCAAGAAGCTTCAACAGAGATACCTAGAAACTAGAGAGCACACTAGTCACAATGTAGCAACAGTATGCAAAGGGTTAAACAGAAATATGAACAGAGAGACCCCAATGTTGAGCTATAGTTTCATCAAGAGAGCTGCCATTGATGTTAGTAGCTTCAAGAAGCCTGTACCTCATATCCATTATGATATTGTTAAGAACCACAGAATGAGAGTGGAAAATAGACTGATGAATCCTTGCATTTCTTTCCTTCCAAATATCCAAATATGATAGATGAAGGCATTCCAAGCAAGCTTTAGAAGTAAAACAAGTAAAGATTTCCCCTTGAGGCCCAAGAACCAACTGTACACTTATTAACCTTTGCCTTAGCAAAAACCTCAAGCCAAATGTTCTTGGAAAAGCAGCATTCGAAGAAAATATAGACTGTTTATTGGTAATTCCTTCCTGTTAATTTTTTATTTGTTTTAAGTAAAATAAACAAGCATGGCAGCAGTTACAGGCTGTTCATATTGCTGGCACCAAAGGAAAAGGATCTACTCCTGCTTTTCTCTCCAATATTTTGCGGGCAGAAGGGTATTCTGTTGGATGTTATACTAGGTATGAGCTTATTGTTCTGTCTTTCATGTCTTTAAATAAAATATTGAGAATTTATATATCTGCAATTAGTTTTTCTTGCAGCTATCATTGCTCTCATTACTCTTTTTATAAGGTTTTCTTGACAACTGGCTCCTTTTTATTTAAGCGGTCCACTTATCCTGACTATAAGGGAACGCATGTTGTTGGGAAGATTAGGTGAGCCAGTGTCTGCAAAGTCATTAAATTGTCTTTTCCATAGGACTAAGCAGATTCTTGACCAGGCATTTTCTGAGTCACTTTGAGGTATCAACTTTCCTACAACATTTTTTATTCATTTCATTGGGTAAATAGAATTTAGTAGGAATGGAAAAGCTCCACAATATGTTTGAGAAACCGAATGGTTATCTTACGAATATCATACTAAGCTGTAGTTATATAGCTTGCTGGTTCCTCTCTCTCTATTTATGTATGTGTGTGTGTGTGTATACATATATATATATAACAAAGAGTTATTTTGGAATTTGGATTATCCATTATGCCATGAAAAACTTGGGGTATTTCATTGATAATTATTTACTTGATTTCACCACACTCATAATTCAAGTAGAATATCCATAATGGATGCTATCTGTGATTTTTACATTTTTCTCATGTCGTACGTTTGTGACTTATTGTGTAGTAATTAGACAGCATTGCTATTCATAAAAAAAAAATAATTAGACAGTATTGCTAAGATTTGTGGTATACTATCATTTTGCATGTTTTTGTTCTCTTTTCTCCAATCTGATGGAAAATTTTCAGGTTCTTACTGCCATGGCATTCACTTTATTTGCCCAAGAGAATGTTGACATTGCAGTTATAGAGGTTATCCATCTTCTTCCCTGTAAATCACCTCTTTTAGAAATCATACAAAAATTACTTATTTGCCCAAGAGAATGTTGACATTGCAATTATAGAGGTTATCCATCTTCTTCCCTGTAAATAATTTCTTTTAGAAATCATACTTTTTTTGTACGATTTGATGTGCATTGTGTATGTGTGCGTCTCATGAAGTTGATTTGTTTTCAAGCGTTTGCTTCTCTGGATTTCTAATTTAACAGGCTGGGTTAGGAGGTGCCCGGGATGCTACAAATATTATTGGCAGTTCTGGAATTGCTGCATCAGTCATAACAACAATAGGTGAGGAATATTTGGCAGCGCTAGGGGGTTCTTCGGAAAGCATTGCTATAGTAAATTCAGGGATCATGAAACATGGTCGCCCAGTTAGGTGAATTATCCCTTCGGAAGTCATTGCGATGGGAATGCGTTTCATGCATCTAATGATGTTTGCTGCTTAGTATAGTCATTTCTGTTCTCGTAATGCATTGCATTTATTATCCTTTATTCTAGTTTGTATTAAAAATATTGACGCTGTTTTGTAATTTAAATTTTCAGTTGGTTCTGGGTGGCCCATTTCTTCCTCACATTGAGGGTATTCTATGTGATAAAGCATCATTGATGTCCTCACCTATCATATCAGCATCTGATGCTGGAATTAGTACTACCATAAAAGGAATCAGCATGTTCAACGGTAGGCCTTGCCAGTTTTGTGACATAGTAATACAAGTCCAGAGGGACTTTAAGCTGGTATGCTCTTGAAGTGTTACTTTATTGATTGTCTTAAAGTTTTCAATGAGTATCATCACATATTTATGATCATGCCTAGATTTGGTTACCAATTTGAAGCTTTTCATGTACTTATTACATGCAGTTTATTGAGTTATTTGATGTAAACCCGTGCATGCTTGGAAGTCACCAACTACAAAATGCAGTGACTGCAACATGCATGGCACTTTGCCTCCGTTATCAAGGTGGGTGCTTAATTTTTTTTATGTTCTGTTTGGCTTAGTGATGAACAATTTTGTGGAACTAGTTGAAGGGTTATGATGAGGTGTAGGCTTGGTTCACATTTATTTACATTCCCTAGTTCATGTTGTCTGCAACCTGGCACTCACGCACCATCTATTACCCTGGATATCTCCTCTTATGTCTTAAACCAATAAATAATTCCTGAGGAGCTTCTTCTTACCTCTCATTGCCTCCTTTTGAATTCAGAATTAGTCTTAAGAATCAGTGTTAGCTCATCAAAAGCATTGCAAGCCAAACATGAGATAATTGGGGGGACGATGTGTGTAGCCAGCTCTAGATAATTAATTAAGGCTTTGGTGACTCGTGAGTTTGTTGTTGCATTTGTTGTATTATTTCTTATTCTCTCTTTTGATTTTTATTGGATATTTCGGGATGGAGCCTGTCAGATGAATCTATTAGGGCTGGTTTAGAGAATACAAGCTTGCTTGGGAGAAGCCAATTTCTAACATCAAAGGTAGCTGAGGTAGTAGGACTACCTGGAGCAACAATACTGCTTGATGGAGGTTGATTTTTCGTGTTTTCTTTGTTACTTATTCTTGTTGTTCTAATTTGGAAGAGGTGGTGTTCCAACTTGTGCTCATAACATTTTAGTTTGTAATACTGTATACTTACCACCTTTCAGCACATGTTCATCATGCGTGCCTCAAAGAGATATTTTTCGTTGAAATAGTCCACAAATGTTGAATCTTGATGTAGAGTATCTAAACTCTTTTTGGAGTGTTTGCTAATTTCTGGCGTAGATTTTCTGTTCAATTTCATTTTTTGCTCATCTTTTTATGACTCCGTTGTGTATTCTGATGGTTTCCTTTTGTTTTTCAGCCCACACCAAAGAATCTGCTAAAGCTTTGATGGACATGATACAGATGACATTTCCAGACAGACCATTGGCTCTCGTGGTTGCAATGGCTAATGATAAAGACCATTTGGCTTTTGCAAGAGAACTTCTTTCAGGTATACTCTATGGTTTATGCTTTCTGTTGTTTAGTTTATCCTTAATGCTGCAATTAAATCAGAAAATGAGAACATAAATAGTAGAGCATTATACTAGGGACCAGAGAGTGTAAGAACATTCTAGATGTAATTCTAGTAGAGGATTTCAACTTGCACTTGCCTTTGATTCAACAGGTTTTTTAAGATAAATGATAACAGAATGAAATTCTAGGTCATTTTCTTCTTGGTTGGTCGATGGGGAAACTTTGGGTGCCTTTGGTTTTAGAAAACAAGCTCTTTTTATGTTCTCACATAAATTAGAAAATGGGAGTAAAAATGCGTTTGACAGCTGAAAACATAAAACATTTTCTAAAACATGAAAATGAAAAGGGACACTAAATTCAGAAAACGAAAAAATAAGTTGTTTTCAGAAAAATTGAAACAAAAAAGAAACGATTTTCTGTGGAGTTAGAAGGTGAAGATGAAAAGGTTTTCATTCTCAGAAAATAGAACATGCAGACAGAAAATGTTTTCCAAAACTAAAGACTTTGGGCATGTGTTTCTCAGTTCTTTCTTAATCATTTTAATCTTTTCTATCTAGGACTGTAGGATACGATACAGTTTCTTCTGGAGTGCATGTTGGTACTTAACAGGAAGGTGAAAATGAAAATGGTTTTCATTCTCAGAAAATAGAACACGAAGACAAAATGTTTTCCAAAACCAAAGACAACCTTTGGGCATGTGTTTCTCAGTTCTTTCTTAATCATTTTAATCTTTTCTATCTAGGACTGTAGAATACGATACAGTTTCTTCTAGAGTGGATGTTGGTACTTAACAGGAACTGAGATATTTCATGTCTCCTCAGTTAGACAAGTAGAAGCTGTCTTCCTAACAGAAGCTGACATTGCTGGAGGCAAATCTCGAACAACTTCACCTTCCTTGTTAAGAGATTGTTGGAACCAAGCTTCCAAAGAATTTGGCATCAGCATGCTTCGCTATGGAATGACAGAATACCAAGAATTGGTCAAGGATCAAATAGTTTGTTCTTCAAGGGAATCAATGCATACAACTATATTGGCTGCTGAGGATTAATTTACCGTTTCCATGAGGGTCGCAAATCAGATTCTCAGAAGAAAAACAGGGAATGGGTCAGGTATTATCATAGTCACAGGATCTCTGCATATTGTTTAATTGGTATTAGCTTCTCTCTAGCTGTAAACTAGTTTTATACTGAAGTAAATTTTGTATTCGTGGGTGCAACAGTTATGTAATCTATAATTATTTGTTAAAAAAACGGAACCTTCACCTAGGGGTGTGCTTTATTGGGTTGAAATAGGAATTAGCCAACTGAACCATATGGAATAAAGATGTAGCTATCTATAATTAAAATATGCCCCCCTTAGCAAAAAACAAAAGAGTCTAATTGCTGGTTTTTTAAGGCCGTGTTTGGCTTAGTTTCTTTTTAAAAAAACACAAATACGTTGGGAGGAGAAAAAAAGAAAGTAATAAATGGGATAATGCTCATTGGGATAATTTATTTCCCTTCTCAGTTTTTATTTTATTTTTATAAGAAAAGAAAAACACACCGACTCAGAAGAGATTGTTACATGTAAGATTATTAATATGCGGTAGTTTCAAAATTAATCTAAATTTTTTAATCCTATATATTTTTGTCAAAAATATAAGCTGATGTAAATAAAATAAAATCAAAGGTTATCACGACAACTTATATAGTTTGTCTAAGGGACCCTACCCTGCCTTTATTACAGACCGAATCTATGAAGTGTTCCTGTTTTGGCTACATTGGATTAAGGAAAGCAGAAGAAATTGAATATGGTTTGTCATAAATCATTCAAACCCATTTGAATTCAATTTCTCTTGTTTGATCTCGGCCATAGTGGGCCTTTTCTTATAAACCAAATTACCGATAAAAAGTCTCTCCTGTAGAGCTGGGCTCGCGCAACCTCTTTTGTTGCTATTCTACTTGTGTTTTTCCTCTATTTTTGTCGTAACAATTAAGTAATATAACTTAAGCAATTTGCAAAGAAAATCCTTGTGACTTAGTCCTCGAAGATATTAAGATTGAAACTAACGATATTATAGTTATTCCACAAAATCTTTATTATTTATCCTGTATTACAGTGGTTTCATTTTTATCCACTATCAAAATATTTTATTTTCAAAAAAATATATAAAAGAGGGTAAAATAAAAGATGATACAGTTACATTACGTAAGATATAACAATAAAAGTAATATTACTATTTATGTTTTCCTTCCTTTAATTTTTCCATTCTATTAAGTAAGGGTATGAAAAAACTATTTTATGTCCTTTTTATTTTTCATCTTCTATACTAAACTCATGAAGAAAAAAAAAGTCAATCTTCGTACTTTTTTTCATTTTCTCAATCTTCTTTCTTCTCACTTATCTCTCTCAGGTAAGTTTGATCTATCAGTATTTTCAATTTATGATTTACAAAATAGTTTTAAAACAATTTTGATAAAACAACAGTGAAAACAATTTTTCTGACACAAATTATTTTTTTAGAAACTACTTTTTAATTTTTAATTCTTTTCATAAGTTGTTTTAAGGTGTGTTTGACAGTTCTGCATTTATAAGAAACAAAAACTCTTTCATAGACTCTCTCAAACTTTACTAAACACACTTTCTAGAGCATCTAATGGTTTCTTGATTTAATTTGATTAATTTATTTTGCAAATTTAAAAAATTAAATACCGAGTCAAAATCAGCTTTAAGCTCACACAAGCAAACCCATAGTGAGCGTTTGGTTAAGTAGTAGTTGTTGTGGTTACCGTCCCATGTGTTCCAGACATTCCTGCAGGGATAGAGTGAGCCTTAATCTTAAGCGCGTTAAACTCAGAAAATTTCAAAATTGGCGGCAGCCTCTGTGTCCCACTGGTCACCATCACCAAATTAAGTGAACGCAAAAATCTGCTCTTTAGTTTTTTTGCTTCATGTAATGTTTCTATGAGAAGCAATGTCCATGCCGACCGCGGTATTGCAAGTATCATTTTCGGTACATTAATTAGCATCAAAACAGGCCATCTCCTTCCCAAACTTACAACATTTTATTCAAAGCAAGAAACACGATACATATTTTGTAGATAGAGAGATCGATTGAGAGACAACTTTGTCCCACTTCTAAATGTACCCTACAGATTAAACAAAATGGGCCAACACTAGTGCATGCTATGTACAAAAACTGTAAAGGGTATGTTTAGAATTTTGGAGGGAAAACTGAAAAAATATAATACAAGGGGAATAGAAATGAAAGAAAATGGAGGCTGGTTTACATGTTTCTCTTGTTTGAATGTTTGAAAATTTACGTCTTTTAATTCTTCTCAATTCAAATAAATTAATGACCAATTTATATCAACTGGTAATTATTTTACAAGCTACAATTCAAAATTGTCTTCTTCTTTTTTTCCTTTTGGGGTACGTGTGTTTACTACCAACATCATTGTGAATAATCTTTCCTTCTGAGCTTCCTCAAAAACTGCTAGGCTTTTAATTGCATTGTCCAAAAAGATCACTGTTCATCTTCTGATCTCAAGTCATTAAAAATTATACACACACTATGCTTATATACGCACTCCGTTTAATTATTACCATGCTAGAAACTGAGGAATTTTTCAATTAGAGGACACTCATTGGTATATGAACAGCACAATGAGAAGTAACTACTTTTTTATCTCTCAATCTTTGTTGTGAACCAATTTGACCTAAAGTTTCTTATATGAAAGCACACAAATAATTTCATTAACTAAGCGAATTGACAACCATTATTACTGTTGATGTCAAAAAAGAACAAAAAAAACTTTTTGAATGTGTATTGATTCATCTGGGTACCTATCAAAAACAGTAGACACTATGTGAGGTTTAAAGTTGGAATATTCGAGAAACTCTCTCACACCAAAATCAGTATTCTTTATAGTTTAATAAGAAAAATTGATTTAACTAAATGCTTTAGAGAGATTTAAAGAGAATTGTGATTTTAGATGCGATGAGGTTATGAATTTTCTTTATATAATATAAGAAGATTGATCTTCACCCATTCCAATTTATTGAATAATGATTTGATTGACGCATGAGATTAGACCAAGGTTTGAGAAATTACATTTTTACTCTTGAACAAATATTTATCAATTTACCCTTGATTGAGAATTGACCTTTCAACCCTTTGTTGAGCCACGTGACATTTTTTGAGTCTGAAAGTGGATTTTTACTTACAACATTTACCTTTCATTATGTTAGCAAAAGATTCTATTTTCATTAAATAAAAATGTGAAGTCATTTATATATTACTCCATATATTTATGTGTAAGACCTCATTTATAGTTGAAAGCTAGTACTATCGTAGATATACTAGACTAATTAGGGATGGAAATGGATGCGAGTTGCATCTTCATCCGCATTCGTATCCATTGGTGGAAATGATTATCCATTTTCGTCCATCAATCAGGTTGGGTGACGATTATTGATGTAACTGTCAAACATTGAGGTTGAGAGGGTCAGCATCCATCCGCTTTCACCCACATATTTTTTTAGTTCTTTAAAACTTGTTTTTAAACCTATCCATATAATCATACTATCATTAATATTAAGTTTTGTGTTGTCTTTTAAAAACGAAAAACATTTTTTTAACCTGTGCATATTATCAAACATTCTAAATAAAATCAATAAACTACATACCATAATCATTAAGTCCAACACAAATCATGCTATAGAAAAATCTCCATAAACTACCATCAACAAATATTCATATTATAATCCAAAATATAAATATCTAAAACATCTCAAAAATAAATATTTCAAGTTAAATAATAAATAAACAAATTTTTTAAAGGAATAATTAGTATCACACAATGACAAGTAAATGTGAGTCGATGTACGGATGTTGCATCCTATCCATCTAACTCCCAATGCTATTGGTGTATGATTTTCACATTCACATCCACCATCGATCGATTAAAAAAAAACAAAACATCATTTAATCAAATTGAGTAGAATTAATATATCATTTTTTTTGAATTATCCATCGATTATTGTCATCGCTACGAGTGACATGCATTTTCCAAAAATTTAACACCCCGTGTCATGAAACAGACGAGGAAGCAATAAAATTTGCTACAAGATTTACTTCGATAGCTAGAAAGCAAAGACAATGGAAGCAGATTTTCCCTAATTAATATAACAAGTGGATTTAAAATTGAGAAGACGGGGGGATCTGCACCACTGTTTAAGCCCACAACGGTTAATAGGTGCAGGATGGGGACCTGACATAAAAAAATGGGACAGGTAAATCTAATTTTGCAATCAAGTTCGTGGGGGCCACCGGAAGATCCGACATCCGTCCGATTGTGACCGCTCATGTCCCAATTACGCCCGATTATTTCGAGACACTTACACTAGTTTAGTGACCCTTGCGTGTAGTACGACGTCGGAGAATACGGCCAAGAGGATGATGAGATCGAAGAGAGAGAAAAAGGGCGGGGACGTGTGAAAAGCGTAGTAATGTCTTGCTCATATATTTCGTGGGGCTAGTAAATGGTGTTTCAGATTTGGGAAGTGAATGAAGTTGGGAGGGACCCACCTTATTAATTTTCTCTTTATTATTTGAAAAAAATGTTTTATAATTTTGTCCCATGCACATTCCTCTTCACATATAGTTTCAAGTTGGCTATAAATGATCAGGAGTTGTATTCTCTCATTTTTGGAGTTATGCACATACATGCTGATGAGTACGGTTTTTTTTTATTTATATGAGGAGGCTGCAAAAGAAATTTATATAAAGAAAAAAGATTAATTTTGTTAATTTATTATGTAAATATATATATAGTGCTGATGAGTACGGTTTTTTTTTTATTTATATGAGGAGGCTGCAAAAGAAATTTATATAAAGAAAAAAGATTAATTTTGTTAATTTATTATGTAAATATATATATAGTGCTGATGAGTACGGTTTTTTTTTATTTATATGAGGAGGCTGCAAAAGAAATTTATATAAAGAAAAAAGATTAATTTTGTTAATTTATTATGTAAATATATATATATATATATATAAAGTGAATTAATTATAAGTTCAACCAATAAAATATCAAAGAAAAAAATATTTTAAAAAGTTTTAGACATGACATAATTTGAGAGAGAAAGAGAGATAGCTATTTTATATATTTATATATATATATATATATATATATCATGCATACAATATTATTACATATAGAGGATGCCATATAGTCTGTCCATTTAATATACTAGAACATTATGCATATATAAAAGAAATTATGGGCGAATTTAGTGGTGCATTAATTGCATTTGTACATAGTGCTATGGAGTATTGTGTTTACGTAATTAAGACTGTGAGATGTATATTGTATAGAGAATTAGGGTTTGACTTTCATCTTTTGTTTTATTTTTAAGGGTGATGATATTGTCAAAATGTAAAATGTAAGCATTAAAACAAACAAAAAATTCTTTTCAAAACGAGATTGTACAAAGCTGTCCCTTTTATTTATAGAGTTTTTTTTATTATTTATTTGTTCAGTCATTATCTCTCAAATTAAACGGAAAATCAATCAAACCAAAACACCTTTCCTTTTTGTCATCAGTCTAGTTTTTCTTCTACCCTATATTTTAGTAGGAAAAAAAAAACCTCAGTTACTTTAAATAGTGAAAAATACTTGTAGTTTATGCCCTTCACCTTAATTTATACTTGCATCAGCCAAACTTGATTGCCCTTTCTGAGAGGTAATCAATAGTGGGTTTTTTTTTAAAAGAACAAATAAAAAAATTCAATAAATAAAAGAGATGTTTTTGTACAATCACATTTAAAAAATGAATATTCCTCTAACTAATATTTTGTGCTATACCAACATCTTTAACCATCTTCAAAAGACATCTCATTTTTTTAATAAATAAACGACGCATCACAATTTAAAAAACCAAAGATTATGATTTAGTCACGAACCCTAAACTATTTAAAATCTTTACAAATTAGCCATGATCTCATCATTACGCTTTTTCATTATTTCACCACTTCCTATCATTTTCCCTTTCAAATCTGTCTCTCTTCATGTGAAACTTTATTGTCTGAGGCGAGGCTGTAAAATTAACACCCACTTAAAATTTTTATTGTCAATGACGTGAGATTATATTTTTTATTTCCTAAGTTTTTCTTCTTTTTTTTTTTTCTGTTTTACATCTATATAATATTCATTAAACATTTTTATATTTAGATTATATGGAATAAGGCATTGAATAATTTTAGTTACTGCTTTAAATGGGTAAAAGCAACAATTGCCTAACATTTTTTAAACTGGCTGGACTGAAAAAAGTATTTGCTTTTATAACAATATTAAGATGTTATTCCTATATAAATCAGAATTTTGGGGATGAGTCTCAGCTCTAGCTATCTTCTCCATTTTTTTTTAGGAACAAGAGAGATTTAATTTACACAAGAAATAACACATAAACACATGCAATTATACTAATATATCAGTTTATCAAAATGAAAAATAAAGACCAAAAAAGAAAAAATACAAAAGCAATAATGCCTCTAATTTTCATGATGGGTTCAATGATTTGCAGAGAGATTTACAAGTACAAAATAAAGAAAAAAAGAAGACAAGGAAAGAGAACCCATTTCCCTGCTCGTTTTCTAGAAAGTGGAGAGTGTACTGTGGCAGCACAGCAGGTCAGGGGAGGTTGTTGGGGATGGTAAATGTGAAAATTGACGAGTGATAGCAAAAAATTGGATACATTTGAAGTGAAGTAATAAGTGTGATAAAACCAAAAAATCTGTAGGCTCCTGCTTTTAATTTAAGTGAAACGCACTCCCATTCTCAACTTGCAATTACTCCCATTCTCGATCTCCTTTTTGTCACTGTTACCTCAGCTTTCTGGTTAGAAAGTTAAAAATAAAAAAAGAGATGAAATAACGTATTTTACTATTTTGTTTTTAAATGTCATTAAAATTTTTGGAAGTATAATAATGGTGAATACATTAAAATATTACATATATTTTTTAATTCTCTTAAATAATTCGATAAAATTAAAAGGGTAATAATTTAAAATGAAATGAAAAGATATATATTGTCAGTTCTTTTTGGAATGGACATTTGGACGGCTTCGATCAAGATTACCTTCCACTCAGCCATGTAACACACGGCTTCGTATACCCCTATTTTTGCTATTAGTGTGATTTATGGGGGCTTCTTGTGGAAAGCTTCCCCTCTCTCTCTCTTGTTAAAAAAAATTCTCATACAAAAGGAACATCTTAAAAAAAAATTGAGGGCCCATCATCTCCAAAGTTTTTAAAAAAAGTGTTCTATATAAGCTATTGTTTGGACTCTTTCCCAATTGATCCGAAGATATAGTGCAAATCCCACCATGCATGACCTCTTGGCCTTAGATTGATAAGTAGATGTGGGAAATTGGTGGATCGGGTCACATCTTACGAGTCGCAAATCAACAAATACAGGTTAAAATACATATTTTTTAATTAGTTTAACTTTCATATCTATAATTGTGTTTTAACGGACAAGTAACTAGTTAAAAACGGATATTAACAAAAAATTTCCTATTTAGATGAGAAAAAAACGATTTGTATCAAATGCGGGTCAGACCTTATGAGTAATGAATCAACGGATACAGATTAAAAATACTTATTTATTAATGGATCTTTTTTTCATACCCATACCCTTATTTTAATTGATAAATAACAAATAAAAATATGCAAAGACTAAAAGTCTCACCTCCGCTGATCAGTGAGAAAGAGGAAGAGAGAGTTCTGCAAATTGATAGTATAAAAATACATATAGGATGATTGTAGGCACGGAGATACCGTGTCTGCTCATTGTAATTAAAAGCCACCATCTTTAAAATTAATTACTTTAATACGAAACTCTTAAATAAACGGACCAACTTGCAGATTTTTGGCGATGGATCAGTACTAATAAACGGACCAACTTGCATATATTCACGCATTCAATAGTGCTTTGAAATGTTCTACTAATTAATTACGCTAACTTAGCCTTATTCCAATTAAGCATAATTTTCTTTTAGGATGTATTCAATAACATGGCATTATTTTGAGTAAAAAAATAACATACATGACATTATTTTTGTGTGTATGTTTGTTTTTTTGGATAAATTATTTTAAAATATATATTATATAAAAAAACTGATATTATTATCCGATCAAATTGAATATGTTAATTTGATAGTTGTGTGCTTGTGATCATTGTTGAATTTAAGAGAGGAAGTGAGACAATACAAAGAGAAGAATTGTATTGAATGGTGTAATTTACTTACAAGGGAGCTATCATATTTATACAAGCCAATAGGAGAGGCAAAGCTATACACAACCAATGTGGGATATAATACATTAACATCCCCCCTCAAACTCAAGGCGGTAAGTAAGAGGTGAACTTGAGTTTAGAAACCAGAGAGTGAAAGCGTCCGGGTGGATGAGCTTTAGTGAAAATGTCAGCTGTTTGATCGGCTGAACTGACAGATTGTCGACGAACCGTATTCTGGAGAATGTGATCACGGATGAAGTGGATATCATTCTCGATGTGTTTTGTACGTTCGTGGAAGGCATCATTATGAGCGATTTGTATAGCACTCCTGTTGTCACAGTGTAGGATAGTGGCAGCAGGAGAAGAGATAACCATGTCAGCGAGTAACCATCGAAGCCAGAGAAGTTCTTGAGTTGCATCAGCCATGGCACGATATTCAGCTTCAGTACTAGAGCGAGCAACCACAGTTTGTTTCTTACTACGCTAGAAAATGAGAGAATTTCCCAAAAAGAAACAGTAACCAGTGGTTGAACGTCCGTCGGTGGGGTCTCCGGCTCAATCGGCATCAGAATAGGCTTGTAAAACAGGGGCAGACTGTGCTGAGAAATGAAGCCCATGAAATAAAGTACCCTTGACATACCGAAGAATGCGAAGAACAGCCGAGTAATGGGTGGTCCGAGGAGCGGACAAGAACCGACTGACCTGATGAACGGCATAGGCAATGTCAGGGCGAGTGACAGTAAGATATACAAGACTTCCAACCAGTTAGCGATATAGAGTGGCATCCTGAAGAGATGAACTATCAAGTGGGGTAAGTTTGACATTTGGCTCGAGAGGAGTAGTGGCAGTGGTTGAGTCAGTGATCCCAGCCTTGGAAAGGAGATCCGATGCATGTTTGGCATGAGAGAGAAAAAATCCATCAGAACTAAATGAGACTTCGAGGCCAAGAAAATAGGTGAGCACGCCAAGATCTTTCATCTCGAATTGGCCACTGAGAAACTTTTTGAGTTCAGAAATACCATGTGGATCATCTCCAGTAATAACCATATCATCCACGTACAGTAAAAGAAGGATAATACCGTTGGCAGTATGGCGGATGAACAGAGCTGAATCATGAGCACTCGGTGTGAACCCAAACTGATGAATGGTAGTGCTGAATTTGGCAAACCAGGCACGTGGAGCTTGTTTTAAACTATATAAGGCACGACGAAAGCGACAAACTTTGTTTCGAGTGGCATCCAAGCCGGGAGGTGTATGCATATAGACTTCCTCAAGAAGTTCCCCATTCAGAAATGCATTTTTGACATCCATTTGAAATAGAGTCCATCTTCGAATGGCGGCGATAGCAATGAGTGTACGGACAGATGTGAGCCTCGCCACTGGAGCAAATGTCTCTTCATAGTCAATGCCATATTCCTGAGCAAATCCCTTGGCAACAAGTCGGGCTTTATATCGTTCAATAGAGCCATCAGAAAGTGTCTTGATCTTAAACACCCATTTGCACCCAATAGGAGTTTTTCCAGGGGGTAGATCAACAATATCCCATGTATGAGTTTTAGCTAGGGCCTGAAGTTCTTCATCCATTGCTTTCTGCCAAAGAGGATTAGTACTAGCCTCCTTATAGGATTGAGGCTCATGCAGATGAAGTATAGTGGAAAAACAATGATAATCAAAATGGTAATCAGCAAGATGAGAAGGGGGGTGAGTTACCCTGGTAGATCTGCGGGGGTGATCTGGAGGATGGCTCTCAGAGGGAGTCGGTGCAGACTCATCAGACATAGGAATATCCTCGGGCACGACCGATTGAGTCAGAGAGGTGAGGTCAGCTGATGGTTCTGGAGCTGGAACTGGATCTGGGTCTGGAGAGGTAGGATCAACTGGTGGTTATGGAACGGAAGGGGTGATATCAACTGGTAATTCGGAGGTGGACTCAACAGTACATGAAACTGGATTCTCAGGAAATAACTTAATAGATGGATCAGTAAAGAATCTGGAGTTAGTGATGGTTGATATGTCAAATGACCGTAAGGAAGAGAACATTTGATGTTCCCAAAAAATGACATGACGAGAGATACGAAGAGTTTTAGAAATAGGATCCCAGCATCGATACCCCTTATGTTCAATACCATATCCAATGAAACAACACAGATGAGCCCTTGGTTATAATTTGTTGTGTTCATGTGGTTTGAGAAGAACAAAACAAGCGCAACCAAAGACTCTGAGGTTAGAGTAATCAGGAGGTTTACCGAAAAGGCGCTCGAATGGAGATTGATTTTGGATTGTAGTGGAAGGGACACGATTGATTGTGTATACTGCGGTGAATGCAGCATCACCCAAAAAACGTTCAGGACATGATGACGAAATGAGTAGAGCACGAACGGTGTCAAGAATATGTCGATGTTTGCGTTCAACTCGTCCATTTTGTTGGGAGGTTCCAGGGCACGAGCGGTGGGGGAGCGTGCCATTTTTGTGAAGTAGGTTTAGAAAAGCACGGTGTTTATATTCCATTTCATTATCTGAACGAAAAATTTTGATATTCCGAGAGAATTGAGTTTGAACCATAAAAGAAAAATCAGAATATATTTGAAAGAGTTCAGATCTGCTTTTCATAAGAAACAACCAAGTATAACGAGAATAGTCATCCATAAATATAACAAAATAACGAGCACCACCCATTGATGCATGAGGAGAAGGCCCCCAAACGTCAGAATGTACTAAATCAAAAGGTGCAAGGGAAACGAACTGACTCTCATTAAAAGGTAAAGCTGATTGTTTTGCAAGTTGACAATGAATATAATGAAAAGACTCGTGCTGAAGTGAACCTAACTGACCACTAGAAATAAGAGAACGTAGAGGGCTAGATGAAGTATGACCTAACCGAGAGTGCCACAATTCCACAGGTGAGAGTGCTGGGATGGATGCGGCTGATTGATTTGGTGATGGTGAGGATGGGACTTGGAGATGAGTGAGTTCAAAGAGGCGTCCAACTTTACGGCCGGTTCCAAGGAGTTTTCCTGTCTGAGGGTCCTGCACACGACAACCAGTAGAAGAAAAATGCACATCAAGTCCAAGATCACATAGTTGTCCAACAGATATAAGGTTAAGCGTAAGATTATGAACTAAATATGTGTCAGGGAGAGACAAATGAGAACTATCAACATGTCCAATATGGCTGACCAGCATATTTGATCCATTGGCAGTGTGAATAGTAGGCGCATGCTCATCACGGGTTTTAGAGGAAAAAATAGAGGCATCAGAAGTCATGTGATTGCAACAAGCAGAATTGAAATACCATCGGGATGTACCTGGTGTAGTTGACATGGCTATATTGTTACCGATTTTATTTAGAGCCTCGGTAAGAATGTTGCAGAAACCACTCCAATCAGGTGGAGAGTTGGATGAAGTAGGTGTAGCATCAGTGGTTACAGCAGCAGTATTCTTTGGCTTGGAATATGACCGATTATATGAGCCTCGAGAGTAATATTGGTTCCCATTTGACTGATTTCCAGATGGAAGTTTAGGGCAGTCTGCAAGATAGTGACCCGGTTCTCTGCAGACTTTACATAGGCGAGAATGACATTTGAGTAATTCATGCCCTTGTGAATGACAATACTTGCAATATAAGGGCTTCTGGTGTGTGCTCTGTCGGTGGGGTAAGTCCGATTCAGCCATAGGAGCAAAGAGGAAGGTGAACCTCCAAGAAACCGGTGATGTGGCGGTCAACTGATGATGTGGCAGTCAACTGATGATGCGGCGGTCAACGAGTAACGTGGCGCTGACGTGTTGTTGATGTGGTGCTACCGTGGCAGCAGCGTGTCTGAAACAGGAGCGGCAGTGGAGATGATGTCAACGGGTGACGTGGCACTGTCAATTGATGATGTGGCGATCAACGAGTAACGTGGCGCTGACGTGTCGTTGATGTGGTGCTGACGTGGCGGCAGCAGTTTGTCTGAAACAGGAGCGGCAGCGGAGATGATGTCAACGGGTGACGTGGCACGGAGGTGGCAGTGAGGTGGCGCTGATGTGGCTTTTAGGGCTGACGTGGCAGCAGCGTTTCTGAAACAGAAGCGGCAGCGGAGATGACGTCGATGGAAAATGAGACTCTGACTATAGTGATGACCCGACAGGTATGAAAATGATATACTAAAAGTTTTTCTGATGTGAAGGATCCACTAATAGTGGCAATCACAGAGCATACTCAACTCTTAAAATACCGAGAACCATTATGGCTCTGATACCATGTTGAATTTAAGAAAGGAAGTGAGACAATATAAAGAGAAGAATTGTATTGAATTGTGTAATTTACTTACAAGGGAGCTATCATATTTATACAAGCCAATAGGAGAGGCAAAGCTAAACACGAACTCACTAAATTTTTTTATAATTAAGTTTATATTGCTTGTCCCGAAAACAAAAGATCATAAGGAAAAAAATGAAGAAAATATGGATGAGTACTCTGCTAAGATTTTAGCATCAAGGGAATTTTTTTAAAAGAAAAACATGGTGATGAAATATCAGCCATCACACAGAAAGTTAGAATAGCAACCTTACACTGATAGCGTAAAGAAAAGACTTAATAAGGCTGCGTTTGTTACCAAGCTTTTTCTGGCAACATTCTCCAGCCACTGGTGCCTATGCAGCACATATAACGGTTTTTCCAGTAACAACAATTATTCTTTTCTTCTTCAAATTAATTAAATTATGCTATAGCTTTACTGCTCTGACATTCTAAAGCAGTGTAATTCCTTTTCATACCTTTTCATGCATGTACTCTTGTTAAGTCAAAGCAATGAATGGTATTTTTCTAAGAGTATAAGAAATGGTTTTTTGTCTTTATAAATAAAAATTAAGTTAAACATATAAAAATCTGTTCTTATGAAATTATTTTTTTGTCAGAAAATTGTTTTTACTGTTATTTTATTAAATACAAAAAAAAATTAATTTCAATATTGTTTTACCAAAACTATTTCAAAACTAATTTATATAAACTATAAATCGAAACCACAGTTAAATTAAACAAAACAACAAAATAATTAAGTTGACATTTATTAATATTCAAGCTTACCTAATTACATAATATTTAATCAAGTCCCAAGGAGTTAAAAGTGTTGTATGAAATGACTTATTGAACCCAATTTTTTTGAATTTTCAATTTCATACATAATAATTTATTTTCTTTTCGTTTTTTGTCCTTTTAATGCAAAAACAAAAATTCATTTTTTATTTTCTCAGATTTCTTCATAAGTCATAAGCCACAGGTCACAAAGTTGAAATTGTAGATTTAATGGTCATTATCTCAAATCTAATGTACTTAATTGTTTTTTAAATTTTAAAAATTATCTATGCCAAACGCTTAACACAACTCACCAATATAAAAATTCTCATAAAAATAACATACTAATTTTCACAAATCATCTATTAAAAAAACTTAAGTGTGTGCATACATCTCTGTCTATTTATATAATAATATCGTGTTATAATGCAATGAGACAGATCTTGCCCGATTATTTACTATAAATGAATTATTACTTGTGTCTAGTTCATACAGTATTCATAAAGATGTCTCCATAATTGATATTTTTTTTCAAATGCTTTTTTGCAGACCAAAAAAAAATATGAATTAGAAAGGCATTCAAATTCTGTTGTCTCTCCTATATTTGCAACCAGACAATCACTGCAAGGCAAATGAAACTTAATAATTAACCAATCAACATACTTGGTTGCGGCTGGATCAACCCTGGTCCGTACCCACAAGCCATGTTCAGAATTCTGACAGCAGCACATTCAAAATACTGCAGAACACCTTAAATTTAAACACCTAAACCTTAGGGTATCTTGGTAATTCACATTGAATCTGGCTGCACATACATAAACACATAAATTAAATAAAGTTAGATTTATCCCGACTTAAGATTAAATAAATTAGTTTATATAACGATAAAAAAGAACCAAAAAAAAAGTATTTATTTTATTTTCCTTTATATTCTGACAGCAGCACTTTCACTTTTTCATGTCATTATTTTATTTTCGTTTTTGATTGTTAATTAGTAGTTTTCAACCATTCTAACCAATACAAAGCATTTAAAAAAATAAATAAAATGTGTCGCTATTCATACACTCACCTCTAAGCACCTTAAAGAACTGTTTTGTACATTCTGTTTGTTTTCAAATAATTACAATTTTTATAATTAAAATATAAATTTTAAGCCTATTAAAAACTTTGTTGATAATATTATTTTTGGATCTTATATTTATATTGATGTTATCAGTAAATCTCTTCAAAATTATTAGTACAATTTTCAACGGGTTTAAAACATAAAACCCGAATCAATCAAGAATTTTTTCTTATATTTTATGTTTTTATATTTTAAATGATTTCCTTACGTCTAAGTTTGTAAAAAAAATTGGTTGGTTTGAGTTTAAATCTAATGGTTTTGATTAGTTGAAAACTTCACTAATAATCTTGTGAAATTTTATTGATAGTATCAATAGAGATGTGAGATTCAAAATTATTATTATTATTAAAATTTTTAAGATTATCAATAAAGTTTTCCATTCGAAACCGAAGCAGCAAAAAAACCATCCAAAGTTTGAAAAAGAAATTAATTAATAGGGTTTGCATGCGGAAACAAGCTATTAAAAAAATAGAAATAAAGGACAAAATAAGTAAAGAAATGAATAAAGGTAAAGAAGTCTAATAATTATGGAGTAATATTATTATTTACAATATTGCCATATAATCCTCGATCTCCACCTCTCTCAGAGATCTAACGGCCCACTTTATATACCACGTTTTGTCTCCCCATACCTCTCCATCTCTCCCAGAGCTCTAACGGCCACTTCTCCTTTTCTTTCTTCATCAGTCTGTTAAAAAGTTTTCATTATCTTGGGATTCTGTGCTTCTTCTCTGCAGTCTCCCAGCTGATTTCCCGTGAAATCCCCGGCATGCAACGGCAAATTAACACACCTCTCAAAACACTTTCATAATTTTCATAAGAGACTCACCAGAAAGATTTGATTGTGATAGTTTAGTCCCTTTCACATCAGCTCTCATATTTACTATTCCACTCCTTTTCTTGGTCTTGACAATCTCACATACACATCTTCATGGTTCTTCTCTTTTCCTCTCCTTACCATTAACGTTAGATAGTTTTTCTGCAAATTAACCGCAGAAAAAAAAAAGAAATCAGAATGAGCGATAGTAGTTTCTCTGATTTTTTTGAAGAAACTGATCAATTCGTCGAAACGAAAAATAACTTGGGCGGAGATGATTTATTTGCTATCCTTGAGAGTTTAGACAGCGTGACGGAGTTTCTTCCGCTAACACCACTGGATCATGAAACTGCATGTTTCGTTAGCTGTAAAGAAAGCGGAGAAGAAGAAACGACGAGATTGGTGTCGCAGAAGTCTAGTGCTCCTTCTAGTGAAATATTACTGTTGCAAGAGTCTGAGACGACTGAGCTTGAAGCCTCACTAAAGAGAAACAAGAGAGCAAAGCTGCTTGTAGAAGAAGGAAATAATAATTACCAAGATGGGCAACAAAAGGTTTCTCATATCACAGTGGAGCGTAACCGGCGAAAGCAAATGACCGAGCACTTGTCAGTGTTAAGGTCGTTGATGCCTTGCTTCTATGTCAAAAGGGTAAGTATAAGCTCTACCTAGTTTATTTCTTGGTTCTCAATTTTTTCCCTTTGTTTTTTTGTTTGTGTGTTGTCTCATTTCTTTCTTTTCTTCTTCGAACTCATTTCGAATGTAAACCTCCAAATTATACATTTTTTTTCCTTCAACACCTTTAAACAGCGTGTTAATAACTTGCAGGATTAGACTATTAACAACTCTTAATACTCTGTTCGCAACTTAGTGATAATGCAATAATAATTTGGAGCAGCGGCCACATAAATGATGGAAATTTCTCTCTCTTTTCATGTTAAGCAAGAATTTTTCGAAAAGATAATTATGTTAATCATGTTAACTTATTTATGTTGATGTGTCTTTTTGTGATTGGACGTATCTAACCCTGTTAGATCTTTTTACCCAAGATTTTTTTTCACTCGTTCTACTTTAATCTTTATCAAATTATTTGTTTTCTCATTTTTACACGCAATCTCAATAATTTATATATTTATGGATCATGTATAATTCATGAAAGATTAGGATTTCATTATTTTCACAAAGGATGAAAGCCAAATGTAACTTTATGTTGAGGTGGTGTTATAAAAAAATTTTAGGAGTTTGAATAATACTAACACATAATCTAATTAATCTTCTTCTTTTGTATACGGTGGTAATTAAAGGGAGATCAAGCATCAATTATTGGAGGTGTTGTGGATTACATCAATGAGCTGCAACAAATACTGCAATCACTTGAGGCCAAGAAGCAAAGAAAAGTTTACAGTGAAGTATTAAGCCCAAGGCTAGTTTCAAGTCAAAGACCCTCACCAGTACCAGCTGAAGTACTTAGCCCTAGAAAACCACCATTAAGTCCCAGACTTAACTTACCAATTAGCCCAAGAACCCCACAGCCAAGCAGCCCTTACAAGCCCAGGCAGCTGCAGCAAAGCTACCTGCAACTCTCTCCAACAACTATCCCATCTACAACTACTTCCCTTGAACCATCTCCTTCTTCTTCTTCTACTAATTCCTCTAGTAACAACGACACGATTAACGAGCTCGTTGCAAACTCAAAGTCTGCGATTGCTGATGTTGAGGTGAAGTTTTCTGGGCCTAATCTTGTTTTAAAGACGGTATCTCCTCGGATTCCTGGTCAAGCTGTGAAAGTTATCTCTGCTCTTGAGGATCTCCCGCTCGAAATCCTTCATGTGAACATAAGCACAGTTGATAAAACCATGATGCTTAATTCCTTCACCATCAAGGTAAGTAATAAATTAATTAAACTCTAGCTAGCTAATAACACAACTTAATCAGAACTTATTTATTTTAGTAGATTAATTAATTAATTAATAATCCTAGCTAGCTAGCAATATTACAATGTTTAACTCATTTAATATTAATTAGTACTACTACTTGTAAACGTTAATTATATATATATATGGTTAAAATTAAGAACACGGGCATTTATGTTTAGAACTTAATAAACGAATTTTCTCATTAATAAAAAATTATTTGAAATTCAACATTTTTCTCATTCAAATTACAAGCCAGTAGTATTTGTAGTACATGATATTGTGAGCCCTAGTTGGTCTTTTAGCTGTGGAAAGGACAGATATGTTTATTTTCTCAACATAGTATTGACGAAAGTGAAAACAATCTCCTGTGCGACATTGAAATTTCATCTTCTCTGCATATTATGTACTACTGTAAATATTAATTAATAACACTGCAAATTGATGAATATGGGGGATCACCATATGGTAAAAAAGCATAATTTCTCGTACCTACAAAACTCTAATATGAAAAATTTTTTACTGTAAAAAGTAATTAATGGTATCATTAATAAGTACCTGCAGTAATTTCACACCCATGTATGTAGTAGTAGCAGGTAATAAAAAGAGGTCTTGTTGTACTGCACGGGTAATGACTGCTACGTTTTATTGCATGTCCCTTGAAAACCACAATGCATCTCTGAAAACTATGGGTATCTTGCAGGCTTTGTTTTCAGTTTTCACCCATTAGTTAAAAAAAATTGTTACATGGAAATGGAATCGTAGGTAATTATTTTCCAGTAAATAAATTTATTGAAAGCTAATGATTGAACATTTTGCTCTGTTTTAATATAGATTGGAGTTGAATGCCAACTTAGTGCAGAGGAACTCGCTCAACAAATCCAGCAAACATTCTGTTAAAAAGTCTACTAAAGGTAGTTTCAGAGACCAAGCCCCGACCTAAGAAGTCCTCTCTCGGTTTCTGTCCCTCTGCCAAAGTTGCTTAATAAAAGAGAATTTAGAGAGGCAATATTTGTATTAACTAATGTAATTGTAGATCAAGTACTAGTCATGTGCCTTAGCTAGTGTAACCCTTTTGTAATTGAGCATTCTCAAGCTTTTAATTAATTGCATGCTTGTATGCATATTCAATTTCTATTTATCGAGTTGAATTTCTTAATGTGAGATGACACTTCTAATTAGCTTTTATTCATCCATAATCTAATTGATACTACATGTATATGATCTTGGTAAAAAAAAAAAACATCTCGTAAGTTTCAGTTAGCTTAATTGATATAATTATTTATCATAAAAGATTAGTGAATGAATTCCATTCACACATAAGGAGTGAGAAAATGAACATCTTGCCCATAAGCTCAATATATCTTTTTTGACCCAAAAAATGAGAAAAAAACTTTGATGAATTACTTAATTTCTCAGTATTCGAAATAAAATCCAATGGCATCCAATTTTTCAATGAGAAATGTTGTATCATTTTTTGACTTGTACTTGCTCAATTATAACGGATTTGTTTATGTAGTAATCAGATTTGAAAATAGTTTGGATTTTAAGAATATTGTAATACCCTATCAATTTCGGTAGGATTCAGTTTTTCATCTTTTGATACTTGTTTAATAAATTTTATTGAAGTGATGTGATACAAATACAATGATATATTGATTTATCACAATATAAACCCATAATACTATAAGTTATAAACCATAAAAAATATTAATTACTTTATTCACCTAAATAAATGGACAAATAATCCAATTGGTCTGTTACTATTGAACCAAAATTTTATTGATCGTTTAATGATTATTATTAAATATTCTTAAATTTTACAAAAATAATACTTACTCTGTTTCACAATAATTGGCATGTTCACTATTTATTCAATTAAATGATTATTTTGTTTCAAAAAAACTAATTATTTAATTTTTTTTCTAACGTTAAATCAATTTATAAGTAAATTTTTTGTTAATATTTTTAAGTGATAAAATATATAAAATAATAAAGATTAAAGAAAGCTCCAAAATAGACATCCAATTTTATCACTCGAAGCTGTCAATGTTCACATCATGAAACTTGACTAATAATTGATCATTATGCCATCAAAAATCATTGTAAGAGTGAAAAATCATTATAACGGAAAAATGACTCTTATTAACCGATACGAATAGGTATACTATATTGAATATCCCCTGGCAGTACTTTTTGGAATAGAGTATAAGTTGGGTATGTAATCCAGGAGCTAGCTAGTATGTAAAACTTTCTCCATCGAGTAAGCATTTTTTTTTTTGTTTTTATTCACCACGCAAGAAGTGAGGATGGTTGGTGCAAATTGATGGCGTAAAATGAATTTTCAATAGGACCATATTAATTAATTGCATGAATATGTCTAGCCAAGAAAATCTGCCAGTAGATGATCAACTAGATCCTCTTTCTATTATTGTCCCTCTTAGACTAGCTAGAGTGAGCATATATGCAATTAGCAAACAAGACAAGCTAGAACTCGAAATCATCCTTGCAATAAATTGAGTTAGTAATTTCTTCAAGGTCCCCTAATTAAGATCGATGCCCGTCTTTTTGTAGCGCCTAGCTAGGGCTTGGACATTCTTATTGTCTGTCAATCGATCTAACCCTAATTTTAGAGTTGGGGGACACTACCTCTACTAGGTTCTAATTATTCTAACATAAATGGTCCAGTGGTGAGATCACTATGCACAGTCCCTACTTTTTCAGTTTGATTGTAACCATTATGAAATTTTTTAATATATTAAAAAATAAAAAGATCAAACTGAATAAAATGTTCGAAGATGACTGTTAAACCACGATTTAGATTGCAGTCTAGTAACTATTATGAGGTAAGGCTTTGCAAACAAGATCCAAATATTTTAAATTATGAAGTTTAGATCATGGAAATTAACAACTATATTTTACACTGTAAAAACATATACCCATACCATCTAAATGAACCGATATTATCATGTTATTAGCGAGCTTTCTTGTTGTTTGTTTGAGTGTTAAAATTGATGGTCTCAATATCATTATTTTATTTTTTGAGTACATTAACAGTAAATAAGATCGAATCCGAAAAAAGATTTGAAAATAACCAATAGACCAAACAAAACGGAATTCATTTCTCTCGTTTGCGATGAATGCAATAAAGTATTAAACAAAATGGGCATACAAATGATAATGAGAGATCTTCTGATCTTGCATATTGCAAATTACAACCGGTAAAAACAGTATTTTAAAATTCTGTTTCAATAACTCCTGCATTATTTTAGTGCTACCTACTTTTATTTTCTTTTTTTTACTTCGGTAATTCAATGCTAAATACTAACTACTATTCAAATTGTTTTGCAGCTTTTGATTCAATTTTAAAAACAGTTTGGGAAATGGCATTTGACCTAACTTCAGTTTCTTGGAAACCCACTTTAACAAAAAAAAATTCAAGCTCAGAGGGTCGCTGCTAGTATGGTACGTACAAAGCTATTTAAATATGTCCCTTTATACTTAATTAGAAAATTATGTTTGAGGGAAGGAAACATGAATGGACCATTGTTCAGATAATATAATACTTTGTCTTTAGCGGTCACGTCAAAAACTTTCTTGATTTTGTGTTCTGTTTCCTTAAATTGTGTCTGTGTGAATTAACCACATTTTAACAAATAAAATTTATTGAATTTATTTATAATTTTATATTTATTATTTTTAGTAAACAAAATTATAAAATTTATTTCAAAATTAATTTATTACTGAAATATTTAATTTGTTTCAAATTCGATCAAAATCGATAGAATTTACAAATGAATTCATCAAAACGAAGAGTCAAAAGTTATATTGATTAAAATATTTTTTTTTCTTCAAGTCTCTCTTTTTTTCTTTAACTTTCCTTTCTCTTTTTTTTTAATATAAACATTCTAAACATGAAAATTAAAAAAAAAATCATAATTTAACATAAAAACAAAATATTTTTATTAATTAAAAAAATAAAATAGATTTTATTTTTTGTTTAATTCCAAAGGGAGAGTAAATGTCAATTTATGAATCGGTTAAAATTTCCATCTGTCGTTTTGGGATTTTAAAGTGGAGGTTCAATGAATCTACGTGGAGAATTTAGAACTTCAAACTGGAATGGTGGTCCTATTAAATTAAAATAAATAAATAAATAAACTAATAGTCCTGGTCCCCCTATAATCGTAAGCAGAGATCCACAGTACCAAGCCCGAAGTTGCATGAATGCCTTAAAGAGGCCTGTACTAGGACAAATCTCCTCCCTTGTGCTGAACCGATACCATAATGGGGAAGCATCAAGAGTTCAGTGGTATCGTTTGGGTAGGAATGACAACGGAACAAATGAAGAGTATCATTTTCTTCTCCGTTTTTATCTACAAAAACAATTTTTATTTTTATTTTCGTTTTTGATTTCGATTTGGATTGTTGATGATTTTATATAACTTTTAGTTTTCGTTCTTGACAAAGAATTTCAAAAACTTCGATCTTCATTTTGTTTCTGTAATTATTTTTATTAAAAATCTCAACTATGTAGACTTAGATTAAAACAAATATTTACTGTTACAAAATAAATATTCAATATAAAGTATAAACACTATATAGATTAAAAGGTAATTTTTGAAAACATGATTTTCAAAAATTAAAAATTGAGAAATAGTTTAAAAAAAATTAAATTTGTGTAAAAAAATATAGGTTCCATTACTGATTCATCTAGCATTAAATAGTTTTTAACATTACTGCTGTTTTATAAAAAAACTATTTTAAAAATCATTTCGTAAGTTTTTTAGTTGAATAAGTTTAGTTTTTTACTGGGTTTGTGTTCAACCTGAATACTTCTGTGATGGTAGTGTACCAAGTTGGTGGAGTTAGTAATGGGCTACCTAATGGGCTGAAGCCCAAGTTAAAAGTGTACCCAATCCTTGTTAAGTTCCTCGATGGGCTGCTCGAATGAGCAAATGTCAAGCTGAATCTTTGTTAAAATTATTGTACAATGGGTGAAGAAGCATCTGAGACCAATGAATCAGAAAACGAGCTGCAAACATTGGGGCAAGTTTAAATTGAGTTTTTGAAAGATATTTTCAGTTTTTGAAAACTTAAAAATATGATTGGAAAACAACTTTCAAAAATTATTTTTTGAAAACTCAAAATTGATGTTTTTTAATATAATTTTTGAATAATAGTCATAAAATTAATGTTCACTTCTCTGTTTCATTCTTCCTTATATAAATAAAATAAATATTAAATTTTTGAAAATAAAATAATACTAATTATTTTTAAGTATTTAGTAAATATAAGAACTAAAATTAATATAGATTTTAAATTTAAACTCAAACTAAAAATAATTACAAGATGTATAAAAACAATTTTCGAGTTATAGTTATCCAAACATATTTTATTAAAAAAAATCAGAAAACTATTTTAAATTTTAATTTTCAAAAATAGTCTTCGAAAACTGTTACCCTAATATGCTCTGAACGGCTTAAAATTTGGGACTACCAACCATCCTTTTGACTACTTGGCTTCCCAAAGATAAGGGAATCATCAACCATGCAACGTTAACTTGAACAAGAATTTATATATATATATATATATATATATATATATATATATATATATATATATATATATATAAAAAGAGAAAGAGAAAGAGAGAGAGGACTCATTAACACCAAATGTAAAAATAATATATCTTAGACCAAGCTATAATTTTTTGTATAATCCATATTTTATGAAAACGACCATTGAACTTAATCTTTTATTCATTTTGATCATACATGTAAAATTTTTAAAAAAACAATTTTCGAGTTACAGTTATCTAAACACGTTTTCTTCAAAAAAAAAAATCAGAAAACTGTTTTTCGTTTTTTCTTATTTTCAAAAACAGATTTTAAAAATTGAAAACAGAAAACTGTTACCCAAACATGCTATGGACCACTCAAAATTTGGGACTATCAACCATTCTTTTGACTACTTGGTTTCCCTAAGACAAGGGAACCATCAACCATGCAAGGTTAACTTAAACAAGAACACACGCGTGGAAAGAGAGAGAGAGTTTTTATTAGCACCAAGTGTAAAAATAATATATCTTAGACCAAACTATAATTTTTTGTATATTCCATATTTTATGAAATTGACTATCAAACTTAATCTTCTATTCGTTTTGATCATACATGTAAAATTTCACATTGTCCAAATATTACTAAGATTTCATCAATATTGTTAAAATTGAACAGAGTTAAATCTCTGCCCAAGGAGCATGGTTTGAAAATTGAAACCCCCAACTCTTACTTAAAAAAAAAAAAAAATTGAACAAAGTTAAAAATGTTCAATTTAACCAACGATATAGATGAAGCAGTTATATATATCATATTGAAATGAAATTTTACATGCATACTTTACATGAATAGGTGACTATGAAAGTTTTTACGGAAGATACTATAAAAAAAAAAAAAAATTTGATCATATATTATATCACTTCGTTAATGAAAATTGGGACCAATTACACATCAAATTATATTGAAAACCCCAAATGGTTCCCTTTACCTCAGAATCAAAACAAATACAACTACTATTACAGGGGGGGAAAGTTTAAAAAGAGAGGGAAAATTGGGTTAAAAAAACTTGTTACAAATATTATCTCCAATGCCTAGCCATTGTAGCAAAGCAAACTCTTCTTGACCAACGGGCTTTGCTTTTTTTTTTTTAAAGTTTATATTAGAACTAGGAAAAGAATCCTGGATTATCAAATGTAAAATTTGGATCGAAGTCGACGTTACCAAATGGGAAATCCAAACCAACAGTTGGAGAATTGGTAGCTGAAGTACTTGCAGCTGATATAATCTCAGCGATCTCAGAATCAGAATTCTGAAAATTCATGTTCCCTTGCAGATTGCTACTTGTTCCATTTGGAGACGCAAAGACATTGTTAGTCCCTGAGCCTGCAGGAGATATAAAATTAGGCGAAAAATTTCCCATCAGATTAATATCATTATTATCAATCATAGAAGGTGATGAGAAAATTTGGTTTTGATCGTTTATAACATTGGATGGTGCAGGGAAATGGAGGAAATTGGAAGGAAATGGTTTCTCGAGAATGTCTGAATCCTCCGTTATTGTAACTTTAAGGCCTTTTCGAAGATTGAAGAGTAGTTCTTGTGATTGTTGTTGGAGGTCTATGGTAGTGTTTGGTTCTTGATTTTCAGTTGGTGGTAAAGGAGGAGGAGGATTCATGTTGGAGGCTTGATTACAAGTGTGCTTTCCACGGTAAGTAATATCGAAGATTGTTGGGTTTCCATCGGATCTTTGCACTTGTTTTGTTGCCAAACAGCCGTGAACATTTCGATGACTGCACCTGTAGTAGCCTCTGTCAATTCAAAAGACCAAAAAGTTGTTGAAGTTAGATGAAAATTAGATAACATTTGTGATAAGATTTCAGGGTAAAATCCAATTTTGGTCCCCAACTTTTGTTTTAAAATTTTGAACTCATCACACAATTTTAATTTGTTACAATCAGGTTATAATACACGTGCTAGTAAGTGCATCTGAATTTCAATTATTAAAAGACTCTTGGGCATTGACAAAATCAGACTTTATAACATAGGACGATCTAGTCAAAAAAGGGTTCTGCTTGACATGAGAATATGTTGTTGTTTGAAAAAAAATAACTAAAAGGAAAACGGGAAAGAATCCCAACCTTGGATGTTTGGCTCCAAGAATATCTTTCTGTCCATATTTCCTCCAACTAAAGCCATCATCCAGATGACCTTCCAATCCTGTCCCAGGGGTAACTCTTACTTGTTCTGTCCACCTTGGCATAGTCTTCCTGCAACAACAAAAAATCCATAAGAAATTAAGAAGAAAATAAAATAATTTTGATATGATTAATCAAATTAATTACCATTTTGTCGCGCTGATAAAAGACATTATAAGATGATTTTCTTTTTCCTTTTACCATCAAAATTTAGTACCTTTTTCTCGCGGCATCTTTTAGCTCCTGGTCCTTTAAATCGCGGTCGGAATCTTCACTTCGAGGACTTCCACCGAGAGAATGTGGGGACTCTGATGTACCGATGGGAAGTCCTGTGTTCTGTGGCTGATCTCCTACTGAGCAGTTGGTGCTGCAATTCAGCATTGAGAGTGACTTTTCATATGAAGCTAAGATCTTTTGGACTAAAAAACTTTGCGTTTCTTGTGAGGAAGATGACATGTTGAGGTGGATTTGCAGCTGCTTAGCTACCTCTCTCCCTTGTGTTACCTCATTTATCAGGTTCTTTTGCTCCCAATCTCCCATTTTCTCCATTTATGAGTACCACAGAAAGAAGAAAAAGCTAGACAATGAAGCCAAGAAGCTGGAAGCTAAATTTGAATTGGTAATTTTGCATTCACTACTTACGAAAAAGAATCAGCTTCTTTCTTTTTTTCCCCTTACAAAGCTTGGAGATTAGTGAATTAGCAAAAGACTGCAAATGGGTTTACTGAAAAAGAGCAAAGAGTAAAAAGGGTTCAATGAGTTTCTTGTGTTTTGCATTAATGGCTAGAAAGTGGAAGCTGTGGAGATGAATAAAAAGAAGGTAGAAAACCTGAGGAGGGGAAGGAGGAAGTGGGTATGGGATTTAAGGAAATTTGCCTCTTATTGAATGAAGAAAATCTGAGGGAAAGGAAGAAGTATAGTGAGGGAGACGTTTGACTGAAGGAAAAAAAGCTCCAGTCGATTTTCTATTTTTCTTCATTGGATCGGTCTTTGGTCAGAGGAGATGGAAAGTCCAATTGCTGACCGTTTCTCCTTCTACAGAACTCTCTAAAGTAACACAAAAACCGTTGGCTTTGTTTTTATATTTTGTGGTAGATTATCTGGTGCCATTAAAAACAATTATTGCTTTGTTTTTATATTTTGTGGTACAACAGATATATTTGATAATAAAATTATATTTTTAATGATAAAATAATATTAATAATAAAAATATAATTTTATAATCAAATATATGTAATTATCACATAAAACAAGTTGCCAATTGTTGACCTAATTTATGTGTTTAACAAGTTGCCATTTAGTTAAGGGTTGATTATGAGGAGACCAAGAATCTTCAAACATAGGCACGCAGCATTTTTTGATTAATTCAGCGTAACTAATATACAACTATTGAGGAAACCGAAAGAGGAAGTGAATCTATGGCGAAGACGTGACGTCTGATTGTAAGCCTTTACTTACGTTTGCATAATATTGTGATTATTTTTCTTATTATTCTACATATACTGTAGTACTTTCGTTTTCTAGATGACACTCTAAGATCTACTCCGTGATACTCTTTTTTATTATATTTAATTTTTTTTCATGAGTGACTTTATATATTTTATTTTTTTTATTGAAATTGAATTAATAATATATATATATATATATGTATGTATGAAGTCGGAAACAAAACTCATAAGATGCTTTTAGTCTTCAATATAATATATTTGAATTTTTTCTTGATAGACTCTACAAACTTAAATTTTTCTAAACTTAGATCATCGTGCCTAACAAAGTGGTATTAAAACCAATAGTTGGGCTGGTCGTGAAAGATCATGCGATTGACTACAAGATACTTATAGTGGTATAGTCGAACAATATAGAGAGCTCAAGGGACTCGTGTGACTAAAAAATGGTGACTCGTGTGACTCATATAGGAGAATGAGTGACTTCAAAGAATGTCAGTTGGACTATGGTGCAAGTTTGAAGTGGATGGTATAGACATGATGGCAAGGGGGGAGCGATAGAGGTTAACAAGTGATGGGGGATTGCTCATAATATTCACATATGAGTGAGCAGATGTAGAAGATCAATCCTGTTAATTATATTAATTATTATTATCTTTTATTTTTATCCTTATTAAAGATAGAATAGTCTTTCTTTTTTATTTTACTAGTCTATATAAACTTTTCTTTTTGATGTATTTCATAATGAGAAACCCTAGCCTCTGTTTTTCTTCTTAGAGTTCACATGGTATCAGAGCATATTACAGCCGTCAACACTTCACGACGATGCCTGATGTTCGTTAAATGGTGCCAGTATTTCTTTTTCCTTTATTTTCGCTTGATGACGATGATGTGTGCAGTGCTGTGTAACTAGTTTTTGGCAGTAGCCTACTCTATTTCAGTCTTTGTTTAGTCAAATCTTTTCATAGATCTTGATGACTTTCTTTGTTAGCAATGACTCCTAGACAAGTAATAGTTATAATTTTCAGGCTTGTGGTTACTGTATTACTATGGCATGTACCAACCTGGAAATACTTCGGTAGCATTTTTTTTATTATTATTTTGAATCAGCCTTCGCCACTGTATTTGTGGTTTTGTGATTATGGATAGTTTGTGAGTGGTGGATAGTTTTTTTTTTAACATGGCTAGGGATAAAGATGATTCTCTGCAGTTTATTAGTGTTCAATTAGATGGCAAGAATTATTCGTATTGGAGTTATGTAACGAAGAATTTTTTGAAAGGCAAAAAGATATGGGGTTATATCACAGGCACTTCGGTCAGGCCTACTGATAAGAACGTTACCGATTATGCATAATTGTTGGATGCTTGGGACGCAGATAATTCAAAGATTATTACTTGGATTAATAATTCTGTCGTGCATTCGATAGGCATTCAGTTGGCGAAGTATGAAACTGCCAAGGAAGTTTGGGAGCATCTAGCAAGATTGTACACACAGTCTAACTTTGCAAAACAATACCAGTTAAAGATGGATATTCGTGCCCTTCAGCAAAAAAATATGAGCATTCAGGAATTTTATTCTGCTATGACCGACCTATGGGACCAATTGGCACTTACAGAATCGGAAGAGTTGCGGGTGTTTGTTCTTTATATTGCCCAAAGAGAAGAACAACGACTAGTTCAATTTCTGATGGCGCTCCGCGATAATTTTGAGGGGCTGCATGGGTCGATTTTGCATCGCAGTCCACTTCCTTCAGTGGATTAGGTGGTCAATGAATTGTTGGCAGAGGAGATATGCCTTAAGCCTCATACAAGGAAAGGGATTGTTCCAATATCCAATTCTTCTGTCTTCGCAACATCAACGCCTCAACGATCGCCTCCTAGTAATCAAAATAGGCCGAATTTGAGGGTTGCTCCTGATGAATGCAGTTTCTATAAGCAGAATGGTCATTGGAAGGCCCAGTGTCCTATGTTGTCAAATAGAGCCAAACAGCTTTAGCACCAACAATAACAACAGCGCCGACAACAACAAGTCTGGAAATCAATCACAGCAGTGGACTTTCAGGCCACCTCAGTCTAATACTGCTATGGTTTCACCATCATTGGACTCCTATATGTTTTAGCAGTTTTAGAAGTTCCTTGCCACACAATCGCATGCTATGTCTGCCTCTCATATAGGTTTGTCACCCTCTGGTTCTTCAAGTATGTCTTCTTCATGGGTCTTAGACTCTGTAGCCTCTCATCATATGTCACCTGATTTGTCATCCTTTGTTTCCTTATCTCCCAACTCTTTTGTGTCAGTTATGACTGTTGATAGTACTTCTATGCCTTTAACAGGTGTCGATTCAATTGTCACACCTTGTTTGTCCCTTACTAGTGTTTATTACATTCCTAATCTTTCTTTGAATCTTGTTTCTGTTAGTCAATTATGTGAATCTAGATACTTAGTTTTCTTTTACTCTACTGCTTATTTTGTGCAGGACCTGTAATCTCAGAAGTTGATTGGGACTGTCCGTACGCAAGGGGGACTCAATGTTTTGGATCAGCTCAAAGTGCCAGAAATTGTAACTTCCAGTGTTGATTTGTCATCTTTTCATTTGAGTCGTTCATCTTCTGTTTTTTATTTATGTCATTCTCATCTTGGTCATGTTTCAGCGTCTTGTTTACAGTTTTTAGCTTCTATAGTAGCATTAGGAAATGTGAAAACTCATGATATTTCTAATTGTAGTGGTTGCAAATTGGCAAAATTTTCTGTTTTACCTTTTAATAGAAGTATTTCTTTTTCTCTTGCACCATTTGATCTTGTTCATTATGATGTGTGGGGACCTTTTCTTATACCCACAAAGGGGGGTCGTGATATTATGTTTCCTTCGTTGATGATTGCACTCGTTTTTGTTAGGTTTATCTTATGAAGCGTTGTTCTGATTTTTTTACTATTTTTCATACTTTTCGTGCTCTTGTCAAAACTTAACATTCGGCTGAAATCAAGAGTTTTTGATGTGATTTGGGTGGGAATATACTTCTAATGATTTTTCTGAATTACTTGCTTTCGATGAAACAATTCACTAAACTTCTTGTATAGATACTCCTGAGCAGAATGGTATTGCTGAAAGAAAATATAGGCATCTTGTTGAGACTGCTTGTTCTCTCTTATTGTCAGCCTATGTTCCTAGTGAATTTTGGGGAGAAGCCATCCTTACTGCTACTCATTTGATTAATAGGATTCCCACCTCCCACAATTCAGGTTTGTCACCTTTTGAAAAATTATATGGTCGTTCTCCTGATTACTCATCCTTACGCGTGTTTGGGTCTACTTGTTTTGTCCTTTTGCCTCATGTCGAACTAGAAAATTGTCATCTCGGTCCGCTATTTGTGTCTTTCTGGGTTATGGTACAGGTCAAAAAGGATATTATTGTTATGATCCAGTTAGTAAAAAATTATATGTATTTCGTCATGTTAAGTTTCTTGAGCATATACCTTTCTTTGCCATTCCTGCTAGTCCTCATAATATGGCTGAGTATGATATTATTCATATTGATCCCTTCACTCTTGATACTGATGATGTCACAACCCCTGCTGATAGTTCAACATCTGGTACCCTAGCTCCCGCTACACTTGTTGCTCCCTCTCTTCCTACAGCTACCCAATCACCTCTTGAGACTGTGGCTCATCCTCCTGTTCGTCCTACACATATTCGTAAGTCCACTCAACTACCAGATTTTGCTTACTCTTATTATTCTAGCTATTTTGCTTCCTCTTTAGCTTCTATTCACCGTCTTTCTGAGCCCTTTTCCTATAGAGAGGCAGTTTTTTATCCGCTTTGGCAGCAGGCTATGGCCGAGGTGTAACCAATCCATTTATGGTCCATGTTCAACATTTTGGCTGCCTCAACCTTTTAGCTACCCACTGATTGTGGTAACAAATGTATGGAATACATACGGGCATTTTTTATGGAAGAACAAATATAAATATAGGTTTGGTCCCTAGACTCGGTACTACTCATTTTTTCTTTCATACACCATCAAATTGAAGAGTTTTGAGAGTCTAGAAGAACTAATACCGAGAGGATACCAGATTGTGTAAGTGAAAAACTTCAATGACCGGAGGTATGTTTACAGTCCTTATAATTCTGCATTTGATCTATATACTATTTAAATTGTTTAGTATATTTAGATTATATTTAAGTTTTACATTTGGTATCAGAGCATTGTTTGCCTCTACCTTAAAGTATTAAGCAATCTGTAAAACTTTCAATTTATACCCGAAAAATAATTTGATTTCAAAGTTTATTTTTTGAGAATTTTTTGATGGAAAATAATGTTAGAAATCATTAGGAAATTTGATTTCTAGTATTTATGAGTTTTAAAATCTTGCCTTAGTATCCTGGAAGCCAAGATTAAGTTGAGTTTTGAAAACGGGTCAAAAACGACTCGGCTGAAGGTTGAAGACAACTGGTTTAGGAAAATATCTTGTAGTTTCCAAATTCTGTAATTTTCCAGAAATTCTATCGAAAGTAATGAGGTATCTTCAAGGAACTAAAGACTAAAAGCTTATATATAGACAGACGGACAATCTGGATGTGATTGGCTACTCTGATTCAGACTTTGCTGGCTGTGTTGATTCATGTAAATCAACATCGGGTACACTTTTCTGATGGCCAATGGAGCTATTTCTTGGAGAAGTGTCAAGCAGACATTGACTACTATTTCTACTATGGAAACCAAGTCCGTCTTCTATTTTGAGGCCACTTCACATGGTGTATGGCTTAGGAGTTTTATTTCTGGGCTAAGAACAATAAAAGTGGAAGTCGAAGTAAACACATCGACATTAAGTATTTAGCCATAAGAGAACATGTAAAAGAAAAGAAAGTGGTCATTGAACACATTAGTACTGAATTGATGATCGTTGATCCTTTGACTAAGGGCATGCTACCTCTGAAATTCAAGGATCATATAGAGAAAATGAGACTTGGTTCCACTTTGTAAGTGTATACATACAATTTATTAATGAAACTCTTACATATTTTGATGTTTTCTCATATTCATGTGTACCTTAATTTCTTTGAGAAAATTCATCTGTATAGGACCAAGAATAAACATAAGGTTTATTCATTAATAAATGTTGCCACATGAAGAATAATGCTTGAGGAACTAAAATGCATCGTAATACATGGAAGGAAATACTCACTCTTAGAGGACTTATCGCCATGATTCATGTATTTATTTCTTAAAATATAATCAATGGGATTAAGTTAGGTTAAACGCATGGACCAAATGGGAGAATGTAACCAATCCATTTATAGTCCATGTTCAACCTTTTGGCTACCCATGAACCTTTTGGCTACCCATTGATTGTGGTAACAAATGTATGGAATACATACGGGCGTTCTTGATTGAAGAACAAGTATAAATACAGGTTTGGTCCCTAGACTCGGTACTACTCATTTTTTCTTTCATACACCATCAAATTGAAGAGTTCTGAGAGTCTATAAGAACCAATACCAAAAGGATACCAGATTGTGTAAGTGAAAAACTTCAATGGCCAGAGGTATGTTTACGGTCCTTATAATTCTGCATTTGATCTATATGCTATTTAAATTGTTTAGCATTTTTATATTATATTTAAGTTTTACACGAGGAACTTACTGCAATGCACCAGACACACATATGGGATTTAGTACCTCTTCCACTAGGTAAACGAGTGTTTGACTCTCATTGGGTTTATAAAATCAAAACCAAGTCTGATGGGTCTATTGAAAGATACAAAGCCCGAATGGTTGCTAAGGGATATTCTCAAGAGTATGGCATGGATTATGAGAAGATTTTTGCTCCGGTTTAAAAAATGACTGCAATTCACACCCTCATTGCAGTCGCCTCTGTTCGTCGTTGGCACATATCTCAGATGGATGTTAAAAATGCCTTCTTGAATGGTGACCTTCAAGAAAAGGTTTACATGTTGCCCCCTCCATAGGTTCTTCATCAACCTGGTGATGTTTACAGGCTTAGAAAAGCTCTTTATGGTCTCAGGCAAGCACCTCGAGCCTGGTTTGCGAAGTTCTCTACAGTGATTGCTTCACTTGGGTTTCGTCTTAGTTATCATGATTCAGCCTTATTTATCAAAAATACCATTGCCGGTCGTATTATACTTTCTTTGTATGTTGATGATATGATTATTACTGGTGATGATGTTGATGGGATTGCAACATTAAAGTCAGAGTTAGCTCGTTGTTTTGCAATGAAGGATTTAGGCTCGTTGCGTTCTCTCTCAATCTAAGTATATAACTGACATATTTGAGCGTGCTCGTCTTACTGATAATAAGATACACCTCTTGAACTTAATGCTCGGTATTCTTCTTTTGATGGTTTTCCCTTGCCATATCCTAGCTTATATCGTACTGTTGTTGGTAGCTTGGTTTATCTCACCATCACTCATCCTGATATTGCATATGTTGTTCATATAGTTAGTCAGTTTGTCACTTCGCCTATTACAGTTTATTGGGCTGCTGTTCTTCGCATTTTGAGGTATATTCATGGTACTCGATTTCATAGTCTTTTACTTCCATCTACTTCATCCTTAGAGCTATGTGCATTCTCTGATGCTGATTGGGCAAGTGACCATACAGATCGTAAGTCTATCACTGTTTTTTTGTATTTTTCTGGGTGATTCTCTCATTTCTTGGAAGAGTAAGAAGCAAGATGTCGTTTCTAGATCTTCCACAAAGGCAGAGTACCGTGCCATGACTTCTATTACTTGTGAGATAATTTGGTTGCATTGGCTACTTGCAGATATGGGTGTTTTTCTTCATCGGCCAACTCTTTTGTATTGTGACAACAATAGTGTTATTCAGATTGCGCGCAATTCAGTTTTTCATGAGCGGACCAAGTATATTGAGATTGATTATCATGTCACTCGACATTATCTTCAAGTTGGCACTCTTACGTTACCTTTCGTCTCTTCTAATATGCATATTGCTGACTTATTTACAAAGTTGCACTCCACTTCACATTTTCGTTTTTTGTGTGGCAAACTCTCGATGCTTAATTATAATAGTTATTATTATCTTTTATTTTTATCCTCATTAAGAGTAGAATAGTCTTTCTTTTTTATTTTACTAGTCTATATAAACTTTTATTTTTGATGTATTTCATAATGAGAAACTCTAGCCTCTGTTTTTCTTTATGATGTGTGTGTGTGCGTGTGTGTATATATATATATATATATATATATACATAGCAAGTTTAAGTTTTTGAGATAATTGATAATTTAATTATTTTTTAATATGGTATCAGAGTTCCAGGTTATAGTTTCGAGTCATGAGATGTCTATTTTTCATTATTATTATTATTATTATTATCATTATTTGACCCAGTTCATTGCCTTTTCGAGTATTATTTCTTTAAGTCAGTTTGCATGTGAAAAAATGCGTTGAAGTATAAAGAATTAATTAGATCTTTTCTCATCAATTTAAATTTTTGAATAATTAATAACTCAATTATTCTTAATAAAAGTACTTGTAAATATTACTGTTATATTTTTATAATATTAGTTAAATTAATGGGCTTCAATTTGAGCATATACTACTTCTGCTTTTGAATAAAAAAAGTATCAATAATTTTCCATACAACCTCTTTCATCAGTATTAAAATGATTAATTTTCAGTGTTTCTTTATTCTTCTAAGATTCTAGAAAAACCTAGAGTCATAAAGTACATTCATTCAACTATTTAGAAAATTTGAAAAAAAAAACTCAAATTTGGACCAATTCAAATTCAATGATTGGCAAAATTTTGGGTCATATATTTTTCCGTGGAAAAATTAAGCGTATGAGAAAAGTGAAGTAAACTATAAGTAATGGCACAGTCAAAGAAAGAAATTTACCAAGTCGTCAGAGAAGAAAGTAAATGGGAACACAAGGAGCCGGAATATGTGATTTACGCTTACCGACCAATTTGTGGACCATGGGCTTAGACTTTTTTAAGCATTGCCATTGGACCTTTTTTTGAACCTTCTTTGAACTAGTTCTAGAACATACCAATCATCTTTAACATATGAAAATATTAACATAAGAATAAAAAAAACCTTGTGAAAATAAATAATTCTAGAACATACCAAAGCATGTCAAGGAAGTTTTGCTCATGCAAGGTCCCAAATTAATTACTCCCTTTGGAAATATAAAACATAATTATCATTCAAATAAAAAAATTGAAAACTCTTATAAGTAAACAGTAAAAACGATATTTTTGTAATGAATAACTTGAAAAATTAAAATTAAAATTCAATGATAAATCGTTATATATTTTCCACCAGTTTCAACAATTATCTTTATATCTTCCCTGTTCATATTCTTTTCTTGTCTTGTGAATCTCTATGGCTTTGCTCCCTAATAAATTAAGACAAACATTATTATGTAATTTTATAGCCGATTCGTTAATTGAAATGATATTTTAAAATTTAAAAATTGTATGAACATGAAAAATACTATTTTCAATTGGAACTGATGTTCCGGATAATACGTACTCACAGCAGCACAATAGTTAACAACTTTCACTTTGTCAAGCTTTACTTTCACGGGATATCTCCATAAAATTGCCAAAACATCTTTAAAGAACATGTTCAAAAAATCCTACCCATAGCACACATAAAATTAACATAAAAAAACAATTTATAGTAACAAATATTTTACCGTGTAGTAACTAATTAACAATGGGTTTTATCAATTTGTTACCTGCTCAGCAAATGAACCAGGAGGGGTGACTTGGAGAGTAGTCAACAAATTGTCGTAAATTGATAGATTGGGTTCAAAGACAAACATCCCAGCGTTAAAGTACAGAGGAGGTGGTGAACCAAGTTCTGCTGTCCAGTTAGCTTTTCAGGTGCCGATTGTTGGCAATACTTAATTTGGTATTGAGATGATCAATGTTATCAAATACTTGTATGTCCCCGTCCAAGTAAATCATCTTGCTAAACTCTACAACTGCATCAATCATTTTAATTATAAAAAATTAAATAATAGATTGAATAAGTTACTATTCATATATACAGTGACACAATAAAAAAAATTAAAACTTCATAAATCTAACCTTTATAGTTCTAACAAATTAGACTCACTTTGAAAATATCAAATATCTCCAAAAAAAAAAAAAATCCTAACAAATTAACGTGTGTATATATAAAACGTATATACCTTCCATATCCGAAGCTTTGAATAATTGATAACATAGTAATCCATGGCAAACCGAGTCTGGTTTGCTGGTGGATAAACTGACTCGATCTCTTTCACGATGCACCCTTGAGAGTTGAGACACAAGGATCACTCGGTGATCCTCAGGCACGTTAGGCAAAACCGCAACCACGAGCGGGTACTGGGTATTAACCTTCCTTAGCCCCTTGGCCAAATCCACTATCCCCTTCCAATAGTCACCACTACCAGCCAAGAATGTGACGAAGGCTCTATTGCTGTCTTACCGAACTCACTGCCTCCATTGAACTAGAAGTCGTAAGAAAAAGTATGCGAAATCTAGAACTTAGAAGATTCAATAAACGGAAGACCAAAAACTATATGCTGTTTGTGTAGTACGTATAGGGTATATATAATAAGCATTGGACGGAATATTGATTAGGAAATATGGAAATTTCGTGTATTAAAGTGAATAATTAATTAGTGTTTGTATACCTATTCCTAGTATCTCTCTTTCAATTAATTCAATTTGCCTTTGCAGTTCTGTAAAAAAACTGGAAAGTTTTGACTCTGACACCAAAGAGGAAATTAAATAAATGAAGAATTATGCTTTCCAAATCTTCAAGATTATTTCCAAAACATGGATTTCCATATTTTTGCGGCCAGCCACCGCTGGGATAGTGGCCCATGCGCCATAGGTGCTGTTGAAACCCAGAGTGGACGTTGCTCCGGTCTTCTTCTTTTTTTTTTTTTTTTTTTTTTTTTAATTTCTCAAAAAGTGATTTTTCAAAGAGGAAAAAAATTTAAAGTATGTTTGGGTAACAGTATTTTGTTTTCAATTTTTGAAAAATGAAAACTAAAAATAATTTTTTGATGTTTTTCTGAAGAAAACATGTTTGGATAACTGGAATTCGAAAACTGTTTCGAAAACAGAAAACAATAAAATGTTTTTTGGATAATCTTATTTTGAAAACTGTTTTGATACATATTGTAATTATTTTTAGTTTTGAGTTTAAATTTAAAATCTATATTAATTTTATTTCTTATATTTACTAAATACTTAAAAATAATTAATATTATTTTATTTTTCAAAATTTTAATATTTTTTATATATAATGTAGGAAGAATGAAACAAAGAAGTGAACACTGATTTTGGAGTTATTTTTCGAAAATTATGTCAGAAAACATAAATTTGGAGTTTTCAAAAAATAATTTTTGAAAATTAGATTTTTGAAGACTGTTTTAGAAAATTATTTTTAAAAACTGCTTGTCAAACATAAAAAAAATATTTTAAAACTGTTTCAGTTTTTGAAAACCCTATCCAAACATACCTTTATACTTTATCGATGCGGCATAGTAGTATTTTGTCCCAAAAAATTTGCCATGCAATTTTATTGTTAAAATAAAAATCATTACTTTGTATTTTCTTTTTCAAAAGCATCATTTTTCAAACCTATGAATTATTACTTTGTATTTTTATTCTAATTTATGGGGAGGGTATGTCTCCCAAATCGCATGAGTAATTTTTGTCTGGACGGTCTCATAAGTTTTACCATAATTAAACCTATGAATAATTATTAACCATAGTTAATGTTCATTGGCTGCAATTAGGCAACGTAATGACAACCCAGACCACCACACGTACTGGGTCCCACAACCAAGTGTGAAATCTGACTCCAATAAGGACCACACACGTGTAACTTACCTCATCCATTTGACCCCACAAAGTATCTCCTCTTCCGCTTCAAATCAGCCACGCAAGACCTGCTGAGATATCATTTTCGGTTTCACTGGCTCACTGCTCACCAGTCATAATAACTTTCTACACACCCTCCTACAATCTTACGTGTGCACCTCCTTCACCGTTGATATCATTGACCACCTTTCCTCGCCGTTAATTTTCCAATGTTATATTTTGTGGACACCGTAATTTACGTATTAATGGTTCTTTGTATTAAAACCTCAATCTCTCACGGGTTAGATTCTATTGCGTATTTGTCACCCAGAGTCGAGATTTCTGGACCGGAGAATCTGAGCCACATCTTTGTAACTCGGCGAACATCTCTCTGCACATTTTTGGTATGTTCCTCTGTGCATTTTATTTTCATGTCAGACTCAGAGAAGAGTTTATAGTTTGTAGTGTGATCTATTTAGATTACTATAGGAGTATATTTATTTAATTTTGCGTAATTTTCTTGCAAAATCTCGTTATTTATTGCAACTCACTAGAATTCAGTTATGTTTGGGATAATCCCTATTTTATCGATAATTTTGGGATCTTTTAAGATGTTATTTCTATGTAGGAAATGTAACTTGAATTTTATATGGTTTATGGATGAAAAAATGACTTGTAGAGGCTCTGGTAATTAATTCTGTGGTGATATTAATCATGGGTTTTATGAACAGTTTATGTTTAGGAGGAATTTGATTTGGAGCTCACAAAGTCAAAATATGGTAGATTAGGAAAAAACTTTATATTTGGTATTGATTGATCATTCATTAATGAGCCATTTGATATTTGCAATTCTCTTTGACACTCTAATGATCATACTTAGTAGAGAAGATTGCAAATTTTTCTCACCAAAAAGTAAAATAAATAAATAAATAATGTTTTCTCATCATGATTCGAATTGGGTTCATAATTGTTATTTAGTCTTATTGATATAGTAAATGCTTGGTCTGTGATCAAACTGTATAAAAGCTTTGGTGCCTAAAAATTGAAGCAGCTGGTAAAGAGCTTTGTTCATGTTCAGGCCAAATAGAAGATTTTTTTTTATAACAAAAAAAAAAAAAAAACTTTTGTTGTAGTTCACAACAAAAGGTCTAACCAAGAATTAATGTGTGTTGTCTAAGTGTGTATGAGCATTTGTGTCGTGATTAGTGACAGAAGTGAACTGCTGCTAAAAGCATTATCTCTGGTTGCAGTATTTGTGCTGTGAGTAAGCTCCCTTATATCACTTTGAAACTCCTTCGAAGACAACTTGGCATGGGAGTTGTGACTGTTTCTAGCTCAGCTGCCCGGTCTCCACTAGGATTGAGCACAAAATTTTCAACTCAGCGAACAGCATCAAAACGACCACCGATTGTGGCGTTCAAAGCAGATAAACCCAATAACACAATTTTGGTTGTACCCCAAGAACAAATCTTGTTGCCTGTAGAAACACCTAAGAAGCACCAGAAGAGATTGAAAAAAACTAGCAAACGTTTGAACAAAGCAAAAGCGGTCTCTACTGATGAGGCTTCTCGGTGTACCTTGGAAGTGGATTACAATGAAGCCGCCACCAAACTTGAAAGTATTTACAAGCTTAGCCCTGCAACTAGCACTTCTGATGTGGAAGATATAGATGGTACAGCAAGGAGAGGCCGACAGGGGAGAAAAAGGACTTCTGAAAGTGATGATAAAGCAGATAATGAAACTAGTAAAATTGTGGTTAGTAACCAAGCAAAGAAAACTAAACGATTGAGTCTTGACAAACGGATTGCGCTGAGAATTAACAAGGAAGAGAAAGTAGTCACTCCAGGTCAGAAGAAAGAGGACAAGAGGCAGGATGAAAATGAGAAGATTGAGAGGCTTGTGAGGGACTATTCGACTTCTACTGACTTGGTGAGCTTGGACTGGAAAAAAATGAAGATACCTCCAGTTCTTTCTTCTACTGAACATGCTTGGTTGTTCAAGTTGATGCAGCCTATGAAGGTATGCCTCTTTTAAACTCAAAAGAAAAAAAAATTAAGTTTCTTCTCGGCCAGGTTTTCAATTTTGAAAATTGTGCGCATGCCTTTTGAACTTAGGTAGTCTCTCTGATATGTTGGATACATTATAGGCACTTCTTGAAATGAAAGAGCAATTGCAAAAGAATCTGGGGAGAGAACCAACTGAAGGTGAGTTGGCTGAGGCGAAAAGTATAAATGTGGTTCAAGTAAAGAAACACATGGAGACTGGTCGAGCTGCAAGAAACAAGCTCATTAAGGTAACTATAGTTTCATGTTCCACTTCTTCCGTTTATGGTAGCAGTGTGGTATGTTAAAGTGTTTTATAAGCAGTAAGTCTTAATTCTGTATACCAAATTTACTTATCAGAAAAAAATTGGGTATCAAATTTAGATACATCTGCTATTAGACCAAATTAAGTTTGGGTACTCTTAAAAAGTAAAAACAAATAAAAAATGCACATCCAAAGGGCACTTTAAGAAACTCTGATAGATACATGTTAGAACTTGGTATTAATATGTTTTAAATAAGTCTTTTAATGCTTCTGACCAAGAGTTGGATATTTCTTGCCAAAATAGTCGTAGTTACTTTCAGCTTGTTTGGCCGGAGTTGATTAATGTCATGTATGAATACTGCTAAGGATTTATGGCATTGATTGTAAGGAGAAATATTAACAAATATGCTTTGTTTCTGTTGCAGCACAATCTCCGGCTTGTTTTGTTTGCAATCAACAAATATTTTCAAGACTTTGCAAATGGTCCAAGATTCCAAGACCTCTGTCAAGCGGGGGTGAAGGGGCTTATCACAGCAATTGACCGCTTTGAACCAAAGAGAAAATTCCGGCTCTCTACCTACAGTTTATTTTGGATTAGGCATGCCATTATACGTTCCATGACACTCTCAAGCTTTACACGTGTCTCATTTGGCCTCGAATCAGTATGCTTTCCTCCTACTTAAGCTTTCTCTTTCTTTGTCTAATGCACAAACACACACACACACGCGCCCTCACATACACAATAATATTATGATTTTTATTACAATACCGATTTTAGGACCCTTAAATCCCCCCAAAAAGAGACAAACATGAGTGGGGGGTTTGCTGCTTTTCCCGAGTAGTCTGAGCTAGATGGTGAAATTCGACATTTTAAAATTAAAAAGTATTGGAAGAAATTTTTAATATTAAAACTGTGGCATTATTCAAGAACAGAAATGGAAGCTAATAGTAGCAATTATACCTGAAATTTGTAGTCTCTTAAGCAATATGTAAGTTAAAGGCTAATAGCAGATAGTGCAGAAAGAGGAAATGGTTGGTCAATAGGAATTTGTTATTCAGTCATTTCTTGGTTCTAGAATTATGTGCGATATATTGCAGTTAGCAAATAGTGGAAAACGTTGGATGCACTCTCCCAAATTTGGAGCAAATAACTTCCAATCAACAGAGACATGTTATAACTTTTACACCTCTACACCCATGCAGGTTAGAGTAGAAATCCAGAGAGCCAAACTTGAGTTATTGTTTGAGCTTGGAAGGTTACCAACAGAAGAAGAGATAATAGAAAAGGTTGGGATCTCCCCTGAGAGGTACCATGAGGTAATGAGGGCCTCAAAACCAGTTTTCTCTCTCCATTCAAGGCATGCAGTCACACAAGAAGAGTTCATTAATGGGATTACAGATATTGATGGTGTTGGAGGTGATAAAAGGAGGCAACCTGCTCTTCTCAGGCTTGCTCTTGATGATGTGGTAACCAATCAACCTCTCCACCTTATATTCTTACCATATTCATTGATGATTGATAGCCTATTATTAAGTCATGAAATTTTGTAGAATGAACAATAAATTATTGCATGGCTTCTAAAATAATTACTATGATTGATTTTTTTTTTCTCAAACAGTTAAAAAAATTACTCCACCTAGGAATGCTGCCTCCTGTATGTCGTCGTCCCTCCTGAACAAGCTGTGATTAGTAGTCATCTGAGTCGTAGAGCACCTAAAGTAAAACGCAAAAATCATTTGCAGGCCAATTTAGTGGACTTTGTGGTTTCAATTTTTGCTATTAATTTAGCAAAATTCTGACAGGGCACTCATTGATTTGGCTCCTCTTTCTTGAACAAATTCAATGCACTTTCTCTTATCCAAGAGTCCTGAAACCCTCTATTGCTCATTATAATGGAGAGCAAACCCAGGTCTTTCAAGAAACTTTATCATCATTGAGAGGTTTATGTTATCAGAAATGCCTATTTTGGCTTGCATTATAGCAAATTACCTTGAAATGCTAGTTGTGGTTTTCTGTAACTGGTTGTGTTATCTTTTCTGTTTTCAATAAATTATGATGCATTGATATTAGTAACTTATAAACTCTGAAAATTCTCTTCCAGCTTGATTCTCTGAAGCCCAAGGAGAGCTTGGTGATAAGACAGAGATATGGACTTGATGGTAAAGGTGATCGAACATTGGGAGAAATTGCCGGAAACCTGAATATTTCAAGAGAAATGGTTAGGAAGCATGAAGTTAAGGCTCTCATGAAGCTCAAGCATCCAGCTCGAGTGGATTATCTTCGCCGATATATTGTCTGAAACAATCAAACATCGTATGCCAGGCTGACATGGTTTTCTCCCTCCGTTTTGGTAATTACGAAGTTAGTGTTGTATACTAATGATCTGTATCATAGTCATTTAACTACATGGAACACAGAATTCTTATACAATGTAATATATAAAGTTGAAAACTCAATATAGCAAATCACCAAATATACTTGGGGTGTAATATTATCCTTTAGATGATTACAATCTGACAGTATTTTATAGTCATTCAATGTATTCGATCTTTTGAACACTTAAAACAGCGTATTCCTCCCTTCCTTTTTTTGTTCTTCTTTTAGGGTAAATACTAACAAGGTTTTTAAAATATTATATTTCTCTTTCATCTCATCTCAAATTCTTTCCCTTTCATCTCTTAAATAATTTAATTATGTTAAGCATGGATTACCTTGTACTCCTCAAGGTCACTCGGCCTTTCTACCAGTACCTTATATCCCTCAAAGTCTTAGTACCACACATGCAACCCTCTTAGTTAGTCACCACATCAATATAATTTTTTACTTTTCATTTCATTTCTTTTATTGTAAAAATATTATAATCTAAATTCAATTCCCATTATCATCATCCAACATTTATACATATATTCCTCTCGAGTTCACGATGTTGATACGATTTACATTAATGGTAAAAAAAAACTGATAATAAAAAATATACATTAATGGTAAAAATAATAATCTATTTTTATTGATTGGTCAAGAGAGTTATCAGGCCAGCTCACTTAAAATCTATTAACCTCGGCTTCCATAATCAATTAGAATAGTTACCCGTGGTACTTCCGATTTATAGTTTACGAAATAGTTTTTAAAATAAATTTTAGTAAAACAATAATCGAATCAAAAGCTGTTTAACATGGTAAAACAGCAAGGAATTTTTTTTTATAAATTAATTCAGCTTTGATTTTTTTAAGGGTGTTTGTTAATTGTTGTGTATACTAAAGTAACTGAAAATTAGACCATCTAATTGTAGTTCTTAGTTCTTATTAGCCAGACCCATGGAGTTATCTCCTTCGCAAAAGCAAAAGAAAGGTCGATTCATGAAAGTATAGATAACTTATATAAAGTGTACTAAGAAGAGGTACCTAATTCGCTTCTACCTGGCCTATTCCAAATCTAGCAACTTGAATTTAGCTTGAACAAGAATATTTAGATTGAAGTAGACCTAACCAGCCCAAATTAATGCAGCCACATGCAAATTGAATGGTTTGTGTAAATTGCAACTTAGGTTTATATTCTTTTTTTTCTTTTATTTTTCCCCTATTATATTTGTCTGTGGTCTCAAATTATTTCAAAAATGTGCTTTGGTCACTTCATTGAAAATAACCCTTCCTTCTCAACAAAATTAATGGAACGTGGAAGCATAATCGTCCGTACGATAAAGACTTGAAATGATTAGAATCGGCAGACTTGTGTTATAATATTATGGGACAGAGGGGAGTACACAACAGCAAAAAGAGTTAGATCCACACCAAATTTTATCTATTAGAGGCAGAAAGACAAAACAAAGACAACAAAAAGACCAAAAGCAGCATAGAACCAGACCTTTTTCCCCTGTATTTACGAGTTCTCCGTATGAAATTAGACAAAAATTAAGAACAGAAAAAACAGAGAGCTTGGAAATCTGATTTACTGCAATATTTGTATTCCCCGTTTCATTTGTCACAGAGCTACAATAATAAGTCATTGGAATGTAAACACATAGAGCATGTTTGGGTGACAGTTTTTTATTTTCAGTTTTTAAAAACTATTTTCGAAATTCTGAAAAATAATGTTTGGATAATTGTAACTCGAAAACTGTTTCCAAAACAGAAAACAATGAAATATTGTTTGGATAATTTTATTTTGAAAACTGTTTTGATACACCTTATAATTATTTTTAGTTTTGAGTTTAAATTTAAAATCTATATTAATTTTATTTCTTATATTTACTAAATACTTAAAAATAATTAATATTATTTTATTTTCAAAATTTTAATATTTTTTATATACCATGGAAGAATAATGAAACGGAAAAGGGAACACTGATTTTAACGCTATTTTTTGAAAATTATGTCAGAAAACACCAATTTGGAGTTTTCAGAAAACAGGTTTTGAAAACTGGTTTTTTAAAAGCTGTTTTAAAAAATTACTTTTAAAAACTGAACATAAAAAAAAGTATTTAAATATGGTTTTCAGTTTTCGAAAACTGAAAACACTTTTTGACCACTGTTTGTTGCAGTAGCCAGAAGCATTGCGAAGGAGACATGATAGAGAAGGGCTTTCAACACCTGAAAATGCACACCAGAGTCGACTTTTTATCTCTTTATTCACTACAGTGAGTTTATTTTTTTTTTTTTCTGTCTAGATATAAACCTATGAATTCACTCTTCTGCAGAAAAAGAAAACTATTCAAGAAGCGTGGAATAATCTAAATAGCAAATTTTATCAAAGCAGATTAGGTTCGATTAGGAATCAGGTCATCATTGAGGATTGATGATGACCAATCATACAATCTCAAAATTAATGATACTGAGTTTTCATCTTCTAGTGAATGTGCATATTACAAATCGCAATGCTCATGCATCTGCATTAAAGGAATTTCTGCGCTTGGCATAATTAACAAATTGCATTTGCCATTTATTTCTAGCTAGGGAATATATTCTAAATGCTCATTCATTCTTCATTGAAAAAATAAAATGAATATTATAGTCAAATTACCAATCAAATGTCCATCAAAATTGTCTAAGGCGGCAACATATGATCCCAGTAGTTCCTGATCAGCAAGTATTTAACACCTGCCAAATTCTAATCAAATGTTAAATCAGACCTTTTTAACAGTCTAAAATACGATTATAACTATCTAAATTCAAAAGGTAGTCATATTACCACGGTCTTTAACATAAGATTAGCATTAAGAAAGTCATATAATGCACTTTCTATATATAATGGATTCCCATTACTGAAGAACATTCAAGCACCAGTACCATATATGACACAATAAGGCATCAGAAACCCCAATATTAGTGGGTTGAGGATATAGAATTTTAAAGGATTGTAGGAGCAGGAAAGAATGAATATGGAAGACAACCAAAAAGTTGCTGAGATAACCATGATAGCAAATGATGTTCTTGATCATAAAAATACATTTGTAATATGAATTTGGACAATGGAAACAAAAAAGACATCCACTTGTTGGATATGAATTTAAATCCCTTTTAACTAATGAATTTTCTTCAAAAGGTTGTTAAAACCACGAGCCTTAGAGCTCATTTTTTAGGGCTGATTTGAAATACAATTTGTTTGATTTTATCTCAAGAGCACACGGCTAAGAACATCAGTCAGAAAGTTTCCAAGTAACATTCCCCGGCTTGTTCTAAGAACCATTGTAAATTGTAATCTCAATATGGGAATAATAGCATTCTATATTCCATTGAGCTGTCTGGAAACAGAACATTTTTTTTGGAAAAATATTGTTTTGATGTGGCCTGTCCTTTCAAGGTTGGTTGGATCATGGTAGTCATTTCATCATCAAGATCAAATCAAAAACAGAAGTTATTACCTATATATGTTACTTTGCATAACAATCATGCTATATATATACACACCTTGAAAAGACACACAAACTACACGTAATAATTTTTAACTAGCATTGCATAAAGTTCATTTGTAAAGCATTACCCACATCTTTTTGGCACCTTGTTTTAAGAAATTTTATATTTTGAAAACCGTGTTTAGTCTATAACATAGAGAAGGTGAAGCATACAAAACTTGCAGTAAAGCAGAATTGCACCATTGGAAAAAATGATTTAATAATAGTCAATAAGGTCATTGAAGTTGTTGAATTTAAGAGAGGAAGTGAGACAATACAAAGAGAAGAATTGCATTGAATGGTGTGATTTACTTACAAAGGGAGCTATCCTATTTATATAAGCTAATAGGAGAAGTAAAGCTATACACAACCAATGTGGGATTATCCTATTTATACAAGCTAATAGGAGAAGCAAAGCTATACACAACCAATGTGGGACTAAGCCCATATAATACATTAACATCCCCCCTCAAACTCAAGGTGGTAAGTGGGAGGTGAACTTGAGTTTGGAAACCAGAGAGTGAAAGCGTCCGGGTGGATGAGCCTTAGTGAAAATGTCAGCTGTCTGATCGGCTGAACTGACGGATTGTAGACGAACCGTATTCTGGAGAATGTGATCACGGATGAAGTGGATATCATTCTCGATGTGTTTTGTACGCTCGTGGAAGACATCATTGTGAGCAATCTGAATAGCACTCCTGTTGTCACAGTGTAGGATAGTGGCAGCAGGAGAAGAGATACCCATGTCAGCGAGTAGCCATCGAAGCCAGAGAAGTTCTTGAGTTGCATAAGCCATGGCACGATATTTAGCTTCAGTACTGGAGCGAGCAACCACAGTTTGTTTCTTACTACGCCAAGAAATGAGAGAATCGCCCAAAAAGAAACAGTAACCAGTGGTTGAACGTCTGTCGGTGGGGTCTCCGGCCCAATCGGCATCAGAATAGGCTTGTAAAACGGGGGCAGACTGTGCTGAGAAATGAAGCCCATGAAATAAAGTACCCTTGACGTACCTAAGAATGCGAAGAGCAGCCGAGTAATGGGTGGTCCGAGGAGCGGACAAGAACCGACTGACCTGATGAACGGCATAGGCAATGTCAGGGCGAGTGACAGTAAGATATACAAGACTTCCAACCAGTTGACGATATAGAGTGGCATCCTGAAGAGGTGAACCATCGAGTGGGGTAAGTCTGACATTCGGCTCGAGAGGAGTAGTGGCAGTGGTTGAGTCAGTGATCCCAGCCTTGGAAAGGAGGTCCGAGGCATATTTGGCCTGAGAGAGAAAAAATCCATCAGAATTAGATGAGACTTCGAGGCCAAGAAAATAGGTGAGCACGCCAAGATCTTTCATCTCGAATTGGCCACTGAGAAACTTTTTGAGTTCAGAAATACCATGTGGATCATCTCCAGTAATAACCATATCATCCACGTACAGTAAAAGAAGGATAATACCGTTGGCAGTATGGCGGATAAACAGAGCCGAATCATGAGCACTCGGTGTGAACCCAAACTGATGAATGGTAGTGCTGAATTTGGCAAACCAGGCACGTGGAGCTTGTTTTAAACCATATAAGGCACGACGAAGGCGACAAACTTTGTTTCGAGTGGCATCCAAGCTGGGAGGTGTATGCATATAGACTTCTTCAAGAAGTTCCCCATTCAGAAATGCATTTTTGACATCCATTTGAAATAGAGTCCATCTTCGAATGGCGGCGACAGCAATGAGTGTACGGACAGATGTGAGCCTCGCCACTGGAGCAAATGTCTCTTCATAGTCAATGCCATATTCCTGAGCAAATCCCTTGGCAACAAGTCGGGCTTTATATCGTTCAATAGAGCCATCAGAAAGTGTCTTGATCTTAAACACCCATTTGCACCCAATAGGAGTTTTTCCAGCGGGTAGATCAACAATATCCCATGTATGAGTTTTAGCTAGGGCCTGAAGTTCTTCATCCATTGCTTTCTGCCAAAGAGGATTAGTACTAGCCTCCTTATAGGATTGAGGCTCATGCAGATGAAGTATAGTGGAAAAACAATGATAATCATAATGATAATCAGCAAGATGAGAAGGGGGGTGAGTTACCCTAGTAGATCTGCGGGGGTGATCTGGAGGATGGCTCTCAGAGGGAGTCAGTGCAGACTCATCAGACATAGGAATATCCTCGGGCACGACCGATTGAGTCAGAGAGGTGAGGTCAGCTGATGGTTCTGGAGCTGGAACTGGGTCTGGGTCTGGAGAGGTAGGATCAACTGGTGGTTCTGGAACGGAAGGGGTGATATCAGCTGGTGATTCGGAGGTGGACTCAACAGTACCTAAAACTGGATTCTCAGGAAATAACTTAATAGATGGATCAGTAAAGAATCTAGAGTTAGTGATGGTTGATATGTCAAATGACCGTAACGAAGAGAACATTTGATGTTCCCAAAAAATGACATGACGAGAGATACGAAGAGTTTTAGAAATAGGATCCCAGCATCGATACCCCTTATGTTCAATACCATAACCAATGAAACAACACAGATGAGCCCTTGGTTGTAATTTGTTGTGTTCATGTGGTTTGAGAAGAACAAAACAAGCGCAACCAAAGACTCTGAGGTTAGAGTAATCAGGAGGTTTACCGAAAAGGCGCTCGAATGGAGATTGATTTTGGATTGAAGTGGAAGGGACACGATTGATTGTGTATACTGCGGTGAACGCAGCATCACCCCAGAAACGTTCAGGACATGATGACGAAATGAGTAGAGCACGAACGGTGTCAAGAATATGTCGATGTTTGCGTTCAGCTCGTCCATTTTGTTGGGAGGTTCCAGGGCACGAGCGGTGGGGGAGCGTGCCATTTTTGTGAAGTAGGTTTAGAAAAGCACGGTCTTTATATTCCATTGCATTATCTGAACGAAAAATTTTGATATTCCGAGAGAATTGAGTTTGAACCATAGAAGAAAAATCAGAATATATTTGAAAGAGTTCAGATCTGCTTTTCATAAGAAACAACCAAGTATAACGAGAATAGTCATCCACAAATATAACAAAATAACGAGCACCACCCATTGATGCATGAGGAGAAGGCCCCCAAACGTCAGAATGTACTAAATCAAAAGGTGCAAGAGAAACGGACTGACTCTCATTAAAAGGTAAAGCTGATTGTTTTGCAAGTTGACAATGAATACAATGAAAAGACTCATGCTGAAGTGAACCTAACTGACCACTAGAAATAAGAGAACGTAGAGGGCTAGATGAAGTATGACCTAACCGAGAGTGCCACAATTCCACAGGTGAGAGTGCTGGGATGGATGCGGCTGATTGATTTGGTGATGGTGAGGATGGGACTTGGAGATGAGTGAGTTCAAAGAGGCGTCCAACTTTACGGCCGGTTCCAAGGAGTTTTCCTGTCTGAGGGTCCTGCACACGACAACCAGTAGAAGAAAAATGCACATCAAGTCCAAGATCACATAGTTGTCCAACAGATATAAGGTTAAGCGTAAGATTAGGAACTAAATATGTGTCAGGGAGAGACAAATGAGAACTATCAACATGTCCAGTATGGCTGACCAGCATATTTGATCCATTGACAGTGTGAATAGTAGGCGCATGCTCATCACAGGTTTTAGAGGAAAAAATAGAGGCATCAGAAGTCATGTGATTGCAACAAGCAGAATCGAAATACCATCAGGATGTACCTGGTGTAGTAGACATGGCTATATTGTTACCGATTTTATTTAGAGCCTCGGTAAGAACGGTGCAGAAACCACTCCAATCAGGTGGAGAATTGGATGAAGTTGGTGTAGCATCAGTGGTTACAGCAGCAGTATTCTTTGGCTTGGAATATGACCGATTGTATGAGCCTCGAGAGTGATATTGGTTCCCATTTGACTGATTTCCAGATGGAAGTTTAGGGCAGTCTGCAAGATAGTGACCCGGTTCTCTACAGACTTTACATAGGCGAGAAGGACATTTGAGCAATTCATGCCCTTGTGAATGACAATACTTGCAATATAAGGGCTTCTGGTGTGTGCTATGTCGGTGGGGTAAATCCGATTCAGCCATAGGAGCAAAGAGGAAGGTGAACCTCCAAGAAACCGGTGATGTGGCGGTCAACTGATGGTGTGGCAGTCAACCGGTGATGTGGCAGTCAACTGATGATGTGGCGGTCAACGAATATCGTGGTGCTGACGTGTTGTTGATGTGGTGCTACCGTGGCAGCAGCGTGTCTGAAACAGGAGCGGCAGCGGAGATGATGTCAACGGGTGACGTGGCACTGATGTGGCAGCGAAGATGATGTCAACGGGTGACGTGGCAGTGAGGTGGCGCTAATGTGGCTTTTAGGGCTGACGTGGCAGCAGTGTTTCTGAAACAGAAGCGGCAGCGGAGATGATGTCGATGGAGAATGAGACTCCGACTATAGTGATGACCCAACAGGTATGAAAAGGATATACTAGATGTTTTTCTGATGTGAAGGATCCACTAATAGTGGCAATCACAGAGCATACTCAACTCTTAATATACCGAGAATTTCTGATGTGAAGGATCCACTAATAGTGGCAATCACAGAGCATACTCAACTCTTAAAATACCGAGAACCATTATGGCTCTGATACCATGTTGAATTTAAGAGAGGAAGTGAGACAATACAAAGAGAAGAATTGTATTGAATGGTGTGATTTACTTACAAAGGGAGCTATCCTATTTATATAAGCTAATAGGAGAAGTAAAGCTATACACAACCAATGTGGGATTATCCTATTTATACAAGCTAATAGGAGAAGCAAAGCTATACACAACCAATGTGGGACTAAGTCCATATAATACATTAACAGAAGTAATTTACTAAAGTGACCATATGCATTTGCTGTTTCTATTGGCTTTTTGCACAAAATTCAGTGACAACACCACCCTCCAATAATGTATCCTAACACACTATTGGCAAAATAAATAGTATTTCATGAACATAAAGTAAAAAGCATTTAGCATATACCATATTGTATTTTTAAAGTGAATTTCCAAATAACTCCTAAGAAAATTGTATCGAGTGGGCAGTGGAAATCTTGTGACATCTTCCACTCAGAACAGAACAGCAAACAACTCCTTTTGTGTTGTTCCTTGTACCTTATTATAGTAAAACCTACCAGCGTTTACACGAAGTTTTGCATTAAACAAATTGAAACAAAAGTTCCATAATAAAGCAAGCCATTTTTACATCCACAAGTTTGTAAAAGACGTAGACAGCACTTCTCCTTTCAATTTTCTATTATTCTCTTTTTATCTTTCTCCCCATTATTTATATCCCCCAAATGGTATTAAACAGTCCTCAGCATTCTAGTTATTTAAAGACTCTTCTCATTGGGACCATTACTTCATCTTAGTACCATCTTTCCAGGGAAAAATATGGGTGATAGATTGCGCCTAGCAATCGGAATTATGGGTACTTTCTTCTTTGTTTTATTGGTTCCCTAGATTTATGTGTATAATTGCATCCTGGCCTGATATATTAAACCTGCATGATTTTCTTACAGGCAATGCGACTTCTTTGTTACTTTATGCAGCACCCATGTAATGTCAAGACATTATTCTACTCAATAAATGATGTTAAGTTATTCTATTTCCAGTAAGATATACATGAGAGTTTAAAACACTTAACCTTGGATACTTTTGCTTAAATGTTGCCAGATTAACTTTTTCAAGGGTGATAAGGAAGAAAAGCACACAGGAATTTTCATGCATTCCTTATATTATTACACTGCTAAACTGTCTCCTCTATACTTGGTATGGAATGCCTGTTGTAAGCTACAGGTGGGAAAATTTCCCCGTGGTCACCATCAATGGTTTAGGGATCATTTTCGAGTCTTCATTCATTCTAATATACTTTTGGTTTACTTCATCTAGAGGAAAGGTAAGCTAGTTTAAATTTTTTTTTTCACATTTAATCTATTACAGATCACATAGGATACACCTTGCATACTTCATATTATCAATGGCATGCATGCAAAGTTCTTGCATGCATGCCCTAGAAAATAGTTATAGGTTATCTTTGTTGCAGCATGAAAAAGGAAAACATAGATTAATGTCTATGTTCTTACATACATGCATGCATATAAGTGGCTAAAGAGGTATTACTACTGAAATACCATGAGTGTGCAGACGAGGGTTGCGGTCACAGTGATACCTGTTATCTTGCTCTTCTGCATCACTGCAGTTGTCTCAGCTTTGGCATTCCATGATCATCATCATCGGAAGGCATTTGTTGGCAGTGTTGGGCTGGTGGCCTCTGTAGCAATGTATGGTTCTCCACTAGTGGTTGTGGTGAGTCATCTTTTCCAATGTTTACCCATGATTCTTCTATGTGACCTTGTCATGCAACACCACCGAAAGAAAAAATAAAAGCCTATTAGCTTTTAATTTATTCATGCCTGCAAACTGCAACATGTGCGCATGTCATCTCAAAATCCAAGTTCAGATCTCCTCTCATGTGTTTTCTTCTCACAAGACTATTCGGTTTATAACTGCAGAAGCAAGTGATACTAACAAAGAGCGTGGAATTCATGCCATTCTACTTATCTTTTTTTTCCTTCCTCGCTAGTTCACTTTGGATGGCTTATGGGTTACTGAGCCATGATCTTCTTCTTGCGGTTTGTTCAGCCGATAACCCTGCTTTTGTTCTAAAGCGTACATAACAAAACAAGTTATATATGTAACACATAACATGGGCTCAGATTTTCTTACTTGATTTCTTCAATTTTGGCAGTCACCTAATCTGCTTGGTACCCCCTTAAGCATCCTCCAACTTGTTCTCTACTGCAAGTACATGAAAAGAGGAATTATGGAGGAACCAAACAAGTGGGATCTAGAACAAAACGCAGAGAAATCCGAACAGCTGCAACTTGCGATGAAGGACAATGCTAATGAAAAGAGTTGATGAATTGGATTGAAGGTCAGGTTAATTCATTTTCGGACGTCTATCTAGAAATTATTATTCCTTCCAAATGGAGTAAGATTTGTGCATGCAAGCAACTACACTGTGTATGTATAAATCCAAAATATATAATCAAATGTAGTTCTTCAATCTTGAATCAAGTTCTGCACTATCAACAAAGGTTTAACACATTTTTTTAATCGTGACACGGGAAACTTCTTTCAATAAGCAATAAACTTCAGTGACCCCTCAAAAGAGAGCAGAGAGAGCAGCTTAAGTAGTAAAAAGAATATTTATTATGTAACAAATTTCTGAATGATGTATGAAGTATACTAATTAAATGATCTCATGCAAAAGAACAAAAAAAATGTTCCCAAATCAAGCCTCAATTTCCTATGACCTGCCTTCTCATTCTTCCCATCATTTTCAGGGTATACATTCCTTTAAATGAGTGCAAAAACTGCATCATCATCATTATCATCCTTTAATAAGTCCAAAAAAAAGACATACAATTGAGTTAAGAATGTGAATATAAGATGCTGGAAAATAATATGGACGCATTTGAGATGATTTTGCATAAGACAATAAAAATCCATGTCCAAGAGACCACCAGATGTGATGCTATTAATCTTTTCATTGCATCAACAACAACAACATCTAATTTAATATAAAAAGGAAAAAGACAAAGTTGGTGGCTGTTCCTGTGTCCTATATTCCATTCATCGGTCACCTGAGATTTGTGTAACCCTGTCAATCATCAATCACTGTTTCTATGAAACAGCCACAGCTTTGTGAATGAGTTCACCAAGTCAGGTCACTCTATTGATCAATCAAAATATCCATATGAATGATGTGTGAATAATTCAGTTATTTTTATAAATAAAAAATTACATATGGAAGTTTAAAGCAGATAGAATGGTGAAAAGTGCAGGGGAAAAACAAAAGGGGGGGACTTTTAAAAGAATTTATTGGTCAACTTTGGCAAAGATTTAATTTGAATTTAGGTATATGCCGAAATAGAAGAGGCACCAGCTCAAAAACAAACTTAAAAGAGACAGCTGTTTTACCTCTTAGAGACTATAATTAGTTTTTGGTAGCTTTTGCCAAAGCAACTGTTAATCTGTTTCATCGTCATCGTCATCACCATTAATCATTATTATTATACATGAGAAGAACAACCGAATCCACTTTTTTACGCATACAGTGTAAGTCTGCTGGAGAATATGCCCTTGAAACCCATTCTGCATTGACAAATGCAAATCAGATGTCATTATTAAATATGAATGATGAATCATAGCCATGTCTTGCAAAGAAAAAGACAAGTCAAAGGCTGAAGTTGGACAGATTTTCTCGCCAAGGCAAATAGATCATTGGCTTCAAAAACCTGAGAGTGAGCAAAATCATTCATAAAAGTTGAAGGAACCAGTTCCAACATTTTCATGGGGAAAATTCAACCTTTGAAGACAAGGCCTTAAAAGGCCTACCTCAGTCCCTAAAAGGGGACATTTGCTCCAATGAGGAATGAACCCAATGGTTAAGAATATGAAGTTATTGGTGCACAAAACCAAAGTGTACCATCCATGTAGCACATCTAAAATTATGAGATCAAAAAGTTATAACAATGCTACCATAAAATTAGGAACAACAGATGAATGTGTAACAGAGATATGTAAGGGAAGATTTATGTTAAGAACTCCTTCTAGAGGATGTATGAGTTCTCAATAGCAATCCAAATCAGACGAGACAGCTAAGAAGAACTTGCTCAATCATAGTGTGTTGCATTAAAATAAACATCGTCATTTATTGGTATAGAATTGGATTCAAATTGAACAATAGAGATTAGATTTGATGTTAGATGCTCCAAGGTAGTATGAATCACATTACAATCTGGATGAGTCCTATCATCCACAGAGAACACATAAACTCTGCTGTTAAGCTCAATCCAACTACGCCCTGGATCCTTTTTCACTACCAAGCGCCTAAATCTCTTCCTCACATTCATCTTCTCCCCCCACTTCCCCAATACTGCATATATATTAGACAGAATAACATAAGCAGAAATTGGCTTGGGGTCCAAATTGAACATCTTCTCAGCCACCCTCTCACCCACTTTCATGTCCATCCAGAACCAACAAGCACTTAGCAATGCTCCCCAAACAACCCCATCTGCTTCAACAGGCATCTCTTTAATGAAGTCCTCGGCTTCTTTAAGATGACCTGACCGACCAAGAAGATCAACAACACACGCATAGTGTTCTAAAGTTGGGATTACTTCGTAACACTTTTCCATTGAGCGGAACAATCTCATCCCTTCATTGACTAGACCAGCACGGCCACAACCAGACAGAACCCCAACAAAAGTAGCTGCATTAGGGATCACTTCTTGTTCTAACATACTGTCGAAGAGTAAGATTGCCTTGGATCCAAGCCCATGATGTGCATACCCATTAATAAGGGCAGTCCATGCTGCCACATTGGGTGAAGAGATGCTGATAAATGATGTTTGAGCATCACTGATGCTCCCACATTTCGAGTACATATCTATCAGGGACGTCCCAACGTAAACATTAGACTCAAAGGGGGTTTTAATCAAATGCGCATGAAATAATTGTCCTTGTTGAAGAGAACCAATGCATGAGCATGCATGAAATAGAACAGAAAATGTTGATCTAGTACAGTTTATTAGTAATTTGTGCATAGTCACGTAAAGTCTCAAAGCCTCTTCATGCCGATCATTTTGAATATAGCCTGACATCATTGAGTTCCAGGTCACAGGATTTCTTTCCTCTTTTGTTTCTTTAAAAAGCTTCAAAGCCTTATCAATTTCACCATCCCTGGAATAGGCAGAAATCATAGTATTGGAGGAAACTATTGTTCTGTGAGGCATTTTCTCAAATAATCTTTCCGAATCCTCAATTCGACCACTGAGTGCATACCCTTTAATCATCAAATTATATGAAACTGTATTCGCTTCAGTCAGTTCACTAAAAATCAGCTCTGCATCTTCAATCCTGCCTTTCACTATAAGCCCATGAAGGAGCGAATTTGAAGCATTTAAACATGGGTTTACTATTTTATCATGAACTCTCTTAGCATCATCAACAGTTTCACATTCACAATAGAATTCAATTAGTGCACCACCAACGGAGTGATCAAATTCAAACCCATATTTAATCAAAATACCATGAACAACTCTCCCTTCATGCAAATGACCAAGTCTCCCACAAGCACGCATAACAGAATCCAAAGTGAACTCATTTGGCACCACCTCACCAGAACCTCTCATCCACCAAAACAACTCCAAAGCCTTCTTGTACCCATCTTCATTCTTTGCATACCCTGAAATCAAAGCAGTCCATGGCACAACATCCCGTTTCGGCATCCTCATAAACACATCCAAAGCATAAGTCATCAAATTACATCGCACATAACCCACAAGCATCAAACTCCACAACAACTCATTCCTCCCATGCAACTCATCAAAAACCTGCTTAGCTTCTCCTATTTCAAAGCAGTTCGCATAAAAATACAACAAAGTACTCCCTACAAACTCAAAGCCCTCAGACCCAGATTTCAAAACAAGACCATGAATCTGTTTCCCATCAGTTAATGACTGCAAATGCGAGCATACGCTTAACACGGTTGAAAAGGTGCCCTCATTGAGTCGCACATCGCTACGATGCATCATGGAAACTACGTCAAGAGCTTCATTGAGTCTACCCCATTTTGAGTACCCAGAAATCATGGTGTTCCATGAGACAACTGTTCGTGTTGGCATTTCATCGAACAGCTTACGGGCAGCATATAAGCGGCCCATTTTGGCTTCTTCAGTTATGGAGATGTTGACTGATACTATATCGGCACCGGAAATTTTGGCTTTTTGGTGATGCGTTGAGTATAGTTTGAAGTTCTTCCATGGATGATGCTTCCATTTCCCCGGGAAACAACATCTCAACAACATTTCAAAGTAGGGAGGGAAGTTAAACGCACCGTTTACTCTGATCTAGAAAATTGCCAGAGTAGCGATATATATGTCCATACTCTCGAATCCACAAAACGGTTTAAGATAACTTACATCAAACGTCAAAACGCACCGTTCAAAAACTCAGCAATTCCCCAGCAGACTGCCACGTGTTACCGTTCAATGTTCAAAACTTCGGCAGAAAACAACAGAACTCCATGCATGAAGACACGTACCCAAGCTGCCCATTAGACACCTCTGTGTCCCTCACACTCGTCACATATCCATTTTCAAAGAGAGAAAAAAAATTATGGCAACAAGTCTTCATATCTCTGTATCAAAACTGTTGAATTTCTTTTTTTAATTTTTCAAATCAGATTAATTGATTTTAATCTGCACAAATGGTGAAGCTAGCATCGGCAAGAGAGAGCCGAATGTACGGACCCCGGCTGGGTAGGAGCCGAGCCGAGTACATAAACGCAGGGCTCTATTTGTTCGCCACAATTGTGCTTATCTGTGGGTTTGGTGCAGAATTGTCAAGGGAGCCCAAATCGGGTCTTGTTCTTTTACTCATAGCTTTAGCCCTTATAACGGTGATTAATGTTCATGATCTTATAGCGCATCTCGCCGGGATCGATTATCGATTTCCGTTGATGGAGTTCGATATGCAGCTTGGACTTGTGGAGTTTGCTGTGCCACTGGTTCAGGCCTTGGGGTCACTCGCTTCGTTCTTGGGAATTCTCTTTCTGTTACTTCAGGTTGGTTGATTATTAGATTAATTGATTCTTTTCGTAAGCTTAAACCCTCCCTTTGAAACAAAATGACGTATGAATTCATTTCATCTGCAAATTTTATTATTTTTTATAGGGTCTGTTACAAATTTATTCAATTTTGAATTATTTATAAATGAATTCATAAAATTTGTGGTAAAGATTCAGGGTCATCAAGAACTCAAAATTTCGGAGTGAGGTAGAGCAGATTACTCTTGTTTGGCAAACAAGAAAAATCGAAAGAAAATTTTCTATTTACTGCATCTCCCTTTGCCCGATTTTCCTTTAAAAAAATCTAAAATGGGACTTATGGTCTTCAAATCTACACTTGGGGATTGTGAAAATGGCCTTATTCAGAAGATAGTCTTATGTAGCCAAACATGTTTATGAATCTTATTAACACTGTCATAAGTCGAACATGGGCTAAAGTTGACGGGCAGGGTCCAAAACTTTGTTTTAAGCTCTCAAGAGAATGGTTTACTGATAGATGATTATACTGGTAAGAGTTTATGTTAGTGCAATTGTTATCAAGGCGGAGCCAAGAATTTTAAATTGAGGTGGTCGAATAATATTGTAACAATTTTAGTTTGAGTTGAATTCAAAATGTTACAATTATAAAAAAAGAAATGTAGTCATTAAACTAAATTCACAATTTTTATAATGAATTGAATATATAAATAGTATATTTTATTTAAAAATAACTCATACTTTTTCAAGAAATAAATTAACACAAAAAGTATATAGAAGTTTTACTTTAAAAACATATTAAGCATTTTTAGGTTTGTCCATATTTCAAACACGTTTGAAAAATAAATATAAAGTAAAAATATATTTTTTTAAAAATTAAAGTAAAAATGTTTAACAAACTTATGTAATTATTATGCTTGTCAAGACACCAAAACAATTAATTCTATTAATTTTCCATACTAAAACTGTCATATATTGTTCACATTTTTGTCAAACATTATCAATTAACCTCTAAGTCAATCCCAATTTACAAACCAAGCTAGAAAATCGAAAATAAATAAAATCGACTTACACATATTTTTCATATAAATATATCATCCTAAATTACTAGCCAATGAACTCAATTTATACACAAATCAAAACTAAACTAGTCATACCATAAAGACATGTTAATATAAAAATCAAATTAACCATTGTAAAAACATATATAGACAATAATTAATACAATTAAGATAATTTTTCTACATATATGTATTAATTTCTATATAAAAAAAAAGTAAACTACATACAATAAATATCAAACATAAAATTTAATCTTGGAAACCAAAAAGTATTATGTTAGGTTGTTGTCTAGAATTGAAGCTTGAAATTAGAATTGAGATGAAATCATATTTTTTTTCAACATTAAAATGATTGAAAAATATTACGATTTCACCTCATTTCTAATTCCAAGTTTCAATTCCAGATAATCAAACGTGACATAAATGGATCTAAAAAATTAAGTAATTCGTTATGTGTCTAAATTAAATAAGTTTTTGAGGTGATCAACCTTATAAGATTTATATTTGAAAATTAAAAAAATTTGGGGTGACCATGGACCCTCAAACTTTAACATAGCTTCGTCCCGGGCTTCACTCTCAATTATGTTTGTGCATTACTTATTGATATCTAGCTCTGTTTAATCAATAGTCATTGTTAAATATGTTAACCACCAAAGACATGTTAACTATCTTTTTTTACTGTTAACTTTGACACCACACTCAAGATCAGACACACAGCACTTGCTACAGTCATATAATCACTCGTTACAATCACTTTTTAAAGGTAAAATGATCAGTTACTAGTAGAGTTTCGACACGTGCTGCAACATTATTAATGCAAAAGTCGAGTGTCACTCTTAGGTATTAAAATAATGTCGCTTATCAATTTATTATTGTGTAGATTTGATAAGGAAATATAGCAAGGCAATTCAACTTTTGTGGAAAGCCGAAGGGCAGCTCTCAAAAGTAAAATAAAAAATATGTGGAAGGCCCAAATATGTCCTTAATGATTTATTTGGACAGTCCCTTGAGGGTTTGTTTGGATGTTCAGTTGTAGAAATTTTTCTTTAAGTTTTTCTAAATTGATTTCAAAAAAATACCTCTTAAATGCCGGCATTTTATGAAAACTGAAGAATTTTCTACCATTGAACACACTTTGTATTATCTAATGTTCATTTATCTTTTTCTGGGATGTTCTCTGGTGATAACATGATTAGGGACAAAACTTCATATAATTAGTACACAAGGTTTTCTTTCAATTGAAATTAGAATTCCATCTGGACTTGTTCATTGTAACTAGCAATTTATTTGATGTGTTCTCTACAAACTGCAGGCAGGGAAAGTATATGGTTACCTTAAACTAGAAAAGCATGCTATGAACATGCTTATTGCCGGCCCTGTTTTGTGGTTAATTGGATCAATCCATAACTCTTGCCAAATCTACGAGAGAGCCGATGGCCATGTACAGATCCTACAACAGAGTGTTCAGATCCCCTTCTTGTTGGGGAGTTTGTTGTTCATGGTGGGTGCAATTCTCAATAGCCACGAGCAAGCTGGATTCGTCTACCATGGTTTAGATTTACTGGTAATTTGCAATGCTTCTAATCCTTTTATTTCCTTAACAGCTTTCTTTTTCCTATAAGTAGGAGGGGCGAATTTTTAGCCCTACTCACTAGATTAAAAGGTAAGGGTGTGGCTGATAAATATCAGAGCTCAAAATGGATTCAGATGGATATCATTGTAGATTTTTTAATCTTGAATCCAATTAACTTAGCAAAAAGCGTGGAATGTAACTAAATTTTAAGTGAACCATATTTGTAATCGAGTTTATATCCATAAAACATGTAGCTAGGTTGTAACGAAGGCAAAACATCTTTTAATCATACGATGTTTCTCTATGCAGGGTACAACTTGGGTGTGGTTAGGCATCTCAGGAAGCTTTTTATTTTTCATTGGGGGATTGGCAAATCTAGTTAAGGTGTTCAAGATGCAGAAAATTGCTGGACTACAGCTTGAGAAATTGCGGGGAGGAGCACAAGAGCGACTGATTCAAGAAAGGGAAGGCCAGGTTCCCCTCATTCCCAAGGAGCAAAGGAGGAGAATGAAACAAGCCAAGGAAACGGTAGCAGTGCCAACTCCTTACAAGGATGTTCTTGTTGGTCAGACAACTTGAATCTGTATTTAGTAAAACTATTGCTTTTTTCCTTCTTTATTTTCTTCATGTTTCAGTTGGCTTCTTCAAGCCATGTTTTGATTTCATTTTCCTTTATTAGTATCATTTAATCGCAACGGACTTGCCTACATGTTATATTGGTAGTATGATGCAACTGATCTTCATGTTTTAAGAAGACAAGTGCACTTGTTTTGTCTCATTGACTCATGATGGATATGCAAATTCATACGTTGTAGTATGCCTTTTGATATGGATGCTGCTTCCGAAGAAGAGAAATGATGGTTTAGAGTGCTTGCCCATCCATGTGAAAGAGAAGATCATGAAGCACTGATCGGCTGTTTGATGATACTTGGAAAGGTTAGCCAAGCAGATCAAGACCATCAAAATGAGAAAAATCCAAACGCATTGTCCAAGCTTGGAAATGGTCGTTAGAATAACATGATGATGAAGATCTGCCATGAGAAGAGCCGTTGAAGTGGTTGTTCACATATTTTGTGGATGTGGGCGGTGGAGTGCTGCGGAGAATTTGCTCCATTTTGCCATCCAATGCCGTAAGACGCGATTTAGCCATCCATCCAACGCAGTAAGACGTAAAATGGCATCACTTAGAGCGTTATGTTGATTGTGAACAGTGAATTAAGGAGTTTAAACAATCGCTATGGGCTAAAGAGGACTCGTGGAGTTGCTTAACAATTTCGTCCAGTAACTTCAAGCGAATGCTGATGACAAAAGGACAATGAAAACACCAATTGATATAATCATATTCAAGGAAAAGTTGTTTTGCCATGAAACAATATATAAAAATTTTATAAATCCAATTTTTCGTAACACATTTTTTAGATTTGAAATTTAGATTCAAACAAATTAAAAATAATAATGTTATTTCGAGAGTAACAGCGCCTCACAGAATGAAGAAACGAAAACTGACGCAATAATTCTTTATCGTCTCACTGCACTACCTCACTTCTTCTTTTTTATCGACGATACCTCTCCCATTAGGTTATTCTTCTCTTATTTCATTCTACAAAATCTGCTAATGTCACATGTCACATGTCTGTGATGTAATCTCATTCCCTTACGTGGTCCAGTGTCATCCTTATTATCAGTAATTGGTACCATATCATTTAAGGAAGAGATTCTTATGCGTAAAATTCATATTTACATTCGGATGAAAATTTAATTAATAATTTTTTTTGTTCAGAATGAAAATTTTATTAATAATTTTTTGAAACTTCATTGATAATATTAATTAAGTATGTACGCACATTAACAATGAAATTTCTCAAAATTTTCCATCTCAGTAATAAGCTACCAAAAAATTTAGTTAAGCAACTTTGATTCCAATTTTTATGAATATGTTATTGATTTAAAATTATACAAAAATATTTTTTGAATACTTATGAATTTTATAGAACTATGTTTGTAAAATTTTAATTGTCTTTTAATTTAAAATTTAAAATTTTAATTATTTAATTAAATAAATAATATATTATGATATATAAATTGTGACAGAAAAATATAATATTTTGATAAATGAATTTTTAAAATCCTACTTCTAAGTTCCAATTGGAAAAAAAAGGTCCTGCTTCAAGTACTGCTTATTGCGAAAAGATGTGAAGCAAAGCAACTAACTTAAAACGACAACGCATGGATAGCAGCTATTCCCAAATATGATAAAGACAATGTTACTGTGTAGTCTGTAGTTCTCTACTGTCCATCCGAAATACGCCTTCCATGCTAAAGTAGCCGATAACGCAAATATCTGCTCTTTTCCATTTGCTGACCTCAATGCGGTGCGTAACACGCTTACTCGGCGCCAAAATAAATTTACTATTCCTAAACTGCAGTAAGATATATATAAAATAAATCGCACAACCCATTTCATTCAGTTTCATATTTTCTCTTTATTGATTCCCCTCTCCTGTGAACCCTAATTCGAGAAAACTCAAAATCAAGGGTTTAGCTCTGTAGTTCCTTCAGGTTATCGTTCTCCGTCTCAACCCACTTTAATTTCTCTGTTATTTTCCTTTTTTTCTGTTTGGTTTGGATATATAATAAATATACATGCATGAGTGATTATTCTGTGAAGATATGGTGGTATACTATGAGCGTATCTTGTTTTCGGATTTTGAATTATAAATGACTTAAAAATTAAATATTGAGATTATGTCGATTTTAGAGAATCTGTTTAGATGTATCTTGGTTTCTGTTGCTTTGTGCAGTAGTAAAATTTGTTGTCAAATTAAATCGTTTTAATTGAGCTTTCCTGTATATAGTTCGAAAGGAAAGTTAGATTTTGGTATGTCTCTGTCGTGCTGCTGTGCTTAAGTGTCATTTCACTGCCACTTTCAGAAATTGAATTATATGTCATCAAAGAAAAGCCAAACAGTTGAAAATAAAAAATTAAACAAATGCTTCTTATAAAAAAATAAACAAATGCTTAAAACATAATTAGGCGTGTTTGAAATTTTATGAGATTATTTTTCATGTTTGTTTTCTTTAATTAGTATAATTAAATTAAATGTTCACAAGAGGAATGTGATGCTCTGGAAATCTGTTACTAAACCTGTTTGCAAAAATACATTTCAGTTTCTTAAACACATATGTTTATCCATCGGAAAACCCTAATTTTAAGAGCGTTTGTATTGTAGCTGTCCAAGAGACGACGCATTTTTTCTGGGTTCCGTAATAGGCAGGGGTTATTTTGTGGAATGGCGTCTGTGTCTAGTCAGCCACAGTTCCGATATACCCAACCCCCATCTAAGGTCCTCCATTTAAGAAACTTGCCATGGGAATGCACGGAGGAAGAATTGATCGAACTTGGGAAGCCATTTGGTAAGGTTGTGAACACCAAGTGCAATGTCGGAGCAAATCGAAATCAAGCTTTCATTGAATTTGTAAGTTCAGTTATGTTGTCTAGTTTTTTTATTAATTCTTCTTCCTCTATCATCATAATAATGTCACTGATTGTAATTTGCTTTCATAATTCGTAATATCCTTCAGGCAGATTTGAATCAAGCTATTGCAATGATTTCCTATTATGCTTCATCCTCAGAACCGGCTCAAGTACGGGGTAAAACTGTTTACCTGCAATATTCCAACAGGCAAGAAATAGTAAACAACAAAACGACAGCGGATGTTGCTGGAAATGTTTTGTTGGTGACAATTGAGGGTCAAGACGCCCGCCTGGTCAGCATTGATGTTCTACACCTGGTAAGCTAGTTGGAAGTGGTAAACATACTTGAAGGATATTGCCAATGACCTTCTGTAATTAGGTTGTAGTTTGTCATGCTTTAGAAAGCTTTCATTTGACATGACTGTAAATGGATCAGCAGGCCCATGTCAAGGCAATATCTTCAATGGCAGCTTAATGCATCGGGAGAAAGAGCGCATGTGTGTTTGTCTCCTTTCTCCTTTCCTTAACACTGGCTCTTTCTTCCCTACTCTTCCTTCTGGGGTTCCCTATTCCTACCATTCTAATAGATTAGAATGCTTTAAGCCCCTCAGTTTTTTGCATGCTTTATGTAGCCATGCTTGTATTCATGGTGTAGTTTTTTTTCAATGCAACTTAAATGGTTGGCATTATGCATCCATTTGATGCATATGATTATATTTGTGGTTTTTATGTTAGTTGCTTTTTGTAAATAAAGTTTGTCGTTAAAATTAGATGCAAGCTTTACTAAGTTTGGAATTTTTACCACATTTTAGGCTTACTATTGTCAAAAGCTAGATAAAGACATGATTTCTGATAGCCTTGGACTAAGATTCCAGTTTAAAGTGCTAATTCATCAATGTTTTATCCCTATTCAGTATTCCTGCTGATTTACTGTCAGTAATCCGGGGGTTTTTTTCCCACAGTTTTAGACAAGCAAATTGGTTGAAAGTTAAGGGAGTTGTTAATCTTACAAAATCCATATACCAAATGAAGTGTCCAACAGCTAGGAATGTTATCTTGTCTCCTTAGAAATTGCGTGGGCCTTTCTATAGGAATATATTTTATCCTTTTGCTATGTTGCGGCATCATATTAGTTTCCTGGATTGGCTAATTTACATATATTTGATACCAATAAAAGTGTCTACCTAGAGAATCTTCCCATAAAATGCTAAAATTCCCTACATTAATGTTTTTGACCCTATTCATTAACGTTGCTGATACTTCAATAATACAGAGGTTTGTTTATAGTTTTGGACAAGCGTATTAGTTGAAAGTTGAGGGAGATTTTCATCTTACAAAAGCAGGATACCAAGTGACGTACTTGGGCCTTGCTATCAGTATGTATTATACCTTTGGTATGCTGTAACATCAGAGTAGTTTGATGGAGTTGTTAATTTTACAGAAATTTGATACCAATTGAAGTGCCTACCAGGAGAATACTATTAACATCTTCCCATAAAATGCTTAATTTCCCTAAAGATGCTATAACTTTATCACATTAATATGTCAAACTTTAAGTGTAGATGATGAAATATGTCACTGCTGTCCGTCTGCACAAATCTTGGGATTCTTGATTCATCTACATTTTTTTGGGGTTTGTAAGTTCTGTATCAATTTATTTTCTGAAAGTTATTTGGTGATGCAGGTATTTTCAGCTTTTGGATTTGTGCATAAGATTACTACTTTTGAGAAAACAGCGGGCTTTCAGGTCCTTATAATTAAGCTGACCCCTAAGATTGTTGCTTTACTTCTTCAGCTTCTGCAAACAAGCTAATTTTATGTGCATGATCTTTTTAGGCATTGGTGCAATTTTCTGATGCAGAAACTGCTTCTTCTGCGAAAAATGCTTTGGATGGAAGAAGCATCCCGAGGTGACAGTTGTATTATTGTTTGACATGGTATTTAGTCCAACTGATATGGACCATATAGCTATAGATGTGGTGCATGTGCATTGGGAATGGGGACCTGTTTGGCCTTTTAAACGTTTTAAGGGGCTGTTAATTTTCTAATGTGAACTTATCTTCATTCTTCTAGTCCTTGGATCTGTAAAATACAATGAAAAATTAGCTTTGTTTGTTATGCCAACAGGTCCACTCTTTCATGTAGAGAATTTGCAAAGTTGGACCATTAAACCGCTCCACATAGGGAACTTGCAATTTACAGTGTATTAAGTCTTCATTAGTATCAAACGTGTTCAGCATGCTGCTCTACTGACTTATCTTTTCCTGGATATCAGATATCTGCTTCCTGAGCATATGGGACCATGTAGCCTTAGGATCACATATTCTGCCCACACTGATTTGAGTGTAAAATTCCAGAGCCACCGGAGCAGGTATTCATGATATCCCTTTTCTTTGTTATCTTACTGATTATAGCACCAGGCACACAATTGGTTCTCGGGTTTCTTTTGTACCTATGCTTTCAATTTCTCTTGTCGCTTCCATTCTATACTTTTTTTCATCTCTCTTTGATCTTCTATTATTTGCTGGAAGCCTTATTTTTGTTTGATCTTGTCTGTTAATGACACATTTCTCTTTTCTAAATAATGCAGGGACTATACTAATCCTTATCTTCCTGTTGCTCCATCAGCCATAGATGGCAGTGGTCAGGTTAGGCGCTTGGCAGTCTATTGATTTATGTGGTGGTAGTTACAAATTTCCCTTCCCTATTAACTACATGTCGTGCACATTGGCAGAATCTGTCCATCCTTTGATTTAGCCCAAGAGACCTCCCATACCATATATACATTCAATGTGTACTTTTTGTAATGGACTAAAATTATTCTCATGATAAAATGTTTGCATCTAATGTTTTCACTCACTATTAGAAAGATGAGTGCCTTCTTTTAAACCTTGGCATGTGCAACAGCACGAAGCAACTTTTGGGAAACCTGTACTTCTACTAGGAGACGCATAAGATTGTTGCATTCTTATAATGACTATTTGATTGGTTAATTATTTGGTTGTCTCATGAATGAGATTTATTTGTCATCATTGCAGATCAGCATGGGTCTTGATGGAAAGAAACTAGAACCTGAGAGTAATGTTCTTCTTGCATCTATTGAGAATATGCAATATGCAGTTACCTTGGATGTTTTACACATGGTATTTATGATCATCATAAGCAACTGTTGACATTCATATTTATCCCCACTTTTCTCAGCATTGATTATTTTTCTTTTTTTCCCCATGACCAGGTCTTTTCTGCTTTTGGGCCTGTCCAGAAGATTGCCATGTTTGACAAGAACAGTGGAGTTCAGGCTTTGATTCAGTACCCTGGTAATTTTTTAACCTTCCTACTTGTTATTTTATTTTAGAACAGACCAAAGTATCACCATTATCTTAATGCTAGCTTGTTAAGTGTGGCCCTGTTGGTAGTCGAAGCTGTAGCCTAGGTACATATTTGATCTGCTAGGCAAATTTTTTAATATATGTCATACCTATTTTATCTGCTAGGCAAATTTTTGAATACATGTCATACATAGTATGTTGAAGTCATCACTTTGAAGTCTGTTGCTAATCTGTGTTCAATTAGGAACAAAATAAAACGGTTATATGTGTTTATGTTTATCTAGGTGTTCTTAGTCCAAAATCATTTGGCTGTTTATGTGTTTATGTTGCTATATAAAAATACTTATCAAACAAATTTAAGTTAAATAAAATATTGTTTTGCTAATACTTTTTACACTTTAATATTTTAACTGTAAAATATTTAATATTTGTTCATTATTTATTATGATAATAATGCAAATGACTTTATATTTCAATATGACATTTATTTCAGTAATCACACTTCACTTGTTGATTGTATATAAGAAAACAAAAAGAGGACGTTGATGCCTTTGTGTGTTAAGGAGGTGTGGAGGACTGGAGGTGCTTTGTAATGATAGTGAGGACAAAAGAGGATTTTAAGAGGTGAATCCTTTAAAATGGAAATTATATAGTCTTAATTTATGTGGTTACCATTATAAAAGCATTAAATTATATAATTGCCAGCATTACCAGAAGATTTTTTTTCTTTGAACGGTTGAAAGCAATATTATTGAGATGTAAAAGAGAAACATTATCAATGTTTGAATCTTAAAAGTTATATTTTGATTTGTGATTTTATCTTTCTTTTACTAAATTGTTACCTTATATGAGAGGATTGTATATACATTTTTTATTTGATACCCGTCGTGTTTATGGTCTAAATCTCTTTATTTACTTGGGGAAAAGAAACATGTGAAAAGTGATAGGTGCATAATCCAATTGATAATTAACAACACTATTTTTTCAAAGAAATATTTAAGGTCTTTTCATTATCCAATTATTTTGATAAATATATATATATATATATATATGAAAAGTTTTTTTTCCACCCAAAAATCCTCTATCCAACATCCCGAAAACATTAAGGTAAAGACATAAAATGAGAAAAAAAATGCCCAACAAATGTTTTGATCAAACTATTGAATAACAATAAATTATTTTGCATATACCTAACTCATCTTCTACTATTCCCACTAAAACCCTGAAACATAAAAAATTCAATGACCATATAGCGGTTGATTTTGTGTGAAGTGGATGTAGCGGTTGATTTTGTGATTTTTTACTCATTTCCATTCTTTACCTAAATTCATTTTTTTAGGATGTTGGGTATAGAGGATTTTTGGGTGAAAAAAACTTTTCATATTTTTTTTATCGAACAAAATAATTGGAGAATGGAAGTCTGACCTTAAATATTTCTTTGAAAAATAGTTGTAAATTATCTTTTTTTATAAGCAAAAAGAATAGCGTTGTTAATTATCAATTGGATTATGCGCCAATCACCTTTCACATGCATTTAAGCAAATATCCAAACAAGACCATAGAATCTTCTCATATAAAGTAACAATTGTAGTAAAGGAAAGATAAAATCATAAATCAAATTATAACTTTTATTCTTCTTACCAGAAATTATATAATTTAAGGCTTTATAATGGCAACCGCATAAATTAAGGCTTTACAAATGATTTCCATTTTAAAGGATTAACTTATTTTTCGCCTCTTAAAATCCTCTTTTGTCCTCACTATCATTACAAAGCACCTCCACATTTCCTTACCACACAAAGGCACCAACATCCTTTTTCTTTTTCTTATATACAAGTGAAGTGTGATTACTGAAATAGACATCATATTGAAATATAAAGTCATTTGTATTATTATCATGGACAAATTTTTATAGTTGAAATGTTAAATGTGTAAAAAGTATCCAAACAAAAAATATTTTATTTAACTTAAATTTGTTGGATAAGTATTTGTTTATCCCACACATGGTGATGGGCTATGTTAGCAACATAAAAATTTGGCTGTTCCTGGACCAAAATGACAAGTGACTCATGCCTTTGTCTTGGGAAGACATGCGGATTTGTAGCAAGTAACAACTTATTTAGGACAAGTTCGTCCTTGGCAATTTATAGCAAAACCATTGGAGACCAAATGTAACACTCAATTGTTTAAATGTGGTGATGATTACCTCTTTGATTTTTATGGAAATTATGTTTTTTTATAAGTTTTATGGAAATTATGTTTAGTTTATAAAAAAGGGAAATTCTCATTAGTTTTTGTGGGAAGTTTTGTGACGGAATTTATTTCTATTGAGATTTTTTATTTTTTCAAAACAGTAAAGGGAAAAGAAGATAGGAAAGAATTGGAATGCATGTACCATTAGTTGTCTCTTATCATATTAAATTGAGGTATCACTATTGTCATTGTTGCCAGATGTTCAAACAGCTGTTGTTGCCAAGGAAGCCTTGGAAGGGCACTGTATCTATGATGGAGGGTTTTGCAAGCTTCATATTTCATATTCACGCCATACTGATCTCAGTATAAAGGTATTTGAACTATACCCTTTGAATATTAGTTATTTTACTGTTGACTGCGGTTTTCTTTTCATTCTTGGTAAATTGAAGTGGACAACACTTGAGAAAGGTCAAAAGGCAGGGAAGCCGTCTACTTTAATTTTGCTTGAGATGAATTTGTCATCTGCTGCTGCTATAGAGATAAATGAACATTAACTTATTCTCATGGTTCCTGGCCCAATTTTGCTAGTGCAAAACCCAGCATCCTTCTTCCTGGTTATATTTTGATATGGCATAACTGATCTTTAGTGTTTTTTCTTTCCCTTTTAACTTGATATTCTGTAGTATTTGTTTGTGCTTCAGCTTTGTAGCAAGTTTGTTTCCTAGGCAAGGTTTTGTACAAAATATTAATCATTTTGGCTGAACTACATGCACTTTTGGCTTGGAAATCGTGAGAAATGTAATGGCAGAGTTAAATTTCCATTCTACTTTCCCTCTGCCGTTTGAGTGTGGAAAATGAATTCAGTATGCAGTAGGATTAATTTAATATTTCCAACTTTACTGAGCATGATCATGTGGGTTGGTTTAGGATTTAGGATGGGTGTCTTTCCTTTCGGTTCTTATTATTTTAATTAAAGAATAACTGATTCTTATTTGGCCTTAGTTATTGAGCATCGTTGAGACATTTTAAACGACCTTAAATTTATATAGAAATGAACAGAGCCTAATATTCAGACCTTAATTTACTGGTTACAGGTAAATAATGATCGCAGTAGAGATTATACAATCCCTAACTCGGCTTTGGTGAACCCTCAACCCTCTATTTTGGGGCAACAGCCAGGCCAGATGCTGGGTCCTGCTGCTCATCAATACAACGGGGCTCAGTTTGCTCCAACTGCTGAGCAGCCTGTAATGCACCAGCCTTCGGCAGGGTGGGCCTCAGCCGTTCCACCAGGACATCAGGCCATGTCCATGCAGATGAACAATCATCCTTACATGCCACCACCTGGTAATATGCCACCAAGGGGCCCTGGAATGATGCATATGTCAGACCAGAGTGGTCTACCACAGGGAGGACCAATGCCCCCTTATGGACATAATCATATGCAATAGCTTTGGTCTTTTGAACTTCTCTGTTCAATGTCAATCTTTGAGAAAGGCGTGGACATGCAATTTTCCACACAGATTTTCATCAGCCAGACTAAGGCTATGTTTGGAGACAAGAATTTAAGCAAGGTTGGCTTGAATCATTGTCTTAGAATTGAGGCCTCACTAAATTCCAAGACAAGAATTTAAGCTAACCTTGCTTAAATCATTGTCTCTAAACATGACCTGAAAATACCAAAGAGATGTCATAATTCTACAGCTGAACTTAGGTCAATTCTTTATTTTCTCTTTCCTAATTAGAAAGGTGAGATCTTATAAGCGGTGGCCTTGGGTTCTCTGCAGGCCCGCGACTGTGTTTACTAAACTATTGTTGCCATGTTTCTGTGAAATATTTCGGTGCTTGTTTATTTAGTGGCCAAATGTTGCTGCCCTTTGAGTAAAATATATTTACCAAAAAAATACTTTTTGAGAAGAAACTCGTTTTATTTAGGCCCTGTGGTGTAAGAGGGGTATTATGTTCCTTTCAGTTTGCATGCCTACAACAAAATCTAACTTTGATCGGTTTTGATATTTTCAATTTCTATTTCGGTTTCTTAGTTCATGCGATTTTTGTTTATGATATGGTAGCCTATGCCTATGATTCATTCTCATTCCTTGAGTGAAGAACTTTCAGTGACTTGATGCTTCGTTTCGTGTGTTAAAATTATTTCTAAAGCCTTAGACACAATTTATTGTATTTTCAATGCCTCGTGATTTAGAAATTCAAATTAACATCAATACTTATAATATACAAAATAGTCATTTCAAATAATTCAGATACTTAAGTCATGAGATTAAAATGGTAACAATGACAATTAAGTGGTTGAATGTTTATTAATAGAAAATATCAGTCGAGTAAAATTATTTTTTTACTAGTCAAAGCACAATTATTTTACAAAACCAGAATTTCTCTGGTCTCCTAACTTCAAGTTCATCCTTTCTCTTTCAAGGTTCAAACAGATTATTTTATAAAAAAAAATAATTAAATCTTTTTCATTAGATTAACTTTAAAATAATTAGCAATTCAATTATTTTTAATACAATGTGTTGGGATGATAGGAAAATAGAAAAAAAAGGTATTATTTTTTTCTTGTGTTTGAGAATAAAAAGATTTAGAATGAACAAGAAAAAGGACAATAAGATTATTTACAATCATTCTCGTTTTATTCTTCTCTATGTTTAATATTTTAAATTGAGAAAAATGTGACTTGTATTTAAAAAAAATAATTCCTTTAATTTTATTTTTCTCTTACCAATTGAAAGATCTTTTTCTATTTTTTTTCTTTCATATTTAGCTTATACCAATCATAATTATAAAGTATGAACCACTTTAACTTTTATCATTAATTTTTAATTGGCTTACCTTTAATAATTGGTTGACCTTCCAATTCATTTTAACTAGGGGTTTAAGAATCAAGACCAATGAAAATTTTAATAGAAAAGAAAAAAAAAACAATGAAAATCAGCAATTTTCCAAACAATCGGATTAACCGAGTCACAAGAAATGAGAACTCACCGAGTCCAAGTGAGTCGACACAAAACTAAGATCAAATCATGAAAAATTACCAAAAGAAAAATTCATAATCCACTCGCACAAGCCACAAACAGGCGCCAATTTCAATCGAGATAAGGTTTTTCTTCACTTCTCCCTCTAATCCTCTCTCATTCCTGTGGCTCTTAAACTCTCTCTTCCTCGCGAGAAACAGAGTCTTCAACAGAGAGTGGTAAACCCTAAACAATGACTTGTACTCTTCAAGCTTTTCTTATATGCAAACCTTCACTTTCTCTCTATCCTTCTCCTTCAAAACAACGTTCTCACTTGTCTCTCTCCTGTCCTCGCCACCACCACAAGAACTCTACTTTTCTCTCATTCAATCCTCTTTCTCTCCCTAAACACACTCTCTCTTCTTCAACTTTTCTAAATTCCCGGTTACGTCTCATCCCTCTCTCAGTTCCTTGCACATTTCACCCCGATAACATCAGTTCCGATTCCGAGTTGACTTCCTCGCGAAATAAATCAAATTCCGATTTCAAGGAATCCGAATTCGGTGATTTTCGCGGCGGTCCTGTTTCTGGTTTTGAAGGATCGAAAGCCCATGGAGTAGAGTTGAAGAATGAGATTGTTGATGGTGAGGGGGAGAATGAGAACGAGAATGCGATGGAGAGTGAGGGGAAAGGATGTGATTTAATGGAAAGTGAAGAGGCGAATGGGGATTTGGTAGAGAAAGAGGGACCAAAGAGCAAAATTCCTATGATGGTGTTTTTGATGGGGATGTGGGCTACTGCGAGGAGAGGGGTAGAGAAGGCCTTGGCGTGGGAGTGGTTAAGTTGGTGGCCATTTTGGAAGCGGGAGAAGCGGCTCGAGCGGCTCATTGCTGAGGCCGACGCTAATCCCAAGGATGCCGCGCTGCAGAGCGCTCTCTTGGCTGAGCTCAATAAGCACAGGTTTGACATTTGGCAATAAAAGCTTACCCATTTCTCTGTTGCGATTATTGTCTGTTTGGTTGCTGAGAAGACGATGGAAAATAAAACGAATGTCGTTGTTCTGTTTCATATAAGATTTAACTTCTAGAGATATTAAGTAGGTCAACTAAAAATTTCTTTTCTGTTGAAATACTGAAACATCGTTGCATTAGTGGGTAGCCTGAAGATAGTACAATATTAGAATATTAGTACACGTAGTTTGTATGGCATACTGTGTTTTCTTCCGATTGATTTTATACATACACGAAATAAAAGTCCTTCTCTTCTTCTTCAGTCCTGAGTCTGTTCTCAAGCGTTTCGAGCAAAAGGACCATGCCATAGACAGTAGAGGAGTTGCAGAATATCTTCGAGCTCTTGTGGTAACTAATGCTATTGCTGAATATCTTCCAGATGAACAATCTGGAAAGCCTTCTAGTCTCCCTACGTTGGTAAGCATGATAGTTTAACTACACTTAAATGTCAAAAATTGTTTATATTTTCTGTTTTGGTATTTATATTCTGTTACTTTAGTTTGGTCACGTATTTTGTTGTACATTTCATCTTTTGCAACTTTTCCAATTATCGGTTTCAGTCTTGTCCTAATTGCGCTGTGTCTGTCATGCAACTCAGTAGCAACAAACTACTTCTCTTAAAGTTTATTCTGTGGCAAGACAATTCTTGTGTGGAAGTTTTAGTTCATTAAATCATTGTCCATGATTAAAGTTGTTGCGTTTGATTCTTCACTTATTTCTTTTATCCCATTTTATTGTTTTTGTCCACATTGCCTATCAAATCCTTATGTTTTGCACCAATATTAGCCAGATTTATTATTTGTTTTCTTTTTGGTCCTTATTTTCTTGTTGCTTACTTTTGTTGTTTGAATTTTCTTTTGGCATCTAATCAATTAAAATTTACATGTAGCTGCAAGAACTGAAGCAGTGTGCATCTGGGGACATGGATGAGCCATATTTGAGCCCTGGCGTATCTGAGAAGCAGCCTTTGCACGTTGTGATGGTAAGGTCAATGGAAAAGTCTATGCTTGGTGCCCCTGCTTGTGAGAATCTGGTTGATACTATTTGTTTTTTTTATTATAGGGTGAAAAAAAGAACATTGTTCTATGTTCTATATACAGATGCTTTTATTCCCAATGTGATCATTCTATTTCATATATATTGATGTATGTCAATTCCTATGTTAGGTTGACCCTAAAGCTTCAAACAAATCACGATTTGCGCAAGAGCTTATATCAACTATCTTGTTCACTGTTGCTGTTGGTTTGGTTTGGTATGATTTTCTTTTTTTAACATAAGTATTTGGCTATTTTAGTTTCTAAAGGGGGTTGGAGGTTGGTAGAAGTGCTGATTCTCATACATGATTGAACTTGTTACTTCTTTCCAGTAACGTTTAGTTGTTACTCTTGTTGAATAAAGAAGCTCTTTTTCAGGTTAATGGGTGCAGCTGCACTCCAAAAGTATATTGGAAGCCTCGGTGGAATCGGAACTTCAGGTGTTGGCTCAAGTTCTTCTTATGCCCCAAAGGAGTTGAATAAAGAAGTAACACCAGAGAAGGTTGAAATTCAATGTTCTGTGCTTGCAATGTTAGTTGTCTTCTAGTAGCTAGAAGAAGCTCAGTTGAGTTATAGAATTTCAAGTAGTTCAGGACCAAATAACAGAACTTTGGGCCAGTTCTAAAAGTTTATACTGAAGCATGGAACTAAAGCAGCCTAGAACATAGGGGAACTGTCTGATAATTTGTGATAATCTAGTAAAACAGGTTCATCCTTGTTTACGCTGAAATGTCCGAGTCTGGTGCATATTATGCAAGTAATCTGAGGTCATAATTTTTTCGCATGGATTGGTCATGTATCTGATACTCCTATATAGTCAATCATAAACTGGTCATCCTGTCCTGACTAATTGGTTTACTTGCAGAATGTTAAAACATTTAAGGATGTAAAAGGTTGTGATGATGCAAAACAAGAGCTTGAGGAAGTAGTGGAGTACCTCAAAAACCCAGCAAAATTCACTCGCCTTGGTGGCAAGCTGCCAAAGGTTTGTATGAGATATTTTCTCCTTTAGATACATGTCTTCTGCAGTAAGTTGTCAATTATCTTGCGCATATAAAAAAATTTATGAGCCCTGGCGAACATCAAACAAGCTGGAACTGTACAAAGATCAGCAGAGATTCTGTGCAACAATGACTGCTCAATGCAAGATTCAGTCCTAATTTTGTCACCTGAGCTTAAGTTCACCAAATGTGTGGAGGGGGATTGAGAGAGCTTCAAGGTTCTGTTCTTGATATTCTCCAACTGTATTGGAGAATATGTTAATGGTGGAATTTAGATCTTTCTTCCTGAATATATTCTGTAACATTTGGTTATGTATGTTAATGTGAATTTGTTGTGCGCTAATGTGGACATTGTAGGTCGTCCTTTGTTTCGAACTAAACGCTTTTATGTGCTGGGTACTAAGCAATGTTTATTAATCAATCTTATCATATTTATTTAGGCAGTTACGTTCTGATGATAGCATTAAGATGCTTTGATTTGTAGTAATATTGCTTTTTTAGTTCTAGTGGGTTCACTTTCATATTTATGACCTAATGCATACTTCATTCTCAGGGAATTCTTCTGACAGGGGCACCTGGGACAGGAAAGACACTGCTTGCAAAGGTAAGGTGTAATTTTTAAATTCTTTTGATGTGTCATGGAGTTCTCTTGTGTTGGCACTTTGGCTTATGAACTGGATTTCTGTATGCTGCAAGTGTACAGTGTGATCCTTTCTTGGCTTTTCATCAGTAGAAATCTTTCTTTCATCTTTTACAGCACCAGCATGTTGTTATTCTTAGTAAGATACTACACGCTAGCACACTGTTCATGCATAAAGATATGTTTTTAACTAAAGTAAATTCCAGAAAGCTTGTAATTTTTAGAATTATCAAGAATTGATACACTTCAAAAAGTTCTTGGTCTGATTAAACATCAGAATTTTTAAGCTCTTGGAGTGCACTAGACAAAGAGAAGTAAATGCTAGTCACTTATTAAAAAAAAAAAGTAGAAGTAAATGCTAGTTATTTTGACTTAGTTTTCTTATAGGGTTAGGAATGAAGTTATTATGGAAAGGGAAGTTTCAATTTTTATTCAATAAGTTTATACACAATTACATTTTTGGCTTAAACCAAATGCTGGTCCCTAAGTGGCCCTTGTACTATAATGATACACATTCAGACATTCTTAGCATTCTTATGTATGGACGAGTGAGTGCTGGGAAATGTATGAATTGGGATGGCAATAAATTTCTTGATTTCATGATGATGAGTATCCGGACATCTATTTTGATCTTTCTTACGTATATTTGTTTCTGTTTCATCTTCTATTTGAATCATTGACATTCAGTGGCATGTCCCATGTATTGAAATGAATTCTTTTGATCAAGTTTACCGATAAATTGTAAATTATTTGGATGGTGGTTTGATATACTAATGAACCTCGAAGGCAATTGCTGGAGAAGCTGGGGTACCTTTCTTCTATAGGGCAGGATCTGAATTTGAGGAAATGTAAGCCATCCTTTTAGTTTACTGTTGCTTGGTAGCCACTTTGCCTAGGTTGGATGATAGTATCAATAACTATATCCTTCAGATCTGGGAATTACTGAATTAATATTTCAGGTGTTACAAACGCTGAGCCAATATTTTCTTCTCTTTTTTTCTGGCAGGTTCGTTGGAGTTGGTGCTCGGCGTGTAAGATCCTTATTTCAAGCAGCTAAGAAAAAGGTGTGTTTCAAGGCATCATTGACGAGTCCAACAGTAACTTCAATTAGAATGTGATTGCTTAATGTTGTGGTTCGCCTTTCAGATTGTCTCAGTTACATTGTTTCACATTTCCCAGGCTCCTTGTATCATTTTCATTGATGAAATAGATGCTGTTGGATCCACAAGAAAACAATGGGAAGGCCATACAAAGAAAACATTGCATCAACTGCTTGTCGAAATGGATGGTTTTGAACACAATGAGGTATAGATAGACAAGATACAGTATTAATGATTTCATCCCACATTTGTTTATTTCTGCAACCTTCTCCCTCAGGGTATAATACTGATGGCTGCAACAAACTTGCCTGACATTCTTGATCCAGCTTTGACAAGGCCAGGTAGATTTGACAAGCATGTAAGTCACTAAGTTCTTTTATCATTACATACTCTTTTGTGCTGTAAAATTTGACACTTTTATTAACAGCAGTTATTGGTGGAGAAACTGAAGATGTTGCTATTGAAAGTTTTTGTTTCTCTATGCGATAATGCATTGTCAATGCACTAGAAGCTTGGTCTATTCCAGTAATTCTTTAATTTATTTTACTTAATCAAGTTCTGACTTGTGAAGGACTCATTCTTGTAATTGGATTCTTTTATTGTTGGAAGTCCAGTTTAACATACATTTGCTTTCATTTAATTGGTTCAGCAGAAAATTTAGCTAGGTCACTCCAATTAGTTGAGTCCATTATATTATGTATCCGGATATATTGATCTTTCTATTATCGGAATTCATTTTTCTTGCTGTTGGAGAGAAAATACTGACAACCCCACTTTTAGATTGTTGTTCCCAATCCAGATGTAAGAGGACGTCAAGAGATTTTGGAACTTTATCTGCAAGATAAACCTGTGGCTGATGACGTGGATGTTAAAGCAATTGCCCGTGGAACTCCAGGATTCAATGGTGCCGGTGAGTGCCCTTTTATTCAACTGAGATGGCATATATTTTTTGTATTCCAATAATCAAGTGTCGAGCAATTGAACATTCACCACATTTTCTCCTCTTCAATTCATCCCAACAAGATCTCGCAAACTTGGTAAACATTGCTGCCGTAAAAGCTGCTATTGAAGGTGCGGAGAAGTTAAATTCTGCACAGTTGGAATTTGCTAAGGACAGGATAGTTATGGGTACTGAGCGGAAAACCATGTTCGTATCAGAAGAGTCAAAGAAGGTATGCAAATCTCACAAGGCAATACGGAGCAGTGTATAAGTATGTGTTTTGCTAGGTTGGTGTGTCATCTGTATATATGAAAGTCATAGTCCAGTTCAGTTTAAACTGATCTTTGTCATATCTTTCTTTTTTTATTTGGAAGGGGCGGGGGGGAATCTAGTGATGTAGCCATTGTATTGTGGGATACTTTCTTTCCGGTTCCTCCACTTTATATTTTTCTTCTTCTCTTTTTCCACCTTTGGGTGGGAGTGAACAAGAAAGTTTAGAAGCTGACCTACTTCACAGAAAGCTAATGAGACGTGACCCTGAATAATTAGGACATTCCTGATTCCCACCATCTTGAATCTGTATATGGAGCAATGATTTGGTAGAAGCGTAAAATTGTACAGGAAATGCTCAACAGAAAATTTACACAATGAATGAACCTTTGTCAATAATATCTTATATGTTGGATGTGAAAATAAGTATCATGCATAGAGAAGTGTATAGATCTGGGTCAGCAGATGCTGACTCTTTACACAGTGTCTTGTAGCTGGAACTAGTTATGTTTATTTGTATGCTAATATCCCGCACGCACTAGGTTCTGGTTTAGCATTGCTGACTCTTTGACCAGTGTGTCTTTTAGCTGGAACTAGTGACAGCTTTATGCTCTTATACAGCATGTATGATAGGGTTTTGCTTCTCTAGGATGAGCTTTTCAGTTTACTAACAATTGTCTGTGTGGACTACACAATGGATTGTGTTATGTTCTGACAGTGCTACACATTATTTCAGCTCACCGCGTATCATGAGAGTGGCCATGCTATTGTTGCTTTCAATACTGAGGGTGCACATCCAATTCACAAGGCAACAATTATGCCACGTGGATCTGCCCTAGGTATGGTTACTCAGCTCCCTTCAAATGATGAAACATCAATTAGCAAGAAGCAGTTATTGGCTCGTCTTGATGTTTGTATGGGAGGAAGAGCTGCGGAAGAGCTCATCTTTGGTCAGGACCATATCACCACTGGAGCAAGTAGTGATCTCCACACAGCCACAGAGCTTGCCCAATATATGGTAATATTTTCCAGTAACTGGGGACTTATCCATACATTTTAACGAAAGATATATTATATATACTATTTTATTTTTATTAATGTTGGGTTTTTTTTCTACGTGGGTTGGCACCCTCTTGGTGCCCTATTAATGATCTTTTACTTGTAAAAATGTTGTTTTATTTTGTTTGTTATTCAATGAATTAGTATATATATATATATATATATATATAGACTCCTGCCAAAGGCCTCATCATTTTAGTGTCACTTATAAATTGTAAAAGTAAAATCAACTCATTATTATAAAAATTAGTGTGTGGGGGTCTTATGGGTTACAGAAATTGAAATTAACCATCTATATATCTGAAGAACAACGTTTTGGCAAAAAAATTTTGGTTCATTTTAGAAATAGGCTCTCATTTATGTAGTTGCTTAATACCATGCCATCTTACCACTCAAGGTGTCAAATTGTGGAATGAGCGATGTAATTGGACCAGTGCATATCAAAGAGCGACCAAGTTCAGAAATGCAATCACGTATCGATGCGGAAGTAAGTTTTAGGAATCTGGTGTCGTGGTTATGATTCAATTGTTTGTTAGATACGAGTTTCTTTTATTGATTTTGCAGGTGGTGAAACTCCTGAGAGAAGCATATGATCGTGTAAAAGTTTTGTTGAAGAAGGTTTGTCCCTAGTGTCTTATAGTTCATATTTGTGTTTGAAAAGGATAGAATAACACTTTGGTACTCATTTTGTTTTCCCTTTCTGGTAAGATCTATCGGCCACCTGGTGTTATCAGGCTTAGACTTATTTTGAGGAAGAAAACCTAATCATGGGCTGAGCTTTTTGGTTTGCAAAAGGAATGGAATGAGATTAAAAATGAATCTTGAGGGGGATTGAGGGGTTGAAGTGTTAGTGTTTTTGTTGGTAGATGTTGTCTTAAGTTCAGTTGGTAGGAATAAATTTGCCAGATTAAGACGGTAATCATATTCCTTTCATTTGAATATAAGGTAACATACTCTACCAACAAAAATATTAACACACTTCTTCCCTCAATCCCCCTCGAGCATTATTTTTTAGAGTATTGATCTTATTTCATTCCAGATGGGAGCTTTCTTTTTTTGAAAGAAACCCTTGCAACTTAGCTCATCTTAGGTACAATGGTTATAAACGTTAATGCTGATAGATTGTCAATTATGGTTATCTCTCCTTTTTGCATTTGAGTACAAAATATGAATGCAAAAATAGATAAAGGAAGAACACGTGGGAAAAGTAGGTTTTAAGGGTTTGATGCTGATTTAATAGTAATATGAATTCTAAATATATGCTCTGATGCTCATGCTTTGAAGCAGTTTAGCTTCTTATCTGCCTTTCAGTGTTTTGACATTTTAATGCTTTGTCAGATACGAATGATGCAGATATTTCATATTGAAGATATTGGAGTTCACTGACTCTTTCTCCCTTTTTTTTAAACATTTTTCAGCATGAAAAGGCATTACATGCACTAGCAAATGCACTTTTAGAGTATGAAACACTTAATGCTGAAGAAATAAAACGAATTCTTCTTCCTTACCGGGAAGGACAGCTATCTGGGCAACAGGAAGAGCAACAGGAGCAAGGGGATTTTATATTGGCATAAAATATAAGCTCCTTTTAGAGTATGAAACACTTAATGCTGAAGAAATATAACGGGAATGATAGCTATCTGGGCAACAGGAGGAGGAACAGGAAGAAGGGGATTTTGTATTTCTCTAATCTATTCAGTTGCAGGGGGAGCGTTCTGTACAGTATATATTAAGCACTACAGGTGATTATTTATGTAATTTCGTGCTATTCTTTCCCCCCTGAAAAGTTCTTGTCCTAAGACATCTACTCAACATTTCAAGCGTCTCTAAAGCAACGCGCTGCTCCACACTAACAAGAACAACATTTATAACATCTTGTATTATTATTTTAACTTCTACCCCAGTTTGGGTGAAATTTTGAATTAGGAAACATAATCTGAGATTATACAGATTACAGACCTCGTCAACATTTTTTAGTACCGTGTTTACTTTGCTTACCTATGACAATTTATATCAAGGTGCTTGTTGATCAGTTTGAATCAATGAGGAGCTCCCATTCTCAGAAATACGGCTCGCACGGCAACATGAATGCTTCCAACCCAATTCATTGTCACCTTATACGTTGTAAATCATTCGGGTGCTTGGGACAACCCAATATTGCATGTGCTGTCAAACTAATAAAAGGGCACCAGAAATAGATGGCGCTCACCATTGGCCTTTTGTTTGAATGGCAATAATTTTTTTATTTACAATAATGATTTAATTTTTTTTTAATTTTCACGATCATTTTTTATTTATAAAAATGTATTTGATATAAAGAATCGATTTCATGATCTTAAAACATTTGTACATTTATTTGACTATTGATAATAACTTTTGAATTAAAAATCACTATCAATATTGAAACGATCTGTTTTTAGGCAGTCCACATTTTTCTTGGATAAGGTGATGAGCGCCAACCTATCAATAATGTGGGGATCTGCCGATGAAATGCTTATGTGCCTGATATTTACAACAGTGCGATACTGATAAATATATTATGACGATGTTTGGTAAGTTATTTAAACAAATTTAAATCACTTTACCTTGAAGTGGTTCAAGGATTTAAGCAAACGCATCCTACATGCTTAACATTAGCAGAGGAGGAGAGGAGTAGAACGAGTAAGTGTTTAGAACCGGTAAATTTAGGATGGCTTTAAATTCACTGAGCACTTCAATGGTCAGTTGCGACTTGACCGTCCGATACCAATAATCTGTGCATTTCATACACTTGGGGGTCCCACATGATCGGTACCATCAACACTGCTCTTACAATTTGGCATGGATCTCAATTTTCAAGATTCCAGGAGATGCAGCTTCCAATATAGAAGGGATCATAGCTTCAGCATTCATGCCACGAATTTGCATGTCGAGACTGACTTCAGATGAAGTGTCCTCATCGATTCAACCATTTGAACTTCCTCAAAACTATCCTTTCCAACATATATGGATAGCAATATCTAACAACGATAAATTAATTATAGTACGTGAAGTTGCAATTACAAGGCTCCGACTTAAAACCCAGCTACCTTGCATAATAGTAATTTCTTTCCCACCAAACTTTCTCCATCAGAACCTAGACAATAAAACATCAAATCCTAATTTACAAAAAACCAGTTCTTCCCAGCAAGTTAATTAATATACATACAATAAAATACCACCACCAACAAAACTTGTAAATCACAAAAAGAGAACCTAGTCTTTCTTTCCTTTTTTCAATTCTTCATTCTTACACGGAAATTTTTATAAGAGCTGTGGTTCATGAGCTTCTAAAGACAGGGAATCCATCATGTAACTTCAAAAGGAAGACTAACAACACAACAAAGAGAAGGAAAGAAAAAAGCCTATTGCCAGTCCGTCTCCAAAGCCTCCGAGATACGAAAGCTCGGAAGCTTCATCCAGGGCAGTCATAGCCATCCACCACACACCCCAGTCCAACTTTCAGATCCGATCAATGGGTTCAGTACAATCCTGCACTGCAAGCCGCTCCGAGACATCAGCAAGTGATTTGAGATTGCACCTGATCAAAGCTTCAACAAAGTAGCATGTTTCATCCCTGGTATTTCCTTCAGGCACGTCGACTACAAACGATTCAATCACCAGAGTCCCTGGTCTTCCATCAATGATCTCTGGATGGACCGAAATGATTGAAGAGTAATTCTGATGGAAGGAACAAAAAAATAAACACAATCAAACAGGGTTCGCTGGTTTGGGCTGATTAGCAAAATTAAGTCAAATATCACCAGTCAAAAGCAAACCCAGATCTTACTACTACTAAGCTCCAGTGCAGAAATATTAAGGCTTCAAGTTTGGCCAAATACTGAGTAACCAAAGCTGGTGAAGAAATAATATGTAATATATTTCAGTTGCAACAACACCAAAAATAATCATTGAACTAAAGAATTTTGAGAGAATATCTTTGAACTTGCTAGAGGTCCACTCAGGTAAGCACAACCAACCACTCCTCTGGACTCCATTAAAACTGGAGACACCATGATTTATGACTCCAGAATATTGTCAAACCTAAACACCTGATTTTCAAGAATAGGAATACTCTTGCCAGAATTTGACTGCCCATGTAAAAGGTTAAATCACGTAAAAGAAAAGATTCCATACCCTAAGCCTGTGATCCCCACCAACAATCCTGATACTAAGAATATGCTCGTCATCGTCAAGAAGTTCCAATCTTTCAGTGCTTGTAGTAGCGGGGAGCCCCGACTTTACATCAACTTCTCTAAGACTACCAATCTCAAGATCTCCCTGCACAACGCACCGGCTGACAAAAGGCTTGTACTTCTGAGGTTGATCGAATCTCCTCACCAAAGACCAAACCTACATATTTCAGGAGTTATAAGGCATGTCATAAAACAATATCAAATTCAAATAAAAACAGCACCTAGGCTACATGATATTGAACAAACAAGTTATTTCTACATCAATTGAATATCCTCTATCAGTCATCCCTTTTTTATATACATTCTTTTCAATGGTATCCATGACATTAACCATCCATTTAGAGGGTGAATAGGACATAAAAACATAAATAAAATGAAAAAGAATAATTACACAAAGAATTCTATTGCAATATATTTCCAGAGCATGCAATCTCAACTTATTTAGCTCAATTTGATTGGAATTTTCTATTTCTCAGCAGCTAAGTGGTCTCCTCTCCGGATCCAAACAGAGTATAAATAGAAACTTAGAGAGAAAACGTTTCAACCAACTACCTCACAAAACCAAAACGAACACACCCACTCAATCAACTACAAATAACACATCCCCCAAAAATGCAAAGAAAATCAGAAAGGAATTACTCTGATTGTTTGCTAAGGAGGGGTTTAAAACAGAAATTAACAAGTTTCGAAACCCAAATTTCCTAACATACAAAATCTGAGAAAACAAAAACTATAGTTGACCAAGCCCAGCACTAACTATTTGGATAAACTTAGGCAACTTATTTTTCTTTTCTCTATTTAAGTGGCTGTAAATTGATAGCAAAACAGAAGAGATAAAAATTCTGTGCAACTCCAGCAAAGCAAATGCGTCGGCTTTAGGGCATTAAGCATCAGCTCATGCAATGGCATAAAACACCAAATAAGAGGAAAACTCTCGGTTTCACAACCAAACATATAATCATTAAAATTAAGAAAAGGAAGAGTTGAATAGGAGATGCAAAATACCAGATTCAGTTACAATCATCAAATACGAAACAAAAACGCCACAGATCAAGATCACCTACTCTCGAAAAAAAACGGTCAAACATTCAAAAGTCAATCATGAATATCATAAATCACAAAATAGAAAGAAAAAAAACCAAATCACATAAAAACCACAAATCTCTACCCCGATCCTCCACAAACACACAAGCGCTATCCCTTAATCAACCGTGAAAAGGAGATAGAACTTTCTAGATAAACATAAGCCCATAGAATTTTTACAAACAAAACTTGTGAATCAATGCATCGATGGACAGCAATAGAACCTACACGGGGAAAATTTATGAAGAAATAAACACGCAAATAATACATATACATATGTGGATATATTATATATACAGAGGAACTCAAGAGAGTTACGAGATGAACAGGAGCTTTGATGTGCTTAACGAGTGCGGAGCTACACTGATTCTCTGCAGGATCATGGCTATGATGCCTCCTTATATACTCGCTCTCCGCACCCCCTATTCCATTTCCCATGCTAATCCCATTCATTTTCCCCTTCCTCTAATCCAAACTCGACCTTATTTTTCTTTCTCTATACCAAACACAACAAAAACCATTAAAAACCGAAAGAGAAAGAGACAAACGCACTGACTCGCGTTTCTCTCTCAACAAATCACCGGAAACCTGAGCTCCGATGACCGTCCGGTTCTCCGATTAAGCCTTATATAGAAGAGAAAAAGAGAGAGAGATTTGTTTGATTGGTATATTAAGAGAAGAAGTGTATGCGAGTCACCGCAATAGAAGAAAAACTAAACCCCTGGCCTCCCCTATCATCTTCATCTCCTAACATAAAAATTTACAGCAAAAAATATCATTATATATAGACTCATTTTTTTAATACCATTTTTTATCTAGTGCTTATAAAAATGTATACAATATGAGCCTCCGATTTTAAATGAAATTACGGTTGTGCCATGCGTTTTGTCTGCTTCTGGTTATGGTGCATTTTTTTACGGGAATACCCCTCGGGTTAGTTGTGCTTAAACTATAATTTATCTTACTGTTAAAATAAATAACGAATTTGTTCAGGAAATGCCGGCGATAAAGTGGATCATTTATTCACGGTAATGAGAAATCATTTATGGGGCTGCGAAATAGAGAGAGGATGGGACTACTTTTTCTTCCTTAATTGTTTCACGCTGGACCCGTGTTTCGATGGAAGAATTCTTGAAAATTTTACTAATATTTTTTAAAAAATTCGTTAATAATAATAATTTTATATATATATATATATTCTTATTATCTTAAAAATTAATATTATATTTTTTAAAATTATTTTATTTAATGAGCTCGAGCTTTTTTTTGAGTTTCGATTTTCACAGTTACTAATTTTTTAATAAGTTAAAATAATTAGATTTAGAGACATTTAATTTTTTTAATCTAACTATTTGTAAAATTTAATAAATTTGTAAATTCATCGACTGCGGACTCGCACATTAAGTTAGAGATTTTTTTACTTTCATGAATTTGCAAATTGATTGGCCATTAAAGGTTTATATAATGTTTTTTAATGAATCAAAATATATATACAATACAGAGACTAATTTAGATCATAAAATATAGCATGTGTTGTCAATGCTATATAAATTTCTACATACAAAAAAAAAGAAAATAAGTAAAGGAGAATAAAAGAGAATAATGGTGGATTGACTATAATAAATGGAGATCTCAAATACTATACTATAATAAAATGGAGATCTCATATACTATACTATAATAAAATAGAGATCCCAGATATTATGCACCAATAAATGGAAATATAATTCTTAACACTCCCCCTCAAGTTTGGAATGTATGTTGATAATTCATAACTTGCCAAGTAATGTCGAAAATTGTGAAGAACTCAAAAGTTTTGTAAAAATGTCAGCTGGCTGGTGTAATGTGGGTAAATGCTTTGTTTTGATTATTTCTTCTTGAACCTTTTCCCGTATAAGATGACAATCAATCTCTATATGTTTTGTTCACACATGGAAAACCAGGTTTGAAGCAATATGGAGTGTTGCTTGATTGTCACAGTATAGATTGACAGGATGTGAATGCTTGATGCCCAAATCTTGTAGAATATATTCCAACCAAGTAATTTCACAACAAGTAGCAACCATGGAACGATATTCAGCTTCTGCGTTGGATCGTGATACTGTAGTTTGCTTCTTGGTTTTCCAAGAAATCAATGAATTGCCAAGAAGTATGCAATACCCAGTAACAGATTGTCGAGTATCACGACATCTAGCCCAATCTGCATCACATAAGGCATTTAATTGAATTGGACTAGTTGTAGGAAGAAAAATTCCTTGACCTGGTGTTTGCTTCACATAATGTAAGACACGATGAGCTGCGTCTAAATGTGGAACCCGTGGTTTGTCCATAAATTGACTTAGGACATGGACTGCGTATGCCAAGTCATGTCGCGTGATAGTCAAATAAATAAGCCGCCCAACAAGTCTTCAATATGAGGAAGGATCACTAATGTAGTCAACGTCAAACTTACTGAGAGATAAGTTGTGTTCCATGGGAAAGGAAGCTGGTTTCACACCAAGATATCCAACATCTTCAAGGATTTCGAGAGCATATTTTTGTTATGAAAGAGCAATGCCTTTGTTGGATCGAGCAACTTCTATGCCTAGAAAGTATTTCAATTGTCCAAGATCCTTTAATTTAAATTGATCCTTTAAAAATGACTTGGTATCATTAATGTCTTGTAGATTGTTACCTGCTAGTATGACATCATCTACATAAATGAGAAGAATAGTGAATTTACCATCTTGGGATCGGACGAACAAGGAATAATCAGCCTTTGATTGTTTGTAGTTGGCTTGTTTGAGAGCAGTTGAAAGTTTGATAAACCATTGACGAGAAGCTTGTTTGAGACCGTACAATGATTTGTGAAGTTTGCAAACTTATATCTCCCCCTTTCGTCCGAAACCAGGAGTTAAATCCATGTAGACATCGCCATCAAGATCGCCATGTAAGAAGGCATTATTTACATCAAGTTGGTGAATGTGCCAATTTTGGGTTGAGGCCACGGCAAGAAGGAGACGAATAGTCATAAGCTCGATAACTGGAGCAAAAGTCTCACGGTAATCTAATCCCTCAATTTGATTGTATCTTTTTGCTACCAATCTCGCCTTATAGCGTTCTATAGTGCCATCAGATTTGAATTTAATCTTGTATGCCCATTTGCATCCAATCGGTTTCTTCCCAGAAGGTAGTGTTTGAAGAGACCATGTGTTATTTTCCTTGAGAGCAGCTAACTCTTGTTGCATAGCAAGACGCTATTTAGGGTCATAAACTGCTAGTACAAAAGAGGATGATTCCTTTTCAGCAGAAAGAGAAATGGTGAAGGCATGGTGTTTGGGTGATAATTTATCATATGAAAATACATCAGACAAGGGATAAGTAATACCTCTAGCTTTGACCAATGCCGAGTTAGATGATGGAACAGTCCTTGAAGGAAGAGAAATACCAACATGATACTCACAGAGATAACCAGGCGTTGTGGTAGTTCGTGTCAACCGCGATGAAGGATTTTGTGGAACAAGAGACGTAGTTGGAGGATTTTGGGCAATGGATGGAGCAATGCTCGGTGAAAGTGGATTTGAAGGGGATGTTTCATGAGACATGGGTCTTAGAGAAAATGATTCAATAGTAGGATTGGAAGAAGGTGGAGAATTAGAGTTTTCATCGTCATATGTTTGTGGTTGAGTATGAGGAAACATTAGTTGAGAATCTGCAGCGGAAGATGGAAAAGGAAAAATATTCTCACGAAAAGAAACATCACGAGATACAAAAATTTTACCAGTTGAAAGATCATAAACCTGGTAGCCTTTTTGGCCATATGGATATCCTAAGAAGAGACAACATGTGGCTTGGGCATCAAACTTTGTAGGGCGATGGTGGTGTGTGGATGCAAAGCACAAGCATCCGAAAACTCGCAAATGATCATATTTGGGCTGTTTGTTAAAAAACATCTCAAAATGTGTTTTCCCGTTAAGGAGAGGTGTCGGTGTTCAGTTGATGAGATAAGTGGCGGTTAAAATGGCATCTCCCCAAAATTTCTTAGGAAGATTGGCTTGAAATAATAGAGCTATTGCCACATTTAGGAGGTGTCAGTGTTTTCTCTCGGCTACTCCATTTTGTTGCGGAGTGGAGACACAACTAGTTTCATGAATGATCCCTTTATCCAAATAAAAAAAATTTGTTTCAAATTCAGAACCATTATCACTACGAAGAATTTTAACTTTCAAGAAAAATTGAGTCTCAACGAAATTCATGAATGTAGTGATATATCTATGAGTGTCTGACTTATGATGCATCAAAAAAATCTATGTGCAACGAGTGTAATCATCAACAATGATAAGGAAATATTGTGCCCCATTGAGTGAAGGAACATGGTATTCTCCCCAAAAATCAACATGAATCAATTCAAAAGGTGCATGAGTTTGGATTGAACTTAATGGAAATTTAGAACGAGTCTGTTTAGCTAATGGGCAAATTAAACAATCAAAAACATCACAAAACATTATGTTTGAAATAGAATGAGAAAGCAAACGAAAACTCTTATTTGAAGGATGACCAAGACATTGATGCCAAAGTTTTGGGGAGTGAAAGGCTGCTGCGGTGACAGAGTTGGATCTGGTTTTCTGTGGAGTATCAAGGTAGTAAAGTCCTCCTCGTTCAGTTCCCATCCCAATTATCTTCCCCGATCGTTGGTCCTGTAGCATACAAGCATCATTAGTGAATGTGGCAAGGTAGTGAGTGTTGCAAGCAAGCTTGCTAATAGAAATTAAGTTCAATTTAAAGGAAGGAACACATAACACATCATGTAATGAAAAATCAACAAAATGGATGCTGCCTATGTGAGTGACAGCAGTAATTGCTCCATTGGGAAGATGCACGGTTCGATTGGCAACACGAGATTTTGTAGTCAATAAATCATCGGGGCAAACCATATGATCTGTGGCTCCTGTGTCAAGTATCCAATACATTTCTTTGTTAAATACAGAAGCACATAAGGTTGTACCTGATAGATCACTCAAAGCAAATGCACTACCAACGAGATTGGCCATGGAATTAGACTTATTCCCATTAAGCATTGTCATGAGATTCTGGTACTATTCTGCCGTGAGAGTGAAGGAGTTGGAAAGTGTTGTTGTGTTGACATCGACATGATTGGCTTTGGAGGGAAAGTTTTTATACGATTGCTGATCCGATTTACCACCTGCAAACTTCATCTTTTACAGCTTTCGACACATATCAATGGTGTGACCTTTCCAGCCGCAATGATCACACTTAAGATGTGCTTGGCATTTCTCTGAAGTGTGCCCAAGTTTGTCACAAATGCCACATTTTAAGTGAGGATTTTTGGGTGTGAAAATTCTCTCAGAATTTCGTGAGTTGTTCCTTACAGCAAAGGCTGTAGCTTCAGGTACCATCGCATTTCCCTTTGATATTCCTCGCTGTTTTTCATCCTGGAGAATAAGAGAATGCGCTTTGTTGACGGTAGGAAGAGGATCCATAAGTATAATTTGTCCTCGAACAATAGCATAGGTTTCAGTAAGCCCCATGAGAAACTTTATGGTCTTTTGACTTTGTTGGAATTGCAAAACCTCTTTCACAGTGCCACAAGTGCAGGTTGGAATGCAACACAGTACATCACGTTCATCCCAAAGACCCTTCAACTTGGTATAATAAGCACCTATTGTCATGTTGTCTTGTTTACAATCATGAATGGCTTCTTCAACATGGAAAAGATGGGCACTATTAGTGCGTGAAAATCGCTCTTTCAAATCAGACCAGATTTCATAAGCACTATTAATGTATATTATGCTTGCTTTGATATCCTCCTAGGTTGAATTGAAAATCCATGCCTTTACAAGGTTGTTGTAGCGCTTCCATTGTTGGATTTCTGCGGTGGAATTCGATGGTGGCTGTCGAATGGTGCCGTTGACAAAGCCTTCTTTGTTCTTGATGTTGAGAGCCATGAGCATAGCACGACTCCAGGTGCTGTAATTTTCTTCGGTCAGCGATTGTGTGACGAGTATGAGCCCAGGTTGGTCGGAGTGATGAAGGTAAAACGGGTCATTTGGATTGTTATATTTGTTGTCCTCATGCTTGGATGAGTCTATGATTATTTGGGTATCTTTTTCTGCCCATGAGTGTCGGTTAGAAGAAGGATGATGATTGTTGTGTTTGAAAAATAAAGGTTCTGAATCGTGGTTGCTCTGATACCATGAAAAGAATGAATTTCTGTATATTATTCATTGAGGAAAAAAGAAATATATATACAATACAAAGACTAATTTAGATCTTTAAATATAGCATGTGCTATCAATGCTATTTAAATTCTTACGTACAAAAAAAAGGAAAATAAGTAAAGGAGAATAAAAGAGAATAATGATGGATTGATTATAATAAATGCAGTCCCAGATATTATACACCAATAAATGGAAATATAATTCTTAACACTTTTTTTTAATCTTATAAATTATTGTGCGTATTGAGAAAAATAAATATCGGATCTTGTTTCCCGGGCTATCTTAATGAAGCAAACATGTCGTTAAACTTAATGTTCATCGACAAATATGTGGATATCACAATAAATTGTTGAATAAATCGATCTTATTTATTAATTTTTTTTGTTCCTCACGTGTATGATTTTTAATAAATTACCAAAGAAAATTAATAAGGATAAAATTTGTACCATCAAAAAATTAATCGAAGATTCATGAAAAGCCTAATGGCTATGACTTATACTATCAAATAAAATTACGAATGATAACATCTCAAAAAAGTGCTTTTTGATATAGAATATGTTTAAATGTTTATTTTCTTTTCATCTTTCAAATGAAAAATAAAAATAATAAAAAAAAACCAATTAAAAGAACACTAAAAACAAACATTGATTAGGACACTCGTTTGTCTTACTATAACCTGCTCCTCTACTAGCTTTTATTACACGCTTTCGAATGTTCATTTAGCAAGCATTATCATTATTTATTAAAGTGGGATCTACAAACGGTTAATAAAATGAACAGGAGAAGAAATGTGATCAACCCTCATCACTCTCTCGAATGGAGCGTGCACGTCACTCTGGAATTTTGTGCAGGATGTTGCCAAAGGTGGTTAAAAATGTTCGGTTTTCAAAAGGTTTAAAGGACTCTTCTACCTTTTTAACACCCAATGCGACTTTTATGGGTTAAGTCGACTTGTGTTTTCGTTGATCGGGTCGGGTGTAAGTAAATTTCAACGGATTAGTCAACCGAAGATCAACATCATATTTTAGTACGTGCAAATATCGGGACCAAACATTCAAGCTCAAATTTCCACATCTAGTTGCAACCCACAAATTACTTTTTGAAAAATCGCGAGACGAGTTTTTACAAATAGTTTACAACACGATCCTACCCTATCAGATTCAAAGAAATAAGAGGTTGGGTTCGGTTTGGATCGATTTACTTTAAATTTTGAAATCGAATGAGTATGATTATTTTGTGAAAAAATTTAAAATGAAATTTAATTAAATCGTGAATCGATCAAATTAATAAATTGTTTTGGTTCAATTTAATTTTTGGTTTAGTATTTTTTTAAAAATTAAAATTAATTCACATATATTGTCTTAAAAAATATTTTATAACGTTTCATCACATATTATTTTCAATTTTTCTCCGTACGAAAAATTCAAAATGTCTAAAATTTAATATAAACCATAAAAATGCAAAACAAGGAGAAAGAAAATTACGGTTTCTAAATGAACATGCATGTAAATATATTTAAAAGTAAAAAATATTAAATATATAATAAAACAAGTATATCGATTTGTTTTGGCTTACCAAAATTTATAACCGCAATCTAAATTAAACCAAAAGTTTAATCGATTTCGTTCCATCAAATCATGTATAAAACCCCAAAATCGAATAATTGATTCTGTTTAACTATCGGTTTTGTTGCACACAATTACCGAAGAGCATAAAAATAACGATGATATAATTTCTCAACTTGACTAGATTTTTATCCAATTTTAGACACATTTGAGATATTTTTTCCCAATGAGATAGAGATAGAGATTAAATCTAATCATCAGTCAGGTTCGTGAATCGTATTCTCAACTCCAAATAATCCTATTAATAATAATATATATTATAAATACAAAAATATGACATTACGTTTCATCTTACAAGCATTTGTTCTTCTGAGCACGAAATTCTTTGTTTTATTCTATTCAACGTTTACCAAAACTGTGAAAGGAAAAAAAAATCATGAAAGATGATGGCTATAAGCTTACGTACTCGTACATCAATTCCATTACATCTTACAAGCAATTGTTCATTTATTTCCTTTTTTCTAATTAACTTATAAGTATTTACTTATGAAATTACAAAAGGGTCGAATTTCATAGTTTTGCTTGATTTCATCATTAAAGAAAAGAGAGTAGTTAGATCGAATAATGGTTTCATTGTAAATAAGTTCATATAGATGGATGTTTAACAAGCCTAAGCGACATTGAGTAATTACGGATTGAGTCCACATCTTTGACGTTCGTATATTGAAACAACTCAATTTTGGCAGATCTTAAGGAGTCATTGTTCATGTACTGAAATATGTAGCTAAGCGTAATTTTCGTTGAAAGTTACAACTTTATAGCGCAACCTATGCATCGAGACACATATCCATTTGATTTAACAAGACGGTTATCAGTTATCTGATCAGCAATATCATGAAAATACAAAAAAATTTACAGTCGTTAAGATTTTTAAAATTATTTTTCGGTGATGCATACGTATTCACGCGCATAAAAAATAAAAAAAAAATATCTAGTTCATGTGATTTTTTTGTATTAAAATCAATTTTTACTGTCAGATAAAGAGAAAAAAAGAAAATTACTTCAACTTTTTTTATTTATAGTAAAAAGTATTTTAGATCTAAGAAAATCTTATATATAAATCAAATTTAAACAAGAATCTCTCGAATATTTAACACTGAATGATAGTACTTAAAAATCTCCATTAGTAAAACTGCGTGAACTTGAGAAAGTGAAATAAGTTTTCGGCAATATCTAATAAATTTTCAAGAGATTAAAGCTTTGATTAGGAAGAAAAGAATGAAAGAAGAGAGAGAAGGTGAAAAAATAAAAAAGATTGACGTTTTTCATCATGCCCGTATAGTAAAGATGATAGAAAAATGAGAGAATGAAAAAAAAAATTATTTTAGTTTCTACTCTTCAATCATCCAAATCGGAAAGATTGTCATTTGTTTATATAAAAAGAAAACATCAATCATCTCATTTTTCTTTTCTTTCATTTTTCTTTTCTACCAAACAATAGTAAAGTGTTATTTTCTTTTCTTTTTTTTTGTTTTCACTTTTCCTTTCTACCCATCATAATGTAAAAGTAAAAAAAAAAGATTTTAAACAAAAATATATTTTGTCATTGGTGTTTAAATTTTTTGAGTAGCTATATACATGATTGAATTTGCTATATATTTTTCATAAAAGAATTTGTTATAAACCAAGAAAAAATTATATTTTAATGTCATCTCATTTTTTTTTTGTCTTTTAATTTAGTAAAAGACGAAAAATTCTGTATATAACAAAAATCATGACTTATAGCATTACATTAAAAGACAAAAGAAATTTTGTATAAAACAAAAACCTTTAAATTTAAATTTAATTTTCTTTTTCCTTTTTCTGTCTTGTATATATCTGTATTGTATATAGATCTCAATCAAGATAATGGAAGAACTAAAACGTACAGCATGTAAATTGCTCTCAGCCTATAATTTGACGGATACTATGAATCTTCTGATGTGGAATGTACTCATGTGGATAAGTTAGGTTCAGCACATATATTAGATAAATCATTTTTCATATAATTTTATTGCCAACATCAATACTTAAACGATAAACATGAGTTTCCAAGTGATATGTTTGGATTGGAAGCAGCAAGATGAAGAGTGGTAACAGAAAATTTCAAAGAATTATTTGAGAATGATACCAAAATGATTCCAACAAGCAAACAAAACTCACTGAAAACTAGACCCATATTAGTCAACCTGTCTTAATTTTGTGATGCTAACAAAATGGTATTAATTTTTTGAACTGTTATAGGTGATAATTTGGGTTTAGTTTAAAATTAATTTTAAGTTGGAAGTTATTTTTTAAAATTTATAAAAAATTTAATCAATTAATAAAAACCTGATTTGATTTGATTAAGTTTTTGATAAATTTTAAAAATAAACTTAAATATAAAATTTGTTTTAAACTGAATTCAAATATAATCGTCAAAAAAAAACATGAAAAAAACAAGGTGATAAGTTGAATTTTTCATAAATTGAAGTCAAAGTTAAAAAAGAATATACTTTTGTGCTTTTTATAGAGTATTTTTTTGTGGTACTTTTTTTTTTTTTTTAAACAACAAACCTCATTAGGAATCAAACCAATTAGAGAATTGACCATGACCATGAATTTTAGAACTCTTATATCCTATGACAAAACATATATATTTATCATTTTACATGATTGAGTGGATCCAAATCTGTTAAAAGAAAATAAAAAACTAATTCAATTAATTTGATTTCAGATAAATAATTGATTAATCTATTTTAATTTAATTAATTTCACTCTTTAGCAGTGGAGCCACATGTAATAATGGGTCAATTACTCTCCTTAAATTTTTAAAATTCTAATTTTTAACTTATTACTTTTTTTTAATAAATGCTTATAAATTTGTATGGTCCTCCCCAAAATTTGCTGAATATTAACCATATTTTACATTAAAAAATATTTTCTTTTAAAATTTAACTTTGCCCCTCTACAGATATGAAATTTCAACACTGCCCTTTCCATTTTGTACGTGAAAGAAAATTTTATGTAAGACCGACTTTATAAAATTTCTCAATATAATATTAAAAAATAATGTTAATACTTTTTAAAAATTAATGTATTTTTTTAATATAATATTAAAAAATAAGAAAACAAATGTACAAATTCTTAAAGAAAGCATTAAGATATAACGAAACGGACTTTTAAAAAATTATTTTCGAAACAGGTTTTTTTTTTTTAAAACAAGCATCTTTTTATTTTTTTTGTGCTGTCCTTTTCACTTCTTTAATTATATAATGTTTAATTATGTATTAAATTGATCAAAGAAGACACTTAGTCATGATTGTTTCCAAATTCGTTCACCAATCATTTCCCAAATCCTAATTAAGCAAAATGAAGAGCTTTAGCATCAACTTCAACAATAAAAGCACTCATTGAGGAACAAATTTTAAGCTTTTCAAGCTGATTGGATAGTTAAGGGGGAGCTTTTGTCTTGTAAGTTGGTTGGGATCATGATCCTCTTTCTTGTATGTGTTTTAACTGAATAGCAACTGCTAACAGTTCGACGCCCAACCACCACCTCAACTAAAATTTTATCTATGCTAGAGATGAAGCCACGTGATAAATTTTAAATCACACTCTAAAATACACCGTTTTACTTGAGTTAATTCACTTAAACCGTAGAAAATAGAAGCAGAGCTAACTCTCTTCCATCAAAATCTGTGTTGGTTGAAAAATTTCCTGATCTCCCTTTCTTGAATCAAGATACTTGTGATGTAGATTTTATTTTTAAAAAGCCGGATAGGTAAGAAATTTGGTGGTTGTCAGTGTTGATAAGAACTTCTTGTGGAGTTTTATTGCTTATTAATAATTGTAGGGGGCTTTTGTGTGGTTGTTTAAGGAGCCTTTCGTATTGGATGAGAAATGCAAAAAAGTCGTTTGATAAAAGTCTTGAGAGGGATGTAGTTACTGTCCTCACCGCATTGCTTGGACTGTTTGACAAAAATCGCTTCATGGATGAAAGGGACGTGACTAGAAAACTAGGGGGCATGTGAGAGTTTGTTTCTGCACTGAGTATCACTACCAACAGCTTACTTAGCCTTGTTCCCAATGTCAAATCCATCTCCAGCAACAGCTTACTTTGCTAGAATTACGTTTGGATTACAGAAAGGAGTAAATGATTTATCATTGGGCATGGTTTCTGTATTGAGCAGAAGCAGGAGATAGAAAAAGAAAGAGAACTCTCAATGGGTTTCCTTTTTCTGCAAAGTAATTAAGGTTAAGTAAAACTAAAGCACTGTGTTTTGGGTTGTGGGTTAAAGATGCTGACATGGCTTCATCTCATGTTAATTGTTTTTTAATTGAGGTGATCGTGAATCCCACCATTAACCGCTTCTTTCCAGTTAAAACAGAAACCGCTTCTTTAATTGGGTTGGGGATTGTCTTTTTTTTCTTTTTTTTTTTTTCATTTTCAGGAAAAAGTATTGCCAAAATGGTATATGATTGATCTCAGTGAGAAAGAAATTACCAACCATTTTAGTCTATCCCCTTTGGTGATCCAACCTTCAATCCTTTTAAAACACTCAATTTAAGGTAAGAACAATACCTAATTAGCTACAAAATTCAGTTTGAAAGTTTCATATTGGAAATTTGATAATCTAAAACTTGTTTAAATCATGAATTTAACAAGTCAAAACAAGATAAGTATCTCATTAAGACATGACATTCTTAAAGCTGCTCTGGGTTTAGTGACATGATTGTGCTGTTGAGATGAGCTTGTCTGGGAAATAAGATATGACAGAGTAAAGCAGAGTAAATTTGCTGGGGAATCTAATCTTCTAACTATAACTATATATAGAGCAGACATTAGGGTAAGATTCAGTGAAAGAGAACATGAAGCAATTTCTCACAAAGGAAATTTAAACAAACTCTCATTCATCTGGGCATGTAGTAGTCACATTTGTTAGATTCGGACACTTGTCAAGTTTTGGATTCCCTAGGCTAATGTTGCAGAGAATCCATTTATACAACATGAGGTGCATGAGTTAAAAGTGAATGACAAGTGTCGTTGCCTCTATGGCACCATTACAATGCATAATCTTGCATTATTGAGCACCACAAGTGCTGTCATACAGTGAAGTTTTTGTCAGCTTCATAGAAGACAAATGTTACTATAGTTTATTTTACTATTAAATATCATAAAAAAATTTATTTTTATTTAAAAATGAGATGAATTCTTATATCATATATTTTTCATAACTTAAATTTAACAAAAAAAAATTTATAATACTAATATTCTCAAAACATACATCTTAGTTATTAATTTGGATTTTAAAAACTTAAACAATAATTTTTATGAAATTTAAGCATTAACATATAGAAAATTAAATAATAACATATCCGATAAAAAGAGTAAATTTTCATCACTTATCCTGTTTTCATTAATTATTATTCTTATTGATGAGTGGGATGAATATGGAGGTGTTCCCTATGTTATTATAACAAATATATATATAGATTTGACTCTTGTTAATAAGTTATTTGTCGATTTTATTTTTTGTCTATTTCATTCACTTTAAATGAGTAATTTGATAGTGGTTAGCATATATTGTTAGTACTGATGAACTATTTCAAATCTTTTCAATCTGGTTGGATGGTCAAGAGGGGGCTTTAGTAAAAGTTAGTTGGGTGTTGTTTTTTTCACTTTCATAAGAAGAAAAAAAAGTGACAGCACAAAAATACACTATGCTTCATTTTCAAGCCGTGTTTTGTCTGTGTGATCCAACGTAATCACAAACTGCAAATCAGCTCACACAAATTAAAAATATTGAGATATTTCATATTAATTTGGAAGAGACAGCAGCGGTTGATGGTAATTCGTACGTACACTTGCAAAAGCAAGAGAGTACAGATTCATTGTTGATCAATTTATTAAACAAGGAATTTTTATTAAAAACTTTAGTAAGAATAACTTACCTTGCCCACAATCAAATACCTACCAACGCGGCACCCACTATCTGATATATTAATTATATTAATGGCATTGAATAATCTCCTCATGTTTTTCTTATATTAATCATAAAGTAAAAAAGAGCACTTAAAAACTGAATATGCAGTTGAGGGTCACCACCATCACTGGCATTAAAGAAGATATTAGCTCAATTAAACTAAGCATACTGTTAATTGCAACAATATGATCTTAATATTTTATCAATTTTAATTATATTTTATTCCCTTCGCAAACCGAACAAAATCTTACTCTAATTCAAGGTTTTATAAAACATAGCCGAGACGGGATTTTCAAAAATATTCTTGGATGTTGAAAAAAATGCACTAGTTAATTAATATTCAAAGGCATATGCTTTTTCTGTTAAAGTGTATGTTTCATGCCTAAGATGTACGCCGCATTGAAAATTTTGAAATTTGTAAAGCCTCACGTATCAACATCAAAATTTGTTATGATTTATTTTCATTTGGTATATGTCTTATCTATTCAGTTTAAAACTACAGATTCCCTCTCCTAAAGGCATAAGGGATTGTCTTTTTCCCTTCTCATGTTCTTATCTTGACAAATTAAGGATAAGTTTACTTGGAATATTCTGCAAAGAAATCTCATTCTACTACAGGAAATAGAAAAAAATGAAATATCTTCAAAAATAGTTAAAGACCTACGTACTGCCGCTACGGTAATGAGAAAATCAAATAAGAAAAAAGGTTGTTATTAACGAGTTAAAAATATATAATTGCTACTTTAAGATAATGCCATAAGCTAATCACAGTTGGAAATGGTCAAACATGTCTGAAAGAAGATGGAGAGTTCAGTCAAATTGAAAGAGTTGAATGAAAGTGATGCCATTGCTTTCCAGATCGAGAGATATATATCAGTACACTCAGCAAAATAAACAACGGTGGAATTTTACTTTTTGCATACAAACTTTGATTCATTGGTGGGGAAGAGAAGTGAACCGAAAGAAGAAAATATTAATAAATAAATAAATATTTTCATTATACACGTGTTTTTGATAAACATGATGGAAAAGCTGAGAAAAAAATAGTTTTTATATTTTATTCTCCGATCATCTTGATTTGAGATAATTGCGATTTATATATAAATGTTAATTATTTAATTATTTTTTTATTTTTCTTTCTTATTCAAACGATAAAAAAATATTGTCTATTAATTGTTATTTTTTTTCTCTTACTTTCTTCTTGCCAATTAGTGTGTCGGTTGAAGAAAAAAATTAAAGGATGAAAAAATTAGAAGGGTGAAAAAGAAAAAAAATATATTTTTAATGTGTTTAGTAGAATATATTATGAAAAACTAAAAATATATAAAATAATTTTCTTATTCCCTTGAAGTAAACAAACGAGAAGAAAAAAATACATATAGTATCATTTTTACATTCATATCTTTAATATGTTAATTAAAGGGTTTAGCTGAAAATAAATTATCAGATGATAATCTTATATTTAATATCTATTTTTAGCTTTTTCAGTTTTTTCCATTGAAAGGATTATGTGATTTACATATTATAAAAAAGAAACCAATTATTTTAATTTTTTTATACTAAATAAAAGAAAAGTACACTTCCTCCCTATTTATTTCATTTTAGTTTGACTTTTCAAAAATATTCTCAATATAATTTTTTTTTTTTGCAAATTCAGGTAATATTCATGTTACAAAGGCGTGACCAATACCTTATTGAATAATTTGGAGTTTAAGAGAAATTTGATTGTGAAAGTTAATTTTTAATATAGACATATTCATCAATCAAAAGTCTGTTAATTAATAATTAAATTCAATAGTTTAAATCAACTAAAAATTTCATTGATAATTTTAAAATTTTTTATTAATAACGTTAATATAAATCTAAGACTTAAAAATTAATATTGTTAATAAAACTTTAAAATTATAAATAAAATTTTCAATTAAATTTAAATCCAAATTAATTAAAAATTAATGATTTAAACCATAATCAATCGACAGAGAGAAGAGTTATGGACAGTGACATAACGAATTGCATCATCTTCACTTTGTTGGTCACTCCTATCTATCCTTAATCCTATCTATATAGATACGGAGAAAAAAAAGGTAAATAAAAGCAAAAAGCTAAAAGAGAAAAGAAAACCTCAAATCCTATTAACAATCTTCGCGGACCGACCAATAATGACAAGCCAAATTGGTTTCTTGACTTTTCTCTAGAATGTATATATATATAGAGAAAGATATCATGAATCTAATTTTGTAATAGTTATTAGAAAATAAAAAAATTTAATAATTATAAAAATTAAATAATAATTTTATTATTTAAAATTTTTAAAATAAATATTATTTAATTTTTTCATGATTATTAATAATTTTTTTCAATTCCGTAAATAACCTTCATGAAACCGAGTCCATCAAATTATCACTCGATTTTTATCACAAAAACTATTTTATTATACTCAAATTTATTCTATTATGTATTTTTAAATTCTGTACTAATTTCAACACTTATTACCAATGCAATGCTACTCATTCACAATGATAAAAAAAACCTTGTTAATTCTTATGAGTCCATGAAATTAAAGAGTTTTTAGAAATTAAAGAATTTTTTTAGAAATTAAGTAGTTTTTTTCTTCAAATTTTCAGAAAAAAATTGCATTTGAGAAAGATTTTTATTTTCTAAAAAAAATTGAAGGGATTTTTTTACAATTGAATGCATCTGCCCTTTAAATTGTCCAAAGCCAACTTCGAGGGACCTGATAATGTGAATAAACAAATAACAATTTCTTTGTGTATTCATTAATAAAATAATGTGTTTGTTAGATGGAACACGTCTTCTTTGGCCTCTAAAGTTACTACTTTCTCTAGCTTCCCCAGAAAAGCATGTGTAGAACCATCGAACTACCTTTTTGACTGCATGTAAATTGTGAAGGTTGAAATGAATTAAAAAACCGTAACGCAGTATCTACCAAAGTTTTTTTTTACCACAAATGCAACCATCCGGATTTTCGTTTGTTCTTCCCCACGATATAGTGATTTATTAAAAATAAATTGATAAAACGAATAAATTACTAAAAATTAAAATGTGTCACAAAATTTTTAAAAAAATAGATCTGTTAACCGTTTGGCTTAATTGCAGGAGTCATTTTAAAACAAATACTGTTAAAATGGTTAAGAAAATAAAAGTTACTTAGTGTTCGAAGAAAAAACCGTGAAGTTTATACATGGATACAAAATTAGTTTTTTATAAACTGTTTTATCTTTTATTTTGTATGGGTTTATTGTAATTTCTGTTTTCTGTCGGGCCACTAATTTTTTTATCTTAGGCTCTCTTTCCGTTACGGCCCATTCCAGTCCAGTTACGGCTATGTGTTCGCGTTTGACGAGAAAACGAGTCATCTGCCAAATCAGCCCGATATATGTCAAGGGCTGGGAGAAATATCTTATGGACCTAGAGATATCTCTCGCACATAAAAAGGAAAAAGGGAGAAAGACGTAGAAAAGAGATCATAAAATATCGAGAAAATAAACATTATAGAAGTTTAATATTTCAATTTTAAAACTAGTTATTAAATATATATTTTTGATTATTTTATTAAATTAATTTTTAAAAAAAATCAATCAAAATATCACATAAAATTAAGCTGCAAAATAAGATGAATTGTTTCTTAATTGCCACTAATTATAGTCAATTGTCGTGGAAATTTTTGGAGGATGGCATTAATGTTGAATGATTTAAACTATTAGGTGTCTTTGAAAAAAGAGAAAAGTGTGTGCAATGGATATTTCTATTGTTTAGTAAAAGATAATTGAAAGTAAGAAAAAACTAAGATAATTGATTTTTTTTTTCGCATATAAATCATAATCTTTTAAATTTGTGAAGATTAGTGAGTAAAAATTATAAGAGAAAAGAGATAAATTATCAATTTATCAATTAATCCCTATTAATTCTCTCATATATATATTATTAATATCCATTAATATTATGAATAATATAATAATAAAAAGAAACTATTACATTTTCTTTCATTTTACTTTTTCTCTTTAAAAGAAACTATTTTTTGTCTTTTTAGTTTTTTATAATCTATACTAATCTATAAATATATATATATTATACCATTTAACGATGAAATGGAACCTTTCCATATATGACATTATGTCAGGTAAAAACGCTTATTGCTTACAACCCTGCAAAAAGTGTAACATGTGAATTTAAAATCTGGCACAAATTTTCATTAATTCTATAATTAAGGTAGGATATTAGAAATAAGAGCTATATTCTGCATATCATCCCCCATTGCCCAAATTCTGACTAAGGTAACCTGAATTTATAGATTTCATCTCTTACATAGCAAACTAAGAAATTACTCGCTTAACCCAATAGGAACCCGCCAACAAATTTTCAAATACGCCAGTAAACGGCAACCACGGCCATGCATTTAATTAACATATAACAATCTCTAGTATAAATTTAAAACAAACCACAGTAAAACCCACCATCCTCCCCTCTCTAAAACTATATATTCCATCTCCATTGCAATTTTCGCTTGCAAAAAAGAATTACAGTAACTCTTAATTTTTGTGCAGATATTAGCCGTATAATCGCGTGAAAATTTGATGACAGAGGGATTGAACTTGTATGATTACAAGAGTATTTGATCAACGTTCGCAGGTTTTAGTCTGTTCTTGAATTTGTACTAATTTTTTTAGTTGTTTTTATTGTGAGTCTTCTGTTCTTTTTTTCTTTTCTTGAACGTACTTTGATTACATACGCCTTTAAATGTGAAACTTATATGCGCATATTTTTTCTTTTCAAGTTCTTGCCAGGTATATGAGGTAACTGTGCTTTGTTTTGATCATGTGAATTTTTATGCTAGGGTTTGTTTTACTTATCTCTTTGTTTGGAAGCCGAGAAAATTAGGAGCAAGAAAAAAGAATTCCTGTGTGTTTATCCTCTTTTATTTAGAGTTTTAGTGCGAGTGTTGCTTTGGCTTCTAAAATGAAACAATTCAGCCAGATGACTGTGTTAGGTCAGTTTAGTTGAATGCGGTTGTTTGCTTAGTGCAGGGCAATATGACGAGAGTTAGCAGGTTTTGAATTCTGATTATGCTTTTCCTTCGTTTTTTCAGTAACCAAACAGATCATTTCGTAGAAACAGACAGACACACACTCATAACAAGAGTTATAGAGTGTTGTATGCTTCTGCTGTCTTTGGTGCTTCTGCATTTTCAAGCATTTTCATTTTTTTGGTTTGGTTGTTTATTCATATGTGGAAGCTTTTGAAGTAGTATTCGATTTCCAATTCCGGAAAAATTTAAATCATGGCGTGCGCGAAGTCCAATATGAATGATTTGTTTTTTGTTTGATCCAATCATGGAAAATGGGACACACTTAGAAGCTTGTATGTTACATCGGTCAACTTTACTTCATTGATGCTCTTTAATGCTCGTAGTATTTAAGATTCTAGCATTTAGAAATAGGAAATGTATTGTCTATATAAGAGATGAAATCTAGAAATTGTCTTGGCATTGAAACTTTTTAGTTCATATGTACTTTGTGCTTGTTATATCTGTAAAATTTGGCCTTATTTTTTTTTTAATTTTATTTTTAAAGGCTTGACTGAGAAAACTAAACTTCTACCCATCTGAGACCTGCACAGACACCTGCCTAGCAGGATTTTTTTTTTTTCTCACTAAAACTATAACAGCATAGACCATTCAATTCAAACTTTGGTTTCCTTTTGTTTTCTTGGCAGTAAATGAGGATCATAAGATGTTCTGCGGTTTCATTTATCTGTGTGGGTAATCAGTGAAGAGTTCTAGCTTATTACTGTTTACTCTCTAGGATTAAAGGAGGAGTTGAATAAGACAGCACGGGGTAAAAAGTGTTGGTATTGCATGGGTGATTGTGAGGGCTGGGCGCGGCCAAGTGCCTTTTTTCCTAATGGTCTCTTGCCTAATGAAGTAGCCTCTGTGACTCGAATGCTTGATCCAGAGAGATGGTCACTAGCTGAAGAGAGGACTTCAGAGCTTATTGCATGCATACAGCCCAATCAACCCTCTGAGGGGCGCAGAAATGCCGTTGCAAATTATGTGCAGCACCTCATCATGGAGTGCTTCCCTTGTCAGGTACAAAGCTTCTTCTTCCGCATTTTGATTGGGTTTTGGTGCTTTTGTTTGCTTGATCTTGGCTTTTTGAGATCCAGATCACAGGGTGTTTATGATTCATTCACATGCTGCAGTAGGACCAAAATGCTCTACTGTACAGTGTGTAGTTGTTTAATTATGCTCTCACTCTATGAATGTAGATGGATTAGTTTGATCTAAATTTGTTCACAATTTCAAGATGCTTAATTTTGTAGTGAGGTTGCTCTTAAGAAAGAATTCCTTTTGTAACATATTTTGGCTAATACCATAATATTTGCACTTAATTAACATCATTGCTTATTGCCGTATACCAGTTAATGTTTAGTTAGTTTTCATTCTCCCGCCTTCATGAAGTTTAAGTCAAGAAAAGTATTAACCAATCATTAACCTAGATTAAAGCATTCTTTTTTTTTCTTGAAAAAAGAGAAATATTATTGGAGCATTAAGTTAGCTTAAATACAATCCCCATCCTAAAAGAAAAGGAAAGAAATCTTTCCACACGTTAGAGCGGGTGACTTGGCTTCTCATTTTAACTTGAATGAATAATCTTGCTCTTTTGACCAGTGCATGGTTATATGGGTATGTATGATCCAATCAACCGTCAATACGATCCAATGATCAGTGCTGGTTTCCTTAGTTATCCATCATGTGCCATTTCCATTACCCTCTTTTTCTTTCTTTTGTTCGGAGAGAAAAGCCATGCCAACTTAATTATATTTTAATGTCTTTTGATTTAGTTGAGGGTCCCTATCAGTTTTGCTTAGAGATATTGTGATCTTGTGGAAATAATGGTTCGTTCAGTTAGTTAAAAACAAAGATTGTCAAATTTTGGAACGACATTCTCTGGTTCACATATTTTGATAAGAGAACATTAGTCCCTTGAAGTTTTGCCATAGTTTCTCTATTTTCTTAATTATTTATTAACAGTGTCGTTTACTCTGTAGTGGAAGAAAGGAAGGATGACAGAAGGTCAGAGGGATAGTAAGAAATAAATTCAACCTTGGATCTAGGATTAAGGGAGGAAGAGTGAAAGTGTAGTTAAGGAGTTCTCTTAGGTTTTATTTGGAATTCATCTTCCAAGTTGGTTTATGGAAGAGAAGAAAAGTTCTGTAAGTAGATATTACTTTTTCAAAATTTCTTCACCTTTTTAACCGTCTAACCTTAGTGTTTGTATAATACCTTTTGCACTTGAAAAGAACTCAAACATTTTACCTATCCATGTTTCGCCGGGCGCAGATGTGAAGCTTTCCATTGATTTGGAGTGTCTGAGGACCATGCCCATATTTTGAGTGCCATGTTCGCCATGTGTATGGCAGGGTAAAAAGAGGAGCCCATGTAACATAGATACCAATTATGGAATTAACAGTGAACTATTTATAGAATTAGATTCAATGGTGGATAGGGTGTCATCAGTATTGAATTTGATCATGTGAAACATGTTACAAATTTGTGACAGGCATTTTTGCATGTGTTACCTCATGATTTTGTAGTACTTGTTATTACTTTGAGCATTTTTTGTTAGTTTTCATGCATGAACAGCATTTTTTAACAAGAGTCTTAATGCATGAACAGCATAAAAGGAATTTAATCTCTCTCTCTCTCTCTTACCTTTTCCCCTCTCTCTACTTTTCAAATTTCCATCTTTTTCAGCCAAAGGACTGATTGTATTTAGCGTAGAATAACAAAAGATTTCAGCTGCAATTTGGTGTATTATGGCTGTACTGACTTGCAGTGCCAATTGCATCAGGTTGTTATCTTTTTATTTTCTTGGTTTTTCCCTTTTACCTAGTCTTTCGTTGGAGAATTTCTTCCTCCAATCACAGGATGCCTTTTCTTTTATTTTCATTAAATGAAATAAAATTTCTTAAACCATTTTCCTGGACTGCTTTTGTTATGCTTTTTGTGTTTTTCTTAATAACTCTTTCCCAATCTTTTGTTTGTCCATGAGTAGGAGCGGTAGGTGTGGTCATCAAATTACGGAATTTCTTCAATATAAAAAATATGAATTTTATTTTATAAGGTAGATAAAGTATAATTGTTTTATCATAAATGAGAATGTTTGAGTTGTACTTTGATGGCTGGAGAAAGAGCTTAGGATGAGAAAACTTATGTACCAGTTGAGATAAACATGGCTGGTTGAACCTTAAAAGTAAGCAACAGATGATGTCTCTTTAAAGGAAATTTACAGGACTATGAAACAAGGAGGGATCAGACTGCTTAGCCATAGTTTTCTCTAGGATTTCCTGCAATTAAAATTTTGTTATTTGTCTATGCAGCCTTTGGAGTCAACTGATTTCACGTTGCATGAATTGACTTCATCGCTCCTTCTCCCCTGTTGTGGACTGGTTAGAATATTCAAATGGAAGAAATCTTTTCAGGTTCATTTAATTGTTCTCATTTTATCCTTTTCCATTCCACAGGTATGCACCTTTGGTTCTGTACCCCTCAAAACTTATCTACCAGATGGGGATATTGATTTGACAGTTTTCAGTAGGAATCAAAGTTTGAAGGACAGTTGGGCCAATGAGGTACGAGATATTTTAGAGCATGAAGAGAAGAACGAGAATGCTGAATTCCGTGTAAAAGAGGTGCAGTGCATCCAAGCAGAGGTAAGTCTTTCCAGCATCTTTATATTCCTTCTTTTCCAACTGAACATGTTTCTAACTCCTGCATTTGCTAATAACCGTGACTACCATGACCAATCTGGAATACCTGGGGCATTAACTGTTTTCCAGCATTGTCAAAGTGCATGATATTCTTGCTGGTCAACTTTTCATGTTATTAATGGTTTTTATGTTTTCCATAACTTGCAAATCAAGTTCTGAGGATGCAAGCCACTTGCTTCAGTGTTCTCTCTTCAGGACAATGTAGGGCAGAATTTGGCTAGAATTTTCCCTTGTGTGGGTTTCGGAACTGACCAATTGTTGGCCTTCCAAGGCGCAGGAAATTTGATATGTTGGGCCCTTTTCATAGGGAGAGAACCCAAGGACCATTGGTAGTAAGTTTCAGTGGAGATGGTTGAAGAGTCCATTACTATGTGCTGTCCTTTTAACAAATTCTGTGTGTATATGTAACATTTGCGTGCATTAATTCATCTCTAGAATCTTCCTCTAATTATTAAACCTAGTTCGACTTGTGGTGCAAGCATTGTTAGAATTTAAGAGAGTAAAGAGATGTGAGAATTGAAGAGAGTAAAGAGATTGTACAAATGCTTACTTGAGTTCTTATTATTGAGAATACAATTAAGAGTATATATAGGTTGTTAAAGGAAAAAGACATTCCTTAAAACAAGGAAGGAAACATGGCCTAAAGTAAGCCTTAAAACAAGGATGAATATATGGCAAGTGTGGGTGAAGTGGAATAGTTAGTGACCTTAATTAAAGAAAAGAATATGGACTTTGTCATCCATTGACAGCCCCCCTCAAATTGATGCAGGTTGATCAATAAGCATCAATTTGCTGCTTAAGAAGCAATGTCGATGGCAAGTGAGCGCTTTGGTGAAGATATCAGCAATTTGTAAGTCAGTGGAAACATGTGGAAGAGTGATAACACAAGCTTCAAATGCTTCGCGGATAGAGTGACAGTCGACTTCAATATGCTTCGTGCGCTCATGATAGACAGGATTGGCCGTGATCTGAATAGCACTTGTATTATCAGCATGTAGAGGTGTAGGATTAGTTGCAGAAAAATCTAGCTTATCAAGCAAACCTCGAAGCCAAATAATTTCGGAACAAGCAAAAGACATCGCTCGATACTCAGATTCTGTAGATGACTTAGAAACTCTGTCTTGCTTCTTACTCTTCCATGAGATCAATGCATCACCTAAGAACACACACCAACCAGTAATGGAGCGACTTGTATCAGCACAACCAGCCCAATCAGCGTCGCTATAAGCAGTAAGTCGAGGAGAATTGCCTGCAGGAAAGAATAAGCCACGAGCAGAAGTGCCCTGAACATAGCGTATGATCCTACGGACAGCAACCAAATGAAGGTGACGAGGGGTCTGAAGAAACTGGCTGACTTGTTGTACTGTAAAGGAAATGTCCGGTCTAGTAATGGTGAGGTAGACAAGACTGCCCACCAACTTTCGGTATAAACTAGGATCAGCAAGTAAATCACCCTCCTCTTTGTGAAGCTTGACATTCAATTCCATGGGAGTATCAACAGAAGTGGCCTCCTGTAGGCCAGCTGTAGCCACCAGGTCACTAGCATACTTATGTTGATTGAGTGAAATACCCGACGGACTACGATGCACCTCAAGACCGAGAAAATATGTAAGAGACCCGAGATTTTTCATACGAAAGGACTCAGAGAGATGGGTCTTGAGCTGGCCAAGTAAAACAGAATCGGAACCAGTAATCACAATATCATCAACATAAACTAAAAGAACAACAATACCCATGTCTGATTTTCGAAGAAACAAGGAAGTGTCATACTTGCTCTGCTTGAATGAGAATTGTAATAAATTAGTTCGAAATTTATCAAACCAAGCCCTTGGAGCTTGTTTGAGACCATAAAGGGAGCGACGAAGCTTACACACATGTGAGTTTGGAGAAGGAAACAATCTCGGGGGTGGCTTCATATAAATACACTCTTTAAGATCCCCATGAAGAAAAGCATTCTTGACATCTATCTGATGTAGTGACCAATCATTGGAAGCAGCAAGAGCTAAAATCGTACAAACAGTGGTCATTTTAGCCATAGGAACAAAGGTTTCTTCATAATTAACACCATATTCCTGTTTATTTTCAAGTGCAACAAGCCGAGCTTTATAACGATCCAACTTCCATCAGATCGAACCTTGACGGAGTAAACCCATTTGCAACCCAGGGGGACTATAGTGGAAGGACAAGGTGCAATGTCACAGGTGTGATTGGCCTCTAAAGCAGCAATTTCTTCCTGCATAGCTTGTCGCCAACAATCATGCTTGACAGCATGTGAGTAGCATGTGGGAATATCAAAATTAGACAATGCAGCAGTAAGAGCAGAAGCAAACCACCCATACCTATCCGGAGGTAAAGATATTCGAGAAGAGCGACGTACCAAGTGTTCTGAAGGTGCTGCAACTGACTGGAGCATGGTAGGATCAGATATCGGTTGAGCCATCGGAAGAGACTGTGGGCGGGAGTGTCTCGTATATACAATACCTGGTTTAAAGCGAGAGCTGACTTGATGAAGATCTGAAAATTGTTGCTCAAAGGAGGGGAGGACCACCGTAGAAGAAGAGGGCTCAGAGGACACAGGAAAGAAATGTTGATCTTCAAAGAAAATAACATTTCTAGAAATATGTGTACGATGTAAGGTAGGATCATAGCAAACAAATCCCTTTTGACACACATTATATCCCAAGAATGCACATCTAACAGATTGAGCAGATAATTTATGTCGCTCATGGGGAGGTAAATGGACAAAACATACACAACCAAAGATACAAAGATTATCATAACTAGGTTGTTTAGCAAACAAGTGAAAATAGGGAGACTCCATGTGTAAGATTTGGGAAGCTAAACGATTAATCAAGTGAGTAGCAGTTTTCAAAGCCTCGACTCAAAACATTGATGGAACAGATGATTCTAACAAGAGAGTACGTACCACATCAAGAAGATGACGATTTTTGCGTTCGGCTACTCCATTCTGTTGGGGAGTAGCAGGACATGAACGTTGATGAATAATACCTTTAGAAGCCAAGAATTCCTGAAACTCAGTAGACAAATATTCACCACCAGAATCTGTGCGTAATGTCTTAATAGTCGCAGAAAATTGATTGTCAACATACGCTAAAAAATTAGTGAAAGTACGAAAAACCTCAGATTTAGAGCGAAGAAAATAGACCAAAGTGAATCTGCTATAATCATCAATGAAAGTCATATAATATTTAAATTTTTCATGTGAACTAACGGGGGAAGGTCCCCAAACATCACTATGGATAAGATCAAAGTAGTGAGAAGCTCTACTAGCATGTAAAGGAAAGAGAAGAATTTTGCTTTTACCAAGTTTGCAAGAATCACACTTAAGAGATAAAGAAGAACGTTCTTCATCATCAAGAAAATCAGAGTGCAATACATGAGATAAGATCTGAGTATTGGGATGGCCTAAACGACGATGCCACAGCATACTCAGATTTGGAACATTATTGCAAGCAAGAGACTTAATAGACGAAACTGGAGAAATTGCTGGGACAGATAAAAATAGTGGAAACAAGCGTCCCACTTTAGGTCCCTTCGCGATCAGCTCTCCCGTTACCTGGTTCTGTACAACACAACCATCACCAGAAAAGTTAACAACACAATTGTTATCAATTAATTGACCTACAGAAATAAGATTCGTGGAAAGTTTAGGAGCAAGAAACACATCAGTGAATTTAGAAGAGGTATCTTCGACAGCAGCGATTGGTAAAGAACTACCATTGGCAGTCTGAATGGCAGATGGACCAACATAGGGTCGAACATGACACAGAGCGGTGGGAGTATTCGTCATGTGATTAGAGGCCCCCGAGTCTACATACCAGAGTTTGGTAGAATTTTTACCTTGAAACCCCATTGCAGATAATGCTGAAATTAGCATCTGTTGCATCATTTCGGGTGTGCAGTAATTCACTGCAGGAGGTGCCGGAACTGGGGAGGCACTGGAAGAAGAGCTAGGAGCTGCGGAGGGTACAATAACAGAAGTCTGAAATGCTTGAGCCTGACGATTCTGTGGGCGGAGACGACATTCTTTGATGATGTGACCCTTCTTCTTACAATAAGAGCAATATTTCTTGGGATAATTGGCAACAATATGCCCATATTCCTTACAGCAAAACCACTGCAAGTTTTTAGAATGCATAGGCGATCCGCGTCCTTGGGCAGCATAAGCAACAGTTCTTGGACTACCATAAGATTGCTCCAGAGTGGCTTAAGTACTAAGACGTTGTTCTTCACGAAGTAACTCACCAAAACAAACATCAAGAGAAGGAACAGGAGATCTATTCAGCAGAGAGGAGCGAATAGATTCATATTCCGGGCGTAGTTTCATAAGAAATTGATCACGCCATCTAGTCTCGTGGAGTTGCTGAATAGTCGAAAGAGCGGCAACAGGAACAGCCCCTGTAACAAGATCAGTATAGTCAGTTCAAAGAATCAGAAAGGCCGAGTAATAGTCTTGGATGGAAAGACTGCCATGTTGAAAGGTGGCAATTGCATGCTCTAACTGAAAACGATAAGCATCATTATCTTGATGATAAACCTTCTTCAGATAAGTCCACATGGATTGAGCAGAGTGATGAGTACGCAAGTTGGTGACAATATGTGGCTCCATCGAACTAATAAGCCAAGACATGATCCGAGCATCAAGCACAGTCCAAGAAGGAGAAGACCCGACATCCTTCGATTGGTCTGTATTGGATGTTTGTGCAACATCCGTGCCATCGATATGACCCCAAAGTTTTTTTCCCTTGAGGAAAATTTCAAACTGAAAGGCCCATGTAGAGTAATTTTTGCCCGTAAATTTGACACACACAAGTGCAGAGTCTATTGCAAATAAGTGCAAAAAAAATAGCTCGACCAAAAAAATGTCGAAACCACCCAAAGCAGAAAAAAAACAAACTGCCAAAGAGATTTGAGAACAAAAAAAACACCGAGAAATCTGAGACCCAAAGCCACAAAACACCTCTCTGAAAATAGAGGATGTCGTGAATACTGAAACTGCTCAAACCAAAAAAATAGGAGGTGCCGACAACACCAACCCAAAAAGAGAAGACAAAAAAACAACAAAAAAAAAACTTTCACGTCGAGTTCACCGAGAACAACACAGAACACGCCGAAACACGAAACCGAGAAAAATTACAAGCAAGAGAAGAACCTAAGCAACCGGCTTTGATACCATGTTAGAATTTAAGAGAGTAAAGAGATGTGAGAATTGAAGAGAGTAAAGAGATTGTACAAATGCTTACTTGAGTTCTTATTATTGAGAATACAATTAAGAGTATATATAGGTTGTTAAAGGAAAAAGACATTCCTTAAAACAAGGAAGGAAACATGGCCTAAAGTAAGCCTTAAAACAAGGATGAATATATGGCAAGTGTGGGTGAAGTGGAATAGTCAGTGACCTTAATTAAAGAAAAGAATATGGACTTTGCCATCCATTGACAAGCATGACCGCTATACAGGGTTCTTTGGGTGTCTTCTGTTAATGAAAGTCTTGTTCAACTGTCATTAGATTAATTAATTACTTTTGTGTTTATATTTTGCATACATGGAAATTGTATATGCCTGTGTAAATGCGTGCAAGTGCACATCTGTCTATGCGTTATTTCCATTTCCCTGTTCCAACACGTTGCATTAAATTTCTTTCCTTTAATGTCTCAGCCTTTTATCCTTTCCTGTTCCTATCATTTTGCAGGTGAAGATATTAAAGTGTCTGGTAGAAAATATTGTAGTGGACATATCTTTTAACCAGCTTGGTGGTCTTTGCACTCTTTGCTTCCTTGAGGAGGTGGCATTCTGCCCCCACCTCCCCTTCTTCTTTTGGGTGGGTTGTGAGTACAGTTTCCCTCTATCTCTCTTACTAACCAATTGTTCTCACCTTTCAGGTTGACAATTTGATTAGTAAAAATCATCTATTCAAACGTAGCATGATATTGATAAAAGCGTGGTGTTATTATGAGAGCCGTGTCTTGGGTGCTCATCACGGCCTTATTTCAACTTATGCTCTGGAGACTTTGGTTTTGTACATAGTTCATGTTTTCAGTAATTCCTTTGCTGGACCACTTGAGGTGAAATTAGTTTTATTTGACATTGTTGTATACTTGTTTATATGTTTGCTATCCTGCCTGAAGATTTTTTCATCCCACATGCAGGTACTCTATCGCTTTCTGGAGTTTTTTGGTAAATTTGAGTGGGATAAGTTCTGTGTCAGTCTCTGTGGTCCAGTGCCCATTAGTTCACTTCCTGATATGACTGGTATGCATAGATCCACAGAATAAATTCATGGCATCTTCTGCTTGAATGATATCCCTGCTTCTTGTCACATTTTTTACTCTGAAATTTGTATTTAATTTAATTCCAGCGGTCCCTCCACGGAAGGATGGTGGAGAGTTACTACTCAGCAAATCATTTCTTGATGCATGTAGCTCTGTATATGCTGTTTTTCCTAGTGGGCAAGAAAATTTGGAGCAGCCATTCATTTCCAAATATTTTAATGTCATTGATCCTTTGCGTACGAACAACAATCTTGGGCGCAGTGTCAGTAAGGGTATTTAAATTCTAAATTCAAGCTGGAAATATTTGTTTCACCTCCATTGTGTTGTTTTGTTTTAATTTTTTATATTTTGATTGGCAGTTGAGTTCTTTATGTTCCTATTCATGTTTTTTTATAAAAAAAATTATAATGCGGTTTTGTAAAAACATTGGAAGATGAGTTTATGCTGATTGTTCTTGTTGTCCAATGGCCCGAAGGTGTGGTACTTATTTCATCATTATTTTCTTGTTTCCCTTTCTATTTTATAAAGAAAGGATTAATCAAACTTTTGAAGGAGTTTACAGTATATTGCATGGTAGATTTTGTTGATGATATGGATTCATCTATATTCAGACATCAAAAGACCAACAACCTCTTATGATAATATTTTGTATCTTGACTCATTGAAGCACCTTTTGTCTTCTTTTAGCTATGGTTCATGTAGTTTATCTCCTATCTTTCGTGAACTGTGACACAGTTCCTGGTTTGACATGGAGCAGTATCGTAGTTGGGCTCAAGGATTGTAAGATGCCCTCATTATGCAGATGATAGTGGTAAATTTGACTTTAGTGGCTTTTTTACTACCACAGTACCACCTATGGAAGCAGTGATATTTTGCTTGGTTTCTAAAGTTACAAGATTGGCTAAACTTGATTTAGCATAGCAGCTCTAGTTTGCTTAGCAAGGCCTCATAAATAGTTCATTCAAGATTTTTCCCCTTCGTCTTAAATGGATGGAGCTCTTCAAAATTTATACTATTGTGAATATCGTTTATTAGGTTATGATCAAATAAGCTTTTAATTTAATTCTTGTTGTGGAGAAAACATAAACCATTGTGATAGTGTGCACTTTATATCCAAGGTATACAATGATACAAATAATAGTAGTATGAGCTAAGCTAGGATTTTGTAGCTTTAGATAGGGCCTCCTTATCTGTGGAGTTGAGCCTGGACGGCTAGCAGTCTTCTTGGCTCTTTTTATTTTTTTATTTTTTAACAAATGATTTTAAATAGATGTGCATTAGTAATTGTTCATTATGTTGTCTATTTGTTCTGTTTACTTTTTTTTTTTGACAAAGAATTCTAATTATTCAGCTCTAAATTTCTTTCAGGTAACTTCTTTAGGATTCGTAGTGCTTTTGCTTTTGGAGCCCAACGGCTGGCCAGATTACTTGATTGTCCAAAAGAGAATCTGATTACTGAAATCAACCAGTTTTTCATGAACACATGGAACCGACATGGAAAAGGCCATCGTCCTGATGCTCCTATTCCTGATCTCTATGATCTACGATCAATTAACTTGAATCAAATTGATGGTTCTGACAATTTCAGGAATGATTCAAGCAGATATAAATTGAAAGAAAATTCAAGTAATCATGAATCTGTTGTTGAGGTGACTCGAGTTTCTCATGGATTGCATGGTGTTTTATCCGAGCATGGTAACCCCTCCTTCAGACAGATGTCTAGGAGTGGTAATGTATCTGCTGTTTCTCAAACTCAGAGTCAGAAGACTGATGCCAGCTTAAATGGCTCCATCACCTCTAATAAGATTCATCACAATTTACAGAATATTAGTTCTAATGAGAGTGGACATACCAATAATGGTAAAAGTTCCAGACCAGGTTACTCAAGGAATGAAACACATCTGGGGAATCAATTCGCAAGGACACAATCCAGTCCACAGCTGACGGATACATCAAATGAAGCTCCATTTCAAGGAAGGAGTAACAGGGAATTTCCTCCAGAAAGATCAGATAGTAGCAGGAGTAGAAATGTCGGCTCTGAAGTTTTGGACAACCATACTGCAAGATTTTCAACTAAAGACCCACCGTCTTCAAGGTCAGGTGGTATTCAAGATGACTGCCATTCTGTTGCAGAGACCCTGCGAATGCATCAAGAAGAGCAAGATTTTATAAACATGAAGGCATCCAGGGGTTATAATTTCAATGGTCAGGTTCAGATACCTGTGAATGTAACTTCTGCTAATCCACCTTTTCCCATACCGCCTTTTATATCAGCTTCACTTGGATATGATCAGAAAAATCCATCTGCTATGATGCCCACAAGCATTCCATCTTATGAGTGCCACTGGGGCCCAAGTATGCAATATTCTGAAGGTTTAGTTCATTTTTCAGAATCCAAGTATTTCCCAAGTATCAGGATGGCCTCAGATCAGGAAGGAATGAATGAGCTAGTTGATGGTGGTTTGGTATCAACAGAACTGAGTCATGAGGATAGTAATCATGGTTTCTGGCCCGAGCGGGATGTGGATTCTGTGAGTAGTGATGACCACAGTAATAAAAGTTTCCTAGCTCAACCATGGGAGGATAGGCAACATTCCACTTCACTGGAGTCTAACTCTGTTCATTCCCAGTATCAAAAAATTGGAGAAAATGATGTTTACTCCACTTCCAATTCAAGATTTGTATCTACTTCACAGTCTACTTCCTCAAGAACTAAGTTGTTTTCTGAAAATCACTGGAATGGATCAGCTGTGGAAACTTATAAGTCAAGGAGGAATAATCCAGGGACGAAATCAGTTCCTTCTGTAAATGGATTAGGTAAGAATGGTTGGCATTATCAGGTTGAATCAATTGATCATGATTCTCCTCGGCCAGATGACAGCATCAGAGAATGGATTCCACTTTCAACAGTGGGCACTGATGTGGCTGAAAGGAATGTTTCTGAAACTACTTTCTCACATTTTCAGGCTCATTCTATGGCTGCTTATGAACCACCAACACTAATCAGTGGATCAAATTCAACTCTACCAGTTGCTCCAGTGCTTGCAGATTCTGAATCATGGTGTAGAGCTAATGATAATTCTGGTGGTCCACCATTTGGAATTTATTCCACTGGGCCACCAGTCCCATTTCTGACGATGCTTCAAGTATATGATCTTCCAACTGAGACAGAAGCTTCTAGTGCATCTACAAATCATTCTTACAAGGATGATGAGTTCAATATTCGTCAGAAATGTCAATCAGATCACTTGGATTCAACCAATAATTTTGATCAGTCAGAGATTTCCAATAATCCTACTTCTATTAAGGATGCTGCTCCCTTAGAGTCTTTTGACAATTGCAAGTCTGACATTCTGAACGGTGATTTTATCAGCCATTGGCAGAATCTGCAATATGGGCGGTTTTGCCAGAATGCTCAACATCATGGGCCCTTGCTTTATCCTTCTTCTGTTGTTGTACCACCAATGTACTTACAGGGAAATTTTCCATGGGATCATCCTGGAAGATCTGCTTGGAACATGAACCATATCACGCAGCTTATGAGTTATAATTCTCCCCTTGTTCCTGTATCCCTGCTACAGCGTGCTTCTAATAGGCCTGTAGGTGTTTATCAACAGTATGCTGATGAAATGAATACATATCGAGGTGGCACCAGAACATACCTGCCTAATCCTGTAAGATTTTCCTCAAATTCGTGTTATTTACTCTACTAAATTTTGAAATGCACTTGTCAATTTTTGTCTCTGCTTCGAATTATAACAATTAAAAGTTGAGTGCGGCATGTAGGTGAATCTTCTTTCTTTTTCTCTTCTGGGGGCATGTACCCTTTTGTTTTCTTATGTAATTAAGTGCAGTGCACGTTAGCAGAATTGTTGCTGTAGTAATCATGCTGATGGGATGAAAAAAGCTTGATATGTTACATGAAAGATTGACTAACTCATTGATACGATATGGGAAAGCTTGACTAACTCATTCATTCAGGCATTCCTAGGAAAGCCAAATATATTTGTTAAAAATTCTAAGTTGATAGTTGAACCTTATTAGCTAGGTGCTGTGATTCATTTCCATAAAAAGCTTTGTAGCTTCTGAATGCTGTTTGTCAATTAAATCCATCATTTTCTGTTTATATTTCGTTTTATCATTGATAAACATCGATTTAGCTTGGCTTTTGTTTTCAAGTATGGTACCTCTATACTTCCAGCCTCATGGTAGAGTTCATATTTTTTATTCAATTCTTTAATCTCGCAGAAGATTTCTTTTCAGGACCGGCAATCTTCAACTACCAGAAACTACAGGGGGGGTTACATCTGTGATAAAAAAGATCACCATAGTGATAAGGAAGGAACATGGAACATAAACTCTAAGCCACGATTTGCCGGTTGTGGCCAGGGTCGTAGCCAAATTGAGAAACATAGCCGATTTAATAAGCCACCACGGGCCTCAGTTAGGCAAGATTCTCTTCCCAGGAACTATCCCCAAAATGGTTCATTTGGTTTTTCAAATTCCAGGAATCTTGGTTCTGCCAACATGGCATATGACCTGTACCCACTGCCAGTTGTGAATCCTGGTGGGCTTTCTCCATCTGGTACTGCCTCACCATGTTATGTCATGCTGTATCCATATGATCAAGATATGGTTTATGGTCAAGACATGGGTTATGGTTTTGCTGCTCAGCATTTTGAGTTGGGATCTCTTGGACCTGTGCATTTCTCAGGCATAGATGAGGCATCCCATCTTGAAGGTTCGTCGAGGAGTGTGAATGAGCAAAGAGAATCTCAATGAGATTCTGAACTTTATTCTCCAGATCAACCCTCCTCAACCCACCTTCAAAGGTATTCCTCCTCCTTTTCTCAATGTAAATGGCAAATTTAATAGGTCTAGGGAACTAATGATGTTCTTCAAAAGGCTTCTATTGATAGATGCTGATTTCTCTTAAGCCTGTGCTTAGCAGAGAACAATACTTGTGTTTGCTATAAGAGGTACAAGCTTGAGTAGCTTGCCTCTATATTTGCTTGGTTATTTGATGAGCCAAGCTCAAAATTTATTTTAGCTGATGAATATTTGTACCAAGACCGAACATCAAACTAAGTGGTCTGACAGGCTCAATGCTGAGCTACTTGAGCAAGTTTGCGATTTGACTCTATTAAGAACAGTCATCACTCACTGGCCCCGTTGTCTATTTGCATTTAACGATTTTGCATCTGAAGCAAGGTAGGGTAGATAGTGGCTCGCATAGCATCTGCGCTGCCATTTTGCATTAGCTATGACTTATCTAACATAAATAAGGGACAGGTTGTTTTAATTATTTGCAACTGGTGTGGCTTGTGGCACTTTAGATGGTGGATTGATGAGTGTGAACAGCCAAAAATGTGGACTTAATTTGTGAATGATAATTTAAGTCGTTACTTTGGCAAGTTGTTTCAATTTTTTAAATCATTTTGCTGGGAATGGCTCTGATTCTCTTGATGTATCAACTTTACAGGAGGATTTGATTTTTTCACTACATTGTCGGGCTGGAGACTCTTATGTTTCTGAACCAGGGAGATGCTCTGGATGCAACCAACTATACTAGTCGCCCTCCCGTTATCCGATGAGGAAATCTCAATTGCCCGGTTGGTTTGTGCGTATCGCTTGTATGCAGACACTAAAACTTACCCCACAGATAATGACCATTTTTCAGATCGGATTTAAAAAATGGACAATACAGGCTGAAGGTAGCCATTTTGCCATAGTAAATAAAGGTGCTTTTAGGTTGAAAAATCAATAGAAGATTAATCCCTTTTCATATGAGGCTTCTTCCCAGATGGGGAATCTATGTTGTAGTTTAGGGCACTGTTTGTCTCGTATGCGCTGTGTAGTAGAAGTTTTGTTACTTTGTTGGAAATGGACCATATGGTCCATGGCTTTTTTTGGCCTGTTGTTACAACAGTTTAGTGTACTATTCTCAAAAGGTAATAAAAAAATAAAGGAAAAAAGAAAAATAGAAATTTAGCTTCAAAATTTTTAGTCACAAATTTTACAGGTCATGATCAATGTTCTTGACTACTATTTCAACATCTAGGTGATGGTATTATGGTAAGGTAACTTTTAAATTTGGGAAGGTGATGGGAATCAACAAGTACCATTAATGGATCTACTGCATGTTCTAGTTGGATCAATTACAGATCCAAAAAGATAAAAAGAAGCATTTAAGAGACTGATTCAAGAGATTTGGGCCATGTTATAAGCTGGCCACAGTTACAAAACAGCAATTTTGACGTTTATGAGGTGTAATCTGAAGTACAGAAACAGCCCAAAAGGAGTTTTCTTTGTAATAAAATTGTTTTCAAGTGGAGACTTCAATTTTATTACAGTGAATATCATCATCAAACATAAATTGCCTACTTCATTATAATTTTTATTTTTGCACCACATTTTTTGTCTGTTCTAGTTTGCACCATCATAGCATGTTTCCAAAGTACACTGTATTCTCTCATGCAGGAAAGCAGTAACTACAAACGGGAAGCATAAACAATAGTTTAACAAAGTATCTTAGATTTGTACCAAAAGATAGTTTAACAAAGTACCTAAGATATAAACAGGAGGGATTTCATGAAATATTATCCAGTCCTCTATATATGGACCTCCTCTCTGTTTTTTTCTTCCCCTGTAATTTAATTTACAAGATCAAAAATCTTAATTTTCTTTCTCTTTTTGCCTTAAAACACCAACACTAAGCCACAATATTCAGTTTCAACTGCCTGCCTAGCTATATACCCCAGACTTTAGCAAGTGGCCTACTTGAAAAAGAGGATTTCCTCCATCTGGCTAAACGTAGTAAGAAAGTTAATACTTCAGACGGGTCCCGAAGAGAGAATGAAGCTTTGGTGTCTTTTGGAGCGGACGATACAATGATTGAGTACCCTTCTCCTCTACTTCGTATGACCTGAAGAATTCACATAATGAAGTTCTCTTAAGTAATGACTTGACATTGAAATATTAAATATAAATACATTATCACAAAAATCACAAGGTGCTATGAACTTGAAAATTCCTTTCAATAGAAGAAAAATAACAAATTTAGGAATTCATCCAAAATAATGATAATAGCATTTAACCACACTCAGAAAAAAAGAGCAATTATTATTTCTTTAAGGATACCTTGAAAGCATCCTCATCAGTTCTATCATCTCCAATGTATAATGGGAGAACATCACTGGAATTGCTCAACCCTAAAGTGTCCAATAAGTACTCCATGGCATGACCTTTGTTCCAATCTATGGATGGTCGTATTTCCAAAACCTTAAAATAAGAAATAGACCAAAAATTGAGGGTAAAAATAAAAATTTTAAAAATTATTAGTACGTAGAGAACTATAAACAAAAAATTGAAAGATAATCCTACCTTTTTTCCCTCACTTAAGCAAAATCCTGGGTAGTCTACAAGTATCGATTTAACCTTTCCCTCCAGTGTTTCATAATCCTACGCAGAAAAAACTGATCCTTTTAATTAAATGCTCTAAAAGAATCAAAAAGAAAAATCATTAGATACTGTTGAAAATAATGATCGCTATTGAATATGAAATTGTGATTGATAATGGATGATCTTGATTTTACCTCTTTTCGGACTTTTCTGAAATGTATAGAGATGCAAAATCTATTGTCCTCTACCCTAGCACCTTTTATTTTCCCTGCCTCTTCTTCCAGTGCTGTGATTATCTGTTAGAAACAAATTTAATTGAGTTATATAAAATTATTTATAGCATGTGAAAAGAGCTTCAACTTGAAAGTAAATTAATTGAAAATACCCTTATTCTTGGGCATGCATGTAGCATAGATCACATTCTATGTCAAAATATGCATGTGCTTGCACCCATAAAATAAAGGTGATATTATTTCCACAGCTAAAAAAAATTTGTTTTCACAACAAATTGTGTTTGAAAGCAACATTTTGCTTTATGACAATAATGTCAGCCAAAAAAAATTAACTTCAAATTAGACAAAGAAAGATCATGGCAAGACTGGAACTTTTACCCTAGAAAAGCTAGCGAGCTTACCTCTTTAACTGCAGGCAAAAATTTCTTAGCAGGTTGAAAGAGCACTTGATTCCCCTACAGGAGAAAAAATTCGAACCACATAATTAGTTAAAGTCTATATATGATTGCTTGTCATTACATTTCCTGATTAAATCCCCCTTCTTTAATTTTCATGATTGTTGTCTTGGTTATTTGGAACAAATAAAAGCAAGATTTTTTAAAACAAAAAGCAACTAACCTGGTTTTCAAGAGCTGTGATGTTACACTTTTCATCACATGATTTCACTCCCTTGGGTGGTGCCAATATGTCCATCCCATGACTTCCAGCATAATAAACATTATTCAACTGTACAAATTGTTTAACCTAAATAAAACAAAAAAGTTGGATAACATGAAATTAATCACTCACTCCCCTAACCAAAAACCAAATAATTAAATAAAGGAATAAAAGTAGATTGTAAATTAATGATGAATAAAATAAATAAATATACAAACAACTCAAGTTCTAACTGCCAACATATGAGTCAATTGTGTTACCTTATCTCTGCTCCTACCACTAATAATAGCTGTTGGAAAATATTTTGCAACTTCGCGCACCGCTGCACGCATCTGTTTACATAATATTAATAGAAATATATATATATATTAATTAAAAGACAAAACTTAGACACATATGCATACCTACTTGTACCATAAATAGAACTATTGGTAATTAATTACCTCATCTGACATGAAAGCTCGTTCAGGATCATCCACAATTGGTGAGAGAGTACCGTCATAATCTAAAAATACGACGACTTTTTTTCCTTTAGCTGCTTTCATCATTTGATCAAACGAACCCAATGCAGAAGGATACTCACCCTAACAAAATTTGAAGTGAAAAAAAAAAGAATTTGTGACCCATGCTAGTGGGATGGGGGGCATAGACCAAGCCCAAAGGTCACCTATAAAAAACCTCGACCTAACAATGATTTTTTCAGATGCAACTATTCCTTGTTCAAAAAGATTAAAAAATGATAGAGAACTAAAGATGCAACGTCAATCATTGATAAAACAGTTTTTAAAGTAAAGTTTGGTTCAAGCAAAGTTTTTGTCTAGCACAAATCCACGATAATAAAAAATACATAATATAAGAATTCATCTCACCATTAAATGGCATGAGAAAAAAAAAATCTTTTTACTTACAAAAAAAATTGCATAAAAACCAAAGCTTTTCTAAATCCAAGTGAATAATTACTCTTTGATCTGAACTGTTAGTTAGGTTTGAATTCTAATTTATAACTAAACACACCTTAAATTCACTTTTAATGCTGGGCGAGTTAGTCATTTTTGCACTTCTAAATATGTACCTGCAACAAAACCAAAATTTCCAACACTTCATTATCATTCATCCGATTTTTAACGAAAGTTGCTTTCAGAATGTGAGTGAAACCAACTAATTTTGTCGACCGAAAGACAAAAGAAACCAACTAATTGTTGTTTGCTACTTGTATCTGTGCTATTGCTCCAAAAACAACTTTTTTGTTCCACCCAAAAAAAATAATAACATTTGTTGTTAAACTAAGTTTAGAAATAATTATGTCCCTAATGCGTCAAATCAAATTAGGCCACTGATAAGAATTTTAATCAGTATCACACGAATACTGTGTAAGATCGCATATTAAAATCACCTTCCACATCTCTTTTAATATTAAAGTCATATGTTCAAGACAAACATCTTCTACATATGTAATGTTTTGAAATAAAGAAAAATCAACTTAGAAGACCATTGATCATGTTTAAGAACTTCGAGTGTATGCATCATGGCTTTGATGGTAAAAAAAAAGAGAATTAAAGAAAATAAAGAATAAAAAAGTAATTGAAAAGTCATTTTCACGGATTAAATTAATTGAAGAGAGATTTTCAACGTTTCTAGTTTAATTCTAAGCGCACTTCCAAGGAAATCATCATGTTACAAGTGTTTTTGTAAAGCATTAGGTCACTATCCAGATGAAACCTTTTTTTCAAACATTAGTACATAGAAAACAACAAGGAGAACAATATAATTACTCAAATAAGTTAGATTCGATGACTCAACATTACATGGCTAATATATATGAAAGGTTGTCTTGCAAGTCCCCATCCTCACTAGGGTTATCTAGCTGATACAGACATGTGATAGTGTTTAAAGCGATAAAACAAAATTAAAGAAAAATACAATATATGGATTAATCAATCTGGCTCCACTTTTAACTACTATCTCATTCATTCCAACTCTTTGATGTTAACTGAATTGTAATATAGTAGAAATTAATTATTAATTATAAACATGTTCCAATCTAGTAGTACATAGGAGTACTGTACCGCATAGTTGTAGTACTCCTTGGTACTGTTAAAAACGGTCCTATGTTTTAAATTTCACCAGCGAATGACACTAGAATTGGGTTTTCAAATTTTTTTTTTTATAAAACTATAGTAAAGTTAATTTTTTAATGATATTTAATAAAACAACAATAAAAATAGTTTTTTAATCAAATTTTTTTTATTCTTTTCATAATTAAAAATTTAAAAGTGTTTGAAATTATGCTAGACCATCAAAACCGATTAAAAATATTCAAGAGATTGCTACCTAAGACGAGATCTTAAGTTCCATTCTAGGCCAAAAACATTTTTACTACTATAAAAGGACTTTATTTCATCAATCTATCACTTCCTAGAGGAAACAGAAAAAGCAACAATTATTGCTGCTAATAATTATCGATACAGGTGTGTGTTCATTTTCACTTCGATGCTAGTGAACTAGTAGTTAAAACAAATTTCTCCAGTTTTGAGGATAAATTTCCTCAAGATTAACTAGTGAGGCTTAGCATGACTAAAGCGATTTCCACTGAAACAAGTTCAACCTGCACATAGGGATAATTTCCAAATATCAATCAGTAAAAAATTGCAAAAAAGAATTACCCTCTAAATATTCGTAAGTTACCAAATATCGATGACCCACAGACTTAGCAAACAGACGTGCTACCTAGCAAAACAAGCCAAATTCCTTTGTTAAAAAAGGGAATACAGTTTGTTTGCACTCGTGCATCTACAAAAACAATGACAGAAAAAGAAACCCTAAAATGCTAGTAGCACATTACCCGAGAAAACACGTGTATCCTATGAAGCCCTAAATTGACTTGTACTTTGTTTGGCGATAAAAAAATAAAACCCTTTATGACTTTTTAAACCGAAAGTGTGAACAAAGACAACATGGCCAAGGAAAAAACTAGTAATACTTTATTTTTAACAAAAAAACAAAAAGTATCAAAAGACAAACATCACGTGTCAATAGGGTAAATGCTTTATATAGAAGCCTATGGACATCTGGGTTCTATAAGGTAGACACGTCAAGAGACAAGGATTTTTTAAGACTGTTAAATAGTCCCCTAGAACCAGACACGATACAGAGGACGGAAGCTAGTGTCTGAATCTAAAGAAACTACATGGAAATGCAGTACTTAAAAAAGATGGTCAAAAAGGTTGATTAGCTTAAATTTAAACTCGTTATCTAAAGGAAATAGGGAATTCTATAATTGCGCCAAGAGATATCTGATCCTGCAAATTATGTCGTTGGAAAAGTTGGTTAGCAAGAAGTGCATGCAAAATCTAGTGTTGCCACCAAACAAGTCACCATCAACACATGCTTACAACCGTTAATTCGGTAAAAGCCGTTTCTTTTGAAAATTGACTTTGTATGGGTTCCCCTAATCGCCCAATCAACCAAAGCCCGCTTCCGGTACAAGTAACCGACTTTTATACTAGTACGTACGTAGATCCTATATCTGAATCGGGTCAGATACTAGTACACGTGTCAGATACATGGGGTTGATTAAAACCGGGTCGTTGATTAAAAACCACCAACTAGTTTTGTTCGTAGGGTTAAAAAGGCCCCCCAAGTCCAATCAACAGGAGGACCCATTAAGAGACACGTGTGCGGTGATAGGTCACCTTTTCGAAAAAAGAGTATCAGTAACTGAAAAAGGAGTTCGGTAAAAGGCAAGTAAGAAGAGGCTCACTGGAGCGTGACATTGATCTCCGTTTCACTGGTGTCGATCGGAAGGTTAACAGCCCCAACGCGGATTACACGCGCTCAATGTTCGCGTTCGAAACAGGTAATCTGATAGGACCTTTTTGGGGGTCGTAAAAAGTAACACCAACCGCTTTTTCGTTTTGTTCGCAGTGTTTTTCGCTGAAAATTTAAATACTACTAGTTAACAATATTCCCAACAGACACAAGAAATTATAAGATCGAAATATGGCGGTTAAGAAAGGGAAGAAAAAAAAAAAAAAAAAAAGAGGGAAAAATACTTGTCTACTGGCTTTCCCGGTATAAGCGCACATAAAAAGGAAGCCTATGAATGCACTGTAATTAGAAATTCAAAATAGAAAAAAAAAATAACGGAGTCAACTTGTGCAATCAGTTACAAGTTAATTACCACAAAAATTGAAGAACCTATGCAAGATCAATCTCAAAAAAAAATGCATAAACATGAAAAGCATTATACAAAGTGGCATTAACCAAATATTCATTCTCTCTGTATAAAGGGAAAGAAGAAGAAAAAATCAGCTTGCAGAGATCATATATAGATGGAAATTAAAAGAAAGCGAAAAAAAAAAACTTACCTAAGTTCTCCTGTGAATTCTCGATCGCTTAATAGTCGCAATCAAAGTAAAAAGAAGCTTGAAGAAGAGGAAATGAGGAGAGAGACAGAGAGAGAGAGGAGCTTGAAAATTGAAAATAGAGTTTTCAAAGAGGGAAACAAACAGAGAACTTAAAAAAAGGTGAAGAGAAGAGAGAGAGAGAAACGTAAAAGCGAAAGAGGTTTATTTATAGAGGGAAGAGAGGTTTAGGGGAGGGAGAGATGTTGGAAGTTTGCTAAATGGTCATATTCTTTAGTATTTACTATATATTGAACAATACATGTGATTTAAGATTTTTTTTTAATGAAATGATGCTGTATAAATATCTTAAATCCACGTAAAAACTCTTAATAATATCACATTACTCATTTAAAATGTAAAAAAATAACCAATAAATAAATCAGATAAATAAACTTATACTCCAATAAAAATTGAACCCAGCAAATTACAACCTTGTTACTCCAAAGCCTATTTCAATCTGTAATCGAGGGATTAATATCGAGTTGGTAAAATGGCATGTCATTTGCATATTATGATAAATATTACGTTATATGGCTAGTGACATCTATCGTCCTATAATAATCATGTGATATTGATGTATAAAAAGAGAGTTAGTCTTATTTAAAAATATTTTAGCTTAACATGAGTAAAATGTTTTTTTTATGAGAAACATAAAGTCACGTTTCTAAATTGATGAAAAAAAAAAGAAAGGATATGAAAAGAAAAGAAAATAGAGAAATGTAACTATTGTTTGATGTTTAAGAAAAAAAGTAAAAAAAAAATATAATGCATTTTTATTATTTTGCTTTTTATTAATAAAATAATGTTATAAAATTTATAGCCTAAAAGTACTAAGATAAGTGCATTTAAAAAATACAAAAGATATATGTATTCTTTATCCTTTTAATTTAATAGAATTTAAAATGTGATAAATTATTATTTATTGTTGAGATTTTATGTGATTGATATTTTTCATAATGAGATGGTATACCACAAATCATTAAAAACACTACGAGTATCCCATGTCAAAAATCCAAATCCCAAAAAAAAAAGAATACATGTATCCCACCATCTACGAGTATAACCGTATAAATAAATACTCCTCCCTTTTACTGCGTTCTCTCTATCCAAAGTTCAACGCATCACAATCCCCACTGATTATGCAAAACATAAGTTCAGATTAGAGGGTATAACTTGACAGATTTGGCATTTATTACAAGTAAATATAGAAAAAGTTAGCAGTTTAGGTATAGCAAAACACATGGATATATACTGACCATTCAAAAAATTACAAAAACACCCCTATTGCATAGGCGTCAATTAGAGAGAGCATATGTGTCTGCATTTAGCAGGGCATGGAGAATAATATTACATTACTACCATAGATGCACAGCCAAAAAAATAAGTAAATTACTAGCACCATCATTATTGTCCACTGCCCTCGTTCTAAAAGGATAATTTCTTGAATTTGACCCATAGGAACTGCCCATGAAACTTCCTTTCACATCCTATTAAACTCCGCATGGTCTTTGGGCCATATGCCCCATTAATAAATAAAGAAAATTGCTCCAACGATTCCCGGTCTTTCATGGTGACCAACTCCTAAGACACGTAAACAATGACATACTGTTATCAAGAAATCAGTAAAAAGCCTGGTGTGATGTGGCCCTTACATTGAACATATGTAGATTCAATAAGTTTCATTCGAAACTTAATTAAATTGAATTGTGATTTTAACTCAGTTAATTTATAAATCGAGTTTAAATTATAATTTTATTTTAAAAAATTCGGTTCAAAAAGCTCGATTCGAGCTTAAATTTGAGTTGATTAGCGAATCGAGCTCGAGTTTAATTTTCTTAACTCGGACCCGACTCAAAACTCGACTAGAATAAGAATTTTACTCACGAGCCGAACTGGAGCCCCTCTCAACTCAAACTCAGCTCGGCTCGAATCTATTTCTAGTTATAACTTATACCTATAAAAAAAATTAATCCATAAAACTCTAGTGTAAAAACTCGATTCGAACATTTTGACTTAATGATTAATTCAATTTGTTTAAATCTATCGTATGACTGAATTTGATAAATCTCTTCGTCAATATTAAAATAAAATACTAGGCTAAGATCACAAGTGAATTCACTGCCAATCATCGCTTAATTTAAGTTTTTCCCTTTTTTCAGGTTGGGGATTCGTCAAAATATTTATCAATGGAAGTAAGAAGAGAATTTTCCTAATGACTAGAAGGTTTGAATTTTGAAGGCATTGTCTTGTCAACATAATTGATAACTAAAATCTAAAATATGAGTGATAATCAACATAATTGAATCAAATTTTTTTTTTTTATAGCTATGACCTGTTGAGTGCGACGTCTTTGACTCAGATATTGGGCATTGTCGTATTGATATGGAATGTATTGACTCAGTTTGAGATTTGTCCAAAGCCCAAAGGCTCAGCATCAATGATATTTGAACCAACACTATGTTTATGCCTATCAGGAAAAATGAAAAAGAAAAAAAGAAAAAGATTTTGCTCCAGTCAATGAACTTCTCACATCTTCCAGAGCAAGTAGAATTTTGAAACGACCCTTCACCTTGTTATAGGTGAGACTTGGAGAACCGATAATTGTCACTTGTCAAAGTCTTCTGTGAAATTTACAAGTTGGAAGGCTGAAAAATTGACTCTCTGGTCTACTCCCACATTCTGAGGAAGTTCTCGTGTTACATGGATGCTTAGTCTGATTAGAAAAAAAGTCTCTAAACCATCCAATGTTTGCTTTTGGTTTTGGTTTTAAATGAAGCCTTTAATACGAAAAGGATAAAAGGAGATAGTTTCATTCAATCTAAATCTAACATTTGATACAAAAACTGAACATAAAAAATATCATCTTCGTTTATAAAAATGCCTCTCTGCTTCTGGAAACTTTGGTTTGTATGAAGAAATCAGGACCGGCGAGGAAAAAACAATACAAGGACCATATTTCCATGAGAACAAAGCTAAAATATTTCATTGGCAGCGTAAATGGATTAAGGAATAAATAAAGAAATAACCTAGCAAATGAAGGGCTGTTTACTCTCAAAACCAAGATGGAAAAAGCACTGCGACAGATTTAACATTGTCGAATGAAACCGTCAACTGCATATGCAGTGACAGTAATACAATTCAAGAAGGTAACTGCTGTTTAACCTTTCTGAGTATGGCCATGCACAAGTTTTTGTACAGTTTAACTGTGAAAAGACAAAAAAAACTTATACAGGATGAAATTCCACAAAAAGACTCTGGATCATCCTATATCCAGTAATGTCACAAAAAACAGTTTCTACAATTTGGATCAGGCTAACAATATCAAAAACTCACCTGTATTGGTGTATCTTAGCAGTCGCTGTATCCTAGTTTCTCAGTTCTCAGCATCATCTACCACGTCAGTTTTCCTCAGCTCTGCAGCACGCACCATTATCTATCATCGGCAACTTCTTCGCCATCATCTACAGTCTCTACTTAGATTTAAAGGCTTTATCCACCTCCTCATCTACCTCAATTTTTGGGGATCTCTTCAGCATCTCTTCCTCAGCTTTTCCATTCTCTACTGCTGGTGCTTCATTGGCTTCTGTAATTACCTGAAGTAGTTCCAAAGATGTTGCGGCAGGGTCCAACTCCCGACATCCCACTGGTGCATTATGAGCTTCTTGGCCAGTAAGCACGTAATCAGGGACCTGGTGAGAGAATCGAAACATTTCTTCTTTAGGAATCCTCCTCACTTCCTTGAGGTCCATATGCTTATGAAACACTGTCCTAAAACCAGCAACCTTAATTAGAGGGGAGACAGTCACACCTTCCTCATTATAGTCGTCAAGCACCTCTACCATGTCATATTTGTGTATCACTTCATCTGGAGTATGCTCATTCCAATCAGGTGACCAGTTTCTGTAAAGTGCCCAGACATTCCCCTTTCTTGGAAATATGCGAATTACCCCACGTACACCTTTCGTCCACTGAACCTTGTGGGAGAAAGCATTTAAGGTTTGAGTTATTTCATGTCTGCCTGCCCTGAAATCCCCACAAGTTTTGGAGAAACCAGAACCTATCCAATCTAGTGGACCCAATTCACTGTTGCTTCTTGAGTTAAGCCAGCTAATCTTCATCTTAAATGGCTTCAAAGAGATCACCTTGTGGATTCGGGCATAATAACGAGGCATCCCATCATCATTATCATAAGCAGCCCAAACCTGGTCATCTCCAAAGGAACTTTCAGCTCGGTCCAGATCAAAATTGTGAAAATCAGGATCGGGAACATTGATTGACAATGGTGCAAGGGCCCCTTCATTTGAATCATCAGCAGAAGACCCATGGGAGGACTTCTTGTCTTGGTACCCTTTATCAGGAGCAGCTGATCCACCATTCAATTTAAGATCATGTTCATCACTACTTACCATGCTTTTCTTTCTCAAACTTTCCTTTTCTCTTGCCTTCTCTTTCTCCTTGTCTGCAGTTCTCGCTTTAGTTGCTGAGCTCCAATCTGTAAGTTGCTTACCAATATTAATTTTGGCCTTCTCCAACAGCATGTTTCGAACTTCAAGTGGTGACAATTCTCTCTCACTTTTAGGCTTACTATGAAAACCAGAAAATCCATAGATACTTGACGTCTCAAAATAACCCCTCCCAGATTCAGATACACTTCTTCCCAAGCCAGTTCCAGCTCCAGTTCCAGTTCCCTTTGCCATTTGATTTGCCATGCTACCGACAAACCCATTCAGACAGATATCCTCAGCTCTTCTTTTTTTGAAGGCTCTCTCTGCTTCTCTCTGCACTTTCTCATGTGCCTGCTGAACCACACTTGCAGCTTGAGCAGTGGTTGAAGATGGAGTTGTGCTATTAACACCAGCCATTCTGGAGGAAGGACCCCACAGGAAGCTTACGTTATTAGATGAATGAAGACCTGCAGAATCTCTTCCAGGACTAAATGGGTTCTTATTTGCGGCATGATGTCTTGAATTCTGAGGCTGTTGGTGAGAAGACAAATTGGATGACTTGAGAACACTTGGGGGCGGAGCCTTCTCTAAAGCCAAAAAGGCCTCATGACAGTTAGGGCAAAGCAGAGTTTGATTCAGATAAACCCTGAGATATTCATATTGTGTCTTGCATCCATTGCAAATTGTCCAAAAAGTACCAGGTTTTTTATTTGGAGAGGAAAAAGAGGTTGGATCTACCTGAGTATTATTGTTTCTAGCCCTAACATTTGAAGTTACATTATTGGTCGAATTATGAAATCCATTTGCAGTGGGTGGTTGCGATGAAACCCCACTTTGGGTTCTAAATTTTTGCTGGATTCCCCTCGAACTCCTCTTCTGGTTATAGGCTAATCTCTTAGCCTTATCAGATAACAAACTCCAGGCCTCTGAAACCAGCTTAAATGCACCCTCTGCGCCTATACACTTGTTTTTATCAGGATGAAGCATCAGAGCCAACTTTCGGTATTGTTTCCTTACTGTCTCATCATCAGCCCCAGGGACTACACTGAGTATACCATACCAATCCGCTTCCCCAATAATTTTATTCTCCGCAGAGATATAAACATCGATTATTGTCAACATTTGGGAGAGACCGTCAAGCTGAGGATATAAATTTTGAGCCTTCAAAGCGAATTTCTTCGCACCGACATAGTCCTTTTCTGTGACCTTCCTCTCAGCAATTTCCTTAGCTCTAACAGCCTCATCTTTATTGCACTCCATAATTTCCCTACGTATTTTAAAATGTTTCTTCTGCACCTAGTTATTGATATATGCGTTACAAAAACTCCAAACAAGGATCAGAACTACAGCACAAGGTCTTTCAACCTCAAGAAGAAAGATAGAACCTCCAATTCTTTGACACCTGGTATCAAAGAAAAATAAAATAAAATCAGAAAACAATTACAAAGCGAAAAATATCAGTTGGTAAAAGCATTCGTATCAGAACCTTACAATTTACCAAGGACAAGCCATATTGCGACCAACATATTTTTAGTCTCTATAAAAAACAAAATTTTGCATACAGATCTCACATTTCCTTATCTGACTAGAACTCCATCAAGTCTAACGGCTTCAAGTGGAAAAATCTGACCAATTTAAGAACAGTAATTACAAAACTTCCTGATACAAAAGAAAAATCGCAAACATAAATGATATTGTCACTACACTTAACAAATCTAAGCCGTTCATGATACATATTTACGTCTGATGCAGAAATTGGGTTCCAAGCCCCTGAATACACATGATTATTATTATCCACATACAGCATAAACATTTTTAGGAAAACATGTAGAGCTATGCTATGTCAATTAATGAGAGCGAAATAGAGAGTTTTTTGCAGCACCTGAAACACATGATTATCTTTGTTACATTGTATCAATTCTATGAACCTAGACATAGATGTTGCAATTAGACTGAGGTACAAGAAATTGGACGCAACAGCTCATAGAATTCTAGACACACAACATTGCTAAGTGATTTTTAGTAGATGATATATGACTAAATAACTGTTTGTTTGCGTGAAAGAATAATAAAGACTCATTGTAGTCACTAGGAGAACACCAATCTAGGAATAAAGCAATGTCAACACCAAAACAAGCGCTGTAACTTGAATCCCTCATAGCAAAGAGGAAATTCTCCAAGCCTCACATTCTTTTAGTCAGCAAAACAACACACGGAAATCATCCGACAGGCCTGTTTATAGCTATAGTTTCGAACATGTGTAGACATTTTGATGTCCTTATGAAAGTTCTAAAAAATCAGACATTCTAGTACAAAATCCTGTAAAGCATTAACCTTCATGCATGCCAACGTCGGCAAATGAGTTAAGAAAAAGGTTCTACAAAAGAAGCTTTCATAATACAAACATTTATTGAACATTTCGATTTGTCATTTGACAGATTCAATACAAACGTCAACGAATGATTTACCATTTGGACTCCAAACAACATTTAACACTAAGACAACTTTGCTGTAACGTCAGTTTTCTTTGTCCCCGCTACAAAACCATGCTGATGTTTTGACTGCCAGAGGTTAGCATATTGCATACACACAAAGAACACTTAGAAACAACACCATGCATCACAAAATGTCATCTACTGACAATTTATCCATCAAGTTCCACACCATATTGCCTTCACATCTATAAACATGAAAGAACCAGCAATAAACAATAACCATACAGCACACTCCTCAGTGAAAATGCACCGCAAACATTGCATTTTCAGATTAGCTTAAATACATCTTTTGACATGTTAACTAATGGTGGGTAAGTGCCCTAGATGCAAGACCTAAAGGATAACAAAATCTATGGGTGTAACTATGGAAATTTTGAAGACTATATAATGATTGAAATAGATAAATCTGTATGTATAAAGGAAAATATAAACAAAGAATTGAAAAGAAAAGGAGCACATCTTTTATCAACATTTGAAATAGATATAGTTTTAATGGTTTTAGATTCCATTTCCCCACATTTTGGACACTAACCTTGACGTGATCACAATTTTCTTTACCATTATCAACGATAATTTTTTTTTTTTTTACCATTATCTGAAAGACAAAGCTTCTCATTGCTCAGCAAAAGAAAAACTTGAATTTCAAAAACTCAGTTTAACATACAAACAAACCCACCATGCAGCATGCCAACGCGCCACATTATAAAACTAAATTATCAGAAATGAAAGGTTAATTTTCAGTATCTCATAAAATCAAAATCTCGATTTATACCTCCCCCCCCCCCCCTAAAAGAAAAGGAATACCATAGTTTACCATGATTACCTGAAAATAACTCCAAATTATCACAAGAAACAACTAAATGCATTCATTTAGAGAAACGCTACTTATCAAAAACAATATTGGAGACGAACGTCGATACGACGCAACATCCCCACGCAATGTAGAAAATCAAACCCAAATTTGTTCGCCAATTCCTTCCTAAAAGCCCTAGCAAAATGTACCTAAACCACCGTAAACCCCAAAAGATAGAAACCAACTTGTAAAGGTCATAATTCAAACTATCCGAAGACGCTAAATAGCAAATTGAACTATAAGGTCAGCCATGGATCTACAGTAAACGAGGTTTCAACGAACTCTCAAAAGTCTCAACGGTCGAAGTTCGCCATTTTGAATTCTGTAAGTCAGTTCAAACTGAAACCCTAGATTTTATAATATTCACAAACAGAATGCAAATTAACAACCAAAAAAAGTTATTCGTGAAAAATAAATGAATTTAAGAAATTAGTGTATTACCTATTTAGAGGTGGTCTCTTCACAGATTAAGAAATTGAATCTGAGACAAACATCAATCCTCTGATACACTGTGACCCATTTTGCCAAACCCCTGGCAAACTGAGGAGAATTTTTGAAGGGACCAAATTTAACATAAATAAATGGAAGAAAAAAAGTAAGTATGGGTTTGGTTATTACTTAACTTTTTCTTAACCCAAATGCATCTTTTTTTATAACAGCTTGCAGCATACACGACTTAACTATAGTTAATTTTTAACTCTTGTACTGAGTTTGCAGTATGTCAAATTTTGGGAAGTATTTATGTTGAATATTCTAGAAAATAAAAAAGACAAAATTTTTAATTACGCTCTTTGTCTCATTTTGTTTGTTTATCTATAAACTTTTTATTTTTTAAAAATAATTATTTTTAAAATATCGATATTGTCATAACATTATTCATTGAAATCATAACATAATTTGTTAATGTCAAAATAACATCATTTGAATAATTATTTCAATTGAAAATAAAAATAAAAAATTACTATAAATATAATTATATCATTTTAAACAATATTACCCTCACATTCTAATGTAGTATAATTTTTTTTGTTCATACAGGAAAATAAAATTAAAAATTTACTATGTATTAATTATTCATACTGAAATTTGCTCATGTTGGATTGTTGAATATGGCATGTATAACCATCGAAGGTTTAACGGGGTAGTCAAGACTCGTTCTTCTTATTAATACGTGTGTTTGACTAACGTGTAGAGATATTACTGAATATGGTATTACATGAATCAATACATTTATTTGGTAATTTTACATAAATCAATACATGTGTTTGACTAACGTGTAGAGATATTTACACAGTATGATATAAACACTATCCTCTCCTAACAAATATTAATGTCATATAAAGTAAATTAACGATCATAAGAAAAAAAATGACAATAATGCTTTTAGAAGTGTTTCCCATAATTTTTTCTTTTATTTATAAAGAAGTTAAAAAGGTTGTTGGTATGAGAAACCGAACTCAAAACTTCAAAAACATTGATGCATATTTGACTTCAAGTGATAACCATTTAAACAAAAGTTATTTGTTAAAACAAAAAATTAACAAATACAACCATTCAAGTATGGGTTTAGAAAGTTAAAAAAAAAAATGGATAATAGGCAAAGTACGAACTCTATTTACTAAATAGGTATAGGTATTAGTATGGTAAAATACATAAATACCCTATCCGTTACTATCCCTACTTACGTGGAAATGTCAAATGAAAGATTTTAAAGATTTTGTTCAATTGATTATCAAAAGGTCAATATTTAAGCATCCTATTGTCTTATGTTGTTTTATAGTTGATCAAAACCGAGTTTGAATCAGGCTTACACTAAATTTTAAGTTTGGTGAAGATAGACATGCTCTGGCCCAAAAAGTCAGGTCTTAATTTTTGTTCAACCCCAACCTTGATAATTTAGGTCTAATCCAAATCCGCCATCAGGCTCGAATTTCTCAAATTTTTTATCTTACTCTACGATAGTCTAAAAGACAATATTATGCTTAAAAAAATTCTTACTCTAAGTAATTGTATTTTTTTTTTTTGTAGTATGTAATGTTATGGTAAAAGAATCTTAACACTAATATCACACATTGCACATGATATATATTATTTTATATATTTACATGTTAAATATATTATTTTATATATTTATGTATTAAATATAATATATTTAAGTGGGTTGAATTGGACTGATTCGATATTTAATTTTTTAAATCTAATTAGTTTTCTAAATAGAATTTAAATTAATCTATTAATAAATTTTTCTAGTTGAAGTCCGTAAATATTACGGGGACCGGGTGAGCCAGTGGGCCGATGATCCACACTAGTTTGTTCGTGGACCTTTGAAATCTTTACTATATTGACTCATAACGATTCAGCCAATATTTTTCCTCCTCTCGCCCTTTCTCACCTGCAAATTAAGCTTTGGATCAATCATCCAAGGGAAAAAAAAGTAGTGCATTCTTTCTTTATACATTCTCTGTATATTCTTGGTCTCTACCATTTTACTTTTGGCTTCACACCAGCATTATGTCAGGGTTGTCTTCCAATTCTTCAAATTTCGGAAGGTAAGCAAAAATTGGATAAAATCAAAGTTTTTCTACTCATTTTGGGAGCCCTTAATCTTTTTTGGCAGTACAAATTTAGATATCAATGGCTTATAATTTAGCGAGAATTCCATCTCTCCCTCTCTCAATAATCTATTTCTCCATTTATGTAATATCTGCACGTATGTCGCTGTTTCATTTTTAATTTTGGCCACCATGGTGTAAATTATGAAATCGTTTTAATCCATCGAGTTCAAGTTGGATGTTCTCCGTCTGAAGCTTTAAACTGAACTTGATTTTATTTTTCTTTTCAGGTAAATTGATTTCCACAGCTTCATCAGTTTTTAGATTCATGGCTTTAGGACTTCAAATCAGAAATTTTACATCAGTTTAATCCTTCCAGGTCCTCTTTCTTTTGGGGGGGGATCTAATCATGTATTTTATTAAATGTTAATGCAGAGGATCATTCAAATGTAAACACAAGGTATATGCAAAATTATTACTAATTCTTTTTTTATATGTATTTATTTAATATATATTGCCATATGACTGGATTTTTAATAGATTCCAGTTTTAATCCATTTCAATTTATACTAATGGAAAGGAAAATTTAGATGATTTACTAAACGGTTGAGTTGCATACATAAAACCCCTGCCAACCAAACATGAAACTAGGGATAAAGGCGAGATAAAGTTAAATCTAATCCCACCTAATCTCAATCCTGTACTCCCTACCAAACAGGCCCTAAATGGATACACCATTTCTTCTTGTTTGTTTTGAGTTGACAACAGATGCATTGCAGTGAGCTCTATTACAGAACCTTTAATACATCCATTAATGCAGACCCGGCAGGGTAGCCGATCAGCAAACATTCTTTTTGCACAAAAGATATACTGCATATCTATTATAGATACAAAACTGTACAACAGTTAGGAGATTAAGAGACCTTCCTATACATTTGCAGCAAAGTAAACACTACATCAGATTTTTTCTTAAAAAATAAAAAACTTTCAGGGCTCTATATATTCCATTACATTCTAGCATATACTGGCCGCCCTCTTTGCAAGTGTGCCAGCATTCAGCAAACATATTGGCTTCCCAGCTTTATAACAAAAAAGGAAGCCTAATAGCTGCAAACTCTGTCAAGATCTTCCATCATGTCCTACAGGAGCAGCTGATGATATGCCACCTGACCCTCTCCTTCTTGTGGAAAAATTCAAAGTAAAGCTAATAGTCAGTTTCTATCTCAAGGTTCTTAAACTCCCTCGAAGAAAAAAATTCCTAAAGTTCTTAACAAGTATATTTTGGTCTTATCACCATTGGCACATGCGTCTTCTTATTTTCAGTTATCAATTGGCACATATTTCAGCAGGTTCCATTGGTTGTTGGTTTATTTCTTTTCAAAAAAGTGAATATCATGAATCTATAGAGCATTCATCCTACATGAAAAGGGGCTTATCGAATAAAAAAAAAGGAAAAAGAATTTATGATATTACCTTCTCAGAGCACAAAACAGCTATCAATAGTGTGTCAAATCAACCTAAGTAACATCTAATGTTAATACAAATAAACTACTTTTTTCTTGTAAGATCCATCCGTATCATACAGCGATGCCGTCATTTGTAAGATAATCATACAAAAACTATACATAGAAAATCGGATCATCATTCAAAAACTATACATAGAAAACCCAAAAGGGAATGGCCCTACCTGAATCTATTGAACATGTATGAAAAATAGCTTATCATAGCCAAGAAAAAAAGGTCCTGTTGAGGAATATACCTTCTCAAAACACAAAAAACAGCTAACAGTAGCGTGTCATATTTCTCCATTTATCCTTTAGATCCACCTAAACAAAAGTAACACGTTATGTTAATACCAAAAACATATATAGTTTTAAAGCCTATGTTGCTCAGACTCGGTTATGGGTGTTGGATATGATTACATGTCTTACACAGGTACTTGTCTATTTTTTGCAAGTTTTCCACTTAATTGGAGGATGAATCATACCCATATTACTGGATACATGTCTGACATGAATACATCCAAGTAAAATTAAGAGTCAGGGCAACATAGTTTAAAGCAAACAGTGGACATTTGAGACAAGTAAAAATATGGTTTACCTCAGTTCTCTCTAGAAACACATCACGGTGGCAATTCAAGATTAATTTCCAGTTGCCTTTACCATATCTACATCGAAGAATAAAAAGTATGAATAAGAATAAGTTCTTAAATTACTGATAAATCCTAGATTTTCCACATTTTTTTGTAAAAAAAAGTTTTTTCTTGATTAAAACACATACTTCTGGACAGCTTTCCTTAAAGCGTCTTCTTCCTCTAAACTCCACTTTTTTATAGTTCTTCTCCTAACAAATTTTGTGGTTTCATGCCTCTTCAGGGGAGAGACCGCCCTTCTCTTTGGGCTAGGCAAATGAAATCTCTTCACATGAGGCGATGCTCCTTCAGGTGGAACATCAGTCAAATCATCCCACTAAAAAAAGACAGAAGCAGAATATGTCAAAAATTTTAATGACAACTTGAAAACAAATTACAAAAATATAGATCCATGAAGGCAAAATTCAACACCATATCACTTCAAAACAACTTCATGGCCCTAGCATAATCTTGATACAGACTATAACATATAAATCAACATGTGAAACAAATTGGAGCATTTAGAATTGACCTTGAATATGCATAAGCATATCTACATAACATGAAAATTTTACCTTGTGATTTGATTAAAAAAAACACTAGAATAGGAAAAAACATCCATACATACCTCATAAGTATGAGCAGTGCTATTCCTTGCCATTAAGCTGCAATTGGCAGCATCATTCTGGAGGTTCAAACATTGATTTCTATGATTAACCACCTCAACTTGAATAGGTTCAGCATTATCTTTAACAGACGGATCACATGCATTCTGAACGGGTTCACCACTCTCATTATCGGATGGTTTAGATGCATTTGTATCTTTTTCATTCTGGTGTATAACTGGAGTTTCATGGTTCATGTTCTTCTTGGCCATCTCCGCTCGCAGGGTTATGGCTACTTGAAAAGCATTGGGAAGTTGATCTGTCACAAGTGATCCTAACTCCAATATACTGCTATTCCATTCCATTGAGCTGTGTTTTGCTGCATCGTTCTGGAGGTTGAGACATTGATTTCCATGATTAAGCGCCTGAGATTGAATACACTCAGCATTTTCATTAGCAGACAGATTAGATGCATTCTGAACAGGTTCACCAATCTCATTATCAGATGATTTACATGCATTTGTATCTTTTTCATTCTGGTGTATAACTGGAGTCTCATGGTTCATGTTCTTCTTGGCCATCTCAGCTCGCAGGGTTTTGAGTACTTGCAAAGCATCGGGAAGTGCGTCTGTTACAAGTGCTCCTAACTCCAATATACTATGATTCCATTCCATTGAGCTGTGTTTTGCTGCATCATTCTGGAGGTTGAAACATTGATTTCCATGATTAACCTCCTCAGCTTGAATAGGTTCAGCATTTTCATTAGCAGACAGATTAGATGCATTCTGAACAGGTTCACCACACTCATTATCAGATGGTTTAGACGCATTTGTATCTTTTTCATTCTGGTTTATAACTGGAGTCTCATGGTTTATGTTCTTCTTGGCCATCTCATCTTGCACGGTTTTGGCTACTTGCAAAGCATCAGGAAGTGGGTCAGTCACAAGTGCTCCTAACTCCAATATACTGGTATTAAGCTCTTCTCGCACTTTATTATACTTGGGTGTAGATACAGAATCATATTCAATGAATGATAGCTCTGCATCTAATTCCTCGGAATCGACAATCCTGACTGAACCCTTGTGGCGTTTCCGAGATGCAATGTGCTTGCGTTTAAGCAATACATTCTCCTTATGAAATTCTATATGGAAGAAAAACAGAAACATCATATATATACACGTAATTAGTTGGGATAAATTGTAAACTGAATTGCAATAGAACTAACAAACCAAAGCTACAGTAATCATACTACCATGTATGCACATTTGCAAATTACAGAAAGTTCACAGCTTTTATATGCGTTCATAAAACATCCCATGGCAAGAAGAATTACGAAATTGCATATAAACGCTCAACATATCTCCAAACTAAAACAAGAAGCAGGATTATAAAAAGTTCAATTTAGTTAAAGATTTTGTTTCTTAATTCCCATATCTGTCAGTTACATGCTTTCCTTGAAAGCCATATGTACATACTCAAAAGCATCCAATCCCTATTACTATAGGTATCATTCTCAAGAAACGATCTATTGAGAAAAGTGGGTGAGATTTTGATCAAAGGGGCCCGATAGATGCATAACGATTTGTTGAAACATGCAGAATACATGTATAGGCACAGACCTGCTTCACCAAATGAGTCCTCCACCTCAATTATCTTTCAAAGAAAACAAAGCAAAACAAATCTAAAAAAATAATAAACCATACCTTTCCCTTTCGCTGCAGCTCCATCACAAATCACCAATCGCCTACTCGCATTGGGTGATCCCCCTGCCCCTTTCTGCCCACCACCATCATCGCCCCTCCCTGTTCCACTTCCACTTCTCACTTGATCACCGTCATTGCCACCCTTCCTACCACCAACCCGGTTTTGTTTCTCGTTATCCACCATTTCACCATCCAATTCAACAAGGCCAGAAGCAGCAGCAGCAGCAGCAGCACTCGACTCCGGGTCAGCGCTACTCTCACCCGTGGCTCGTTCGCCTGTTTCAACCCTCACATAATTACACCCCAATCCCTTCTTTTTCACTTTCTCCACCTCCTCCTCCGTCTCTTCCCGTTTCCTTCTGTCCTCCTTCTTCTTCATTTCCCTCACCGCCACTTCAAGAAATGGAGGGCCCAAAATCGCAAGAGCATCCCCGATATACTCCCTAACCAACCTCAACGCATCGTTCCTCGTGTTCTTCTCCAACAACTCGTCACACACTCCGTTATCCCAAATCGCCGCCTCAATCTTCTCACTCCATTTCGCCAACTCGTCCGAGGAACACACCAACTCGCTCTCCCCTGATCTCTCCAAACCCTTGATCCTCGTCCTAAATATCCTCTTCACGGCATCGACGTATCTCCAGCTCATTGCCCGACTGCCCGCCAGATACTTCACCGTGCACTCCACGGCCACCGCGCAGTAAGCCCTCTTCATCGAGGCCATGATTGTAGAACCTTCATTGCGGTCCAAAACCTCGATAGTCTCGAGGGAGTTTAGCATCGTCTCCGAGACCGAACCTTCCGATATTTCGTCCGAGATTGACCGGAGAATCCTGATTTTCTCCAACCGGATATTGTTGTTAGGGATTTCGAGATTAGGAAATAGTTTCTTGATGAGATCTGTTTTTGGTCGCATGAGCACGAACTCGGTGACCCAACCGTAGATAGTTTTGTCAATTTGCCGATCCATTTCACGTAAATCCTTAATTTGGATAATGTTTCCAGTGATTTGAAAAAGGGTATTAAAGTTGCTTGTTTTTATTTTTAGGGCTCGTTCTGTCTCACACGGACTGTATTTTTATATGACAATTGTAGCCTTGGGTACGAGAAGAAAAATTGTTTTAATCCCATTTTATGTGATATCAAACAACGTTTAAATCTCTCATTATTTATTTTTAAATTTTTTCTGTTTATTTTTACATTTTAATCAAATAAAAAAATTAATTAAAAATTTATAATTTTACATGAAACCAATTTATATTGTAATACATTTTATATGGAAATAAACAAATTTAAAGTTTACCGTAATAAGAGGATTGTTGTTTTTAAATTATATTAAGAATGTTTAAATTTTTTAAAAACAATTGAGATAAAAAATATAGTACATTTATGAAAGAATTATTATTTTTCAATTTATATTAAAATGTTTAAATTGTTAAAGAGATGATATAAAAAACATTGATGGAAAATATAAAACTAAATTTATCTTAAATTTTGATCATGTAATTATAGATTTAATTTAATTTTAATCATATAATTTTTAATTATACCATTTAGATCCTTAAACTTTCATGGCTTTCAAATCGATTCTCATGACGTATCATGCCTTAAAAAGTGTTGAAAATGATGGAGAAAGATAGGGAGGGAGGAATGAGTGCGTTCAATTTCTGTAAAACAAGTCAAGATTAACGTAAATATTGTGTTCAATTTCTCAACAAATGCATATAACATGGGACCGCACCTATAAAAGGCATTCCGAAGTGTACCTAATTGTAGATTCTAGGATACTTTTAAAAAAACAAAAACAATTTACTTTATTTATATATTTTTAAGCAAAACACATTTTTAATGATAAATTTTTTATGGTAAAAAATATTGATGATATATATATATATATATATATATATATATATAGTTTACCAGATAACACAAATTGCATTTTTTTCAACCACCATGCCTAAAATATGCAAATTAAACGGTTTAAAAAGATACCATTGTCATAATTAATTAAACCAAAATGCTGATATTGCGTACTTTAGTTCTCATTAATTTTACTTTTAAAATCAATTTTACAATGACAGTTAAAATGCTCTGGTCGTTTCTAATGTGGGTGACGGCCATTGGCCTGAGTGACCCACCTGTTTACATTTTCAATCTCCTATACCAATTGATCCAAGAGTCACCAATCTCAACTTGAATGTACTTATGCCTACATAGAGGCTAGAGCCCGTCTAGTTTGGTTTTGACGAGCTACTGCAAAGTTCCTCTTGCTTCTTTAGGTGCTTTAAGAATTTTTTCATGTCACACTACTCCACCTTAACAGCTTTTATTGCGGATCTGTCTAGCGAAAGAAAAAGATCACGCCTTTATTTAACTAAAACTACACAATCATATGCACAAGCAATGGAATAACTGGGATACAAGTTGCACTCAATAAAAGAGCAAAATTAGGAACAAAAAACAATGAATAAACAAATTGCCTCCGTTTTGATATGCACATTCAGCCCATCATGCATGTGCAAATTTCAATGTTGAACCCTAAAATTTCAATTAATTTACACATGCATTCTAAATGAAGATTTCTAATCAAGTTGGGGACCGGCTGAATCTGCTTTGTCATGGTAGAATCTCACCACAACGCATGTTATATTGTCGGCACTGCCACGGGTAAAAGCAGTCTCTGTTAACTTTCGAGCAGCCGTCTCAGGTTCTTCCTCTGTTCGGGCAAGTGAAACAGCATCCTGACCACAATGACAATATATAAGAGCAAATGGGTTAAAAAGATTATGCCAGTTCAGTTCACACACACTTATCATCCATTCTGCTGCTAGCTTCAGAAAGAGATGCAAATTGGTTTTAATGAATGGAGTAGCTGAACCCAGTAATAAAACTCAGGCAATCGAGGTTCCGCTTTCTCACTGTTCATAGATATTGATAGTGTATTGTCAATGATGCATTCGCAGGTCAGTCGATCTAACTTGATTACTACTCCACTGAGGAAATCAGAAGAGTAAAATAAGATTGTGTAGTTCTTTTCCCCTTATATATTCTAAGCAACAAACCTAAAATGCAACTACAACATGGGATTATTGTTCGCTGAGGGTCTCTCTCTTCTTGTGTGTGCGCAAGAGAGTGAGTGAGGAAGGAACGCGAAAGAGGCTTACCTCATTTGGTACCACATCCCATAGTCCATCACTAGCAATCACAAGCAACTCAAATTCTTCATCTATCTCTTGATCCTGAAAAATGAATAAACAAATAAAAACATTGCTAACTCACCTTTGATTTGAAATCTATAGAAAGAATATCCGGTACAACCCTTGTTAACAGACAAGGAGAATGAATAACGTACTGGGGTATTCTGCAAATGCAATACAGGTAACAAAACCACACAGAAGACATTCAAGTTCTCACTCATACAGCACCATGTTTAATTTAGCACCCAACCACTATCTATTGGGATGCATCATTTACAAACATCCCTTACCCATTAAATGCTAGGAACCAAGGGGTGGGCGATGTGATTACAAGTTTTAATCACAAATTATATATTAATAAAGATAGTACAAAATTTATGCAAGCTTATATTACCTGGATCTCAGGTTCTGCAACAACAAATTGCTTCAACATGCGGTTACCAAAAGCACGGGACATGGCTAATACACCTCCTACCCTCCAAGTGCCTGACAAGACAATTAGCATGATAAGTTTAATTCGTGATTTAGGAGTGACCTTTCACCACTTAGTCTACATACAACACGTGCGAAAAGAGTGTTCAAAATAGTCCCATCCATTGCTGTCTGCTGATCCTGTGGATGACCAGAAACCATTTCTAAAAAAGCTTGTAAGTAACACACGAAATCGAACATTAATGTCAGGCCGACACAGCCTCCGGAACAAGTAAACATGCTTCCATTCTCCAGATTCAGCAATACGGAAAGTGTGCGCTGGGCTCCACAGACATAATAGGCAAAAAAATTACCCCAATCAGATGTTCCTAGCTGTCCAGCTTGCAGAATAATGTCAAATTTGACAGAAAAGATAGCTTTATGCAACAACAACTCATAGGCAAGATCTATTAGTTTATTGAGCCACCCATACGGATCAGTTGCAGTTGAAAATTATTATCACAGCCAACCATCCTTTTTTGTTTGTTTTAATTGATTTTACCTGCCCACATGACAACCCCTCCAGCACTTTCAATTCGCTTCCGCTCGTCACTTCTATTTGGTTTATGATCCTCAGAGAGAGGGATTGCTGTAGAACAAAAAAAGAAGGTGGTTTTAGGGATCTCAATAACAACTTCACACTTGTCAACATTCAGTTTAGAGTAATTAATAAAACCATAAGCATCACAGGTTTCAAAAGGATTCCATCCACCAAAACTAAGACGTATTGCATCCATCATATGATGTTGATACCCTTTAGGGTACCAGAATAAACCTACCGAGTTTCTTAGACAAACAAACTCCTAACCATCTACAAGATGGAATTCTTAACATTGTAGTAATTATATTTCTTAAGCACCCATAACCAATATAAGTTTCATGTATGATCGATTCGTGAATCATTGCGGCAAAGATATATACTGTGATACTGAAAATACCCCTCACTATAGCCATATATTCAACTATAATTATCAAAGGAAATCCCAAAGAAAACTCAGATAAATATATAATATGAATGCACATATATTTACTGAAAAGTGAATTTGTTTCCTTTGATTCCAGTCTTCTATAAAGTTATATTTTATCATTTTATATTTTCCGGTATGAATATTTTATAATAATCAATAACATTTGATCCAGAATCTGATTCTTGATTCCCCATAAACACTTACGGAATATAGCCATAGGTCCTGTAATGAACAGCAGCCTGAAATCTGTATTAATACCATTATTTAAAGACAAAATTCATATATTTAATATAATGGGTAACAGAAAATAGATTCTTTAACTCCAAACATACTTTTAATTTTTTTTCCAATAGTAGTACAGCTATGATTTCCAAATTAATTATTGCCCATGGATATAAAATACAACAAATGATCTGTATAATACCTTTCCCAGCTTTTGAAATTATGGTCCTCGAATCTCCCACATTGGCAACATATAGATGGTTACCAATTAGTATGGCAGCGGATGCAGTAGAACCATCATCCCGGTAACTGTCTCTTTCAGAATCCAAAAAATTCACATCGGTCTGTTGATATGTTTCACCTGCAACCTTACCTGAGTTAGAAGGTAGAATCACAATAAAACCATATCAAAGCGTAGAAATAGTGCTCCATGCAGGACCCCAAATCCCATTTACTGCAAATGGTTGACTCATAACCATTCTATTTTACTTCAACCTGTCCTAGACATACAAAAACATTTGCACCAGAATGGGATCCTGCGATGAACTTTAAGAGCAAAGGATATGTCACAATTGCATAATCCAGAGCTTCAGAGTAGGTGGTTCATAGCAATGGAGCGCACTTATAGCCAATTTGGTGTCTGTCATAAATTGTGGATGCTTCATGAGATTCTCAAAGAGGTGTTCCTTCAGATACTCAGCAGCACGAGAACCTCCATGACCTGTAATGAGACATCAGAATTGTTAAAAAAAGAAACTCTCATCCAGCTCACATATTCTAGTGTGGAGTCTGTGGACAGTAACTATCAGGACGCCCATTTATCAGGAAGAGTCATAATATTTACAACCAGACTTTGAAGTAGCTTGATGGTTGCTATACTGAAAGCTATCATTTTCTTTATTGAATGCTCTTATTTCAATAAAACCATGAGCGGGCTCATGCAGAAATTAGCACCAAAACCCTAAGTTCACATGCTCAGACATCCTTGCAAAGATTGCAATCACAATGTAGATGAAAGTCAAACTACATGACAAGAGGGCTTGTCTTTTAGCATTTATTTACCGCATCAGTGAATTCTGTGGAGAACCACTTGAAACTTTGACTCCCATGTAGCAATTCTATATTCTTCTGTGGTTACCACATTGGACTCATTGTAACTGTGTCTATTCTGCTTTATATTTAGTATCTATAATTTTATATATTTCTCCAAAGCAAGAAATGATGAGAGCAAATCTAACCATCAAAGATTCCAAACATGCAGACTCTTTGCCCATCAATCTTGGAAGCTGTAATATCATAGAAATCCTCCATGGTCGCTCTCTTCCCTCTGAAACTAGAATACCCACAGCTCAGTTTTCCATCTTCACTGTAAATCAAACAAGAAACTGAATATAAGAGACTCCAGTCGCATCTTTAAACATGTACAGCTACCTAGCATCGGATTTAACCAACCTCAATAATCTTTTATTTTTCTGTTCCAACACATCCATAAACAAAACATGTCCATGTGACTCTAAACAAAAGAAAGAAAAAGAAACGTGCATTCAGACTTGGAACTACGGAGAAATATGAAGAAACATTTTTACAATTCTAATCATTGTTGGGAAAATGGCTACAAAATGGTGATGCTTTTGAATGTTTCGTAAGTGAGAAATTGGTTCCTCTTAACACATGAATAGAAATGCTAGCTTTGTCGCACATGGATTTTGTTGTTTAGTTAAACATGCATTGGAAATCAATAAGAATAAATAATCAAATGCATATGCACACACAATGACTTGCAGCAACATCCAACCATCTCAAGTTCAGTTCATAATTAATACATGCTCAACAGTCTACATACAACACTATGCAAGTTCCATGTCTGGACAACCATAAAGACACACTCTATCAAGAGTGAATATGAGATCGCACTGGACTTGTTATTTCAGTCCATATGATGAATTTCTCATAATCAAAGCTCCCTTTCTTTTGAACATATTTTCTAAAACTTTCACCACAAGCAGGTGAAAAAATTGATAAATGTGATTCCATAATCACCTTTTCCACCCTCCGCTTACATATCCACCATTGTCATCTTTATCTGGCAAGAGATCAACTACTGGTGTTCGTTTTGCTGTTGCGGCTGAATCAACCATCATCCTTACGCTTTTTCTAAATTCGCACTTCCACGTACAAGTTAAGCCAAGATCCACATGCACACTCCTCTTGATATTGCTCAATTGCACCCTTCCTTGGGTCAATATTCCTATATGCCCAGCTTGAACAATCACACTCCTTATGTAACTGTTGTATACCATCTAACTAGCCCAGCCTGGCCTTCAATATCAGATTTCCACCCAGAAAAAAGCACTACAGACCAACGTCAAGAAAAATAACAAATGATTATAAATCCCCTTGAATGATTAGAAAATACAAACAACTTGAATTCTTTGATTTAAGTATGCCCTATTTAATAGCAGAGAAATCAAGGAAAGTCGAAGAAATGGAAACTTCTTACTATAAAAGTCTTCATTGATTAATTTCCGAAAACAGACAACAGTTCTCTAACACTCAACTCAAAATATGTTCAGTAAGTGTTTTCATAAACAAGTTTCACGAAAAATGTTCTTAGAAACATTACTTGTTTATGAAAACAATTTTTTTCATGTTTTCTGTTGTTTTATACAACTATTTTTATAACAATTCTTAAAAACAAGTGAACACACTTAAAATGGACAATAAGTTTTTTTCTCATTAAATTGTAGCTCATTACAATGAGATAGATTAAAAAAACACAATTTAAAAATAATAGTTATCCAGACGTGTTTTAGTTGAAAAATAACATAAAATTGTTTTCTCTTCTTGTTTTCAAAACAATATAAAACAAAAAACAATCCAAACATGCCACATTTTCTTTAGCATCCCAAATTACTAAACAAGAACAAATCTTGTCTAACGATCATTAATTAAATAAAAAGCTATTTACTCTTTTAATTCACTCAGTAAATCGGTTTCCATCAAAACCAGCAGTTAGATACACTAAATCTTTATAATTTTTCAAATTAAAAATTTCCATGTTTACTCGACAAAACCTCATACGTAATGGAGATGAGTTTTTCATTCAAAGCAAAAAAAAAAAAAAAAAAAAATCGATTTTCTATGTTTACAATTATCTCAGCAACCATACGGAACACATGAATAGAAAATGAACAAGAAACAAGAAAATTAAAATCTATCAGGCACAGATAAAATCTTACTAATTAAATTACTCGACTCATTATGCTGAGTAACAACATAAATGAAAGAGCAAAACAAACACTTTGTTCGAATAAAATTTGATAAGAATATTCAAGTAATTACGGATCTCTCGTCGAAATCTTCGAATTTTAGCTCCGAAAACTGTTGGATGGGATCGGACGAACCAGACTGCGGTGATCTCGTTCCGGTCCAAGCAAGTTGAGGATCCGAACCTAAGATGCTCGTACTTAGAATCAGCTGTACACTCTCTCCATCTAGAAACTGAGAGAATTCGAAACCCTAGAGAGAGAAAAGGAGATTCAGGAGAAGCATTGTGGGTCTGTAGAAGAGTGATAAAAATGTTAAATTGGAGAATGAGAAAGAGAAAGCTGGCTTTTTGTAGCTCGGCACCGAAGAGAAGTGGCAACGTGGCACCCCTCATGCATTCACTTTGCGCATCTTAGTTTGGTTTTTATTTTCCATTTTTTTCTTTTGAAATTATATTTAAATTTAAAATCAAAAATTTTTCTTATAAAAATCGTGTAATAAATTAAAATATAAAAATCTGAACACGTTATTTTTACTTATAAAACTCGTGCAATAAATTAAATACATCAAATTTAAATATATATTATTTTTAATTTACATCAAAATTTTATAAAAGCTTTGTATTTTGATCATATGCACAAATTTATTAAGATAAATTACAAAAATATACTTAAAATTAAAAATAATTACAAAAACATGCATGTGTTATAAAAAAATTAATCTACCTTAATTATATTTGATTTTAACAAAATCTATTAAGTCCTAACGCAGCTTATGAATTTTTCAAGTTGCCCTTAGTTAGCCAGCTCGAGAGTTGTAGTGTTTTCTCTCAAGTTAAAAGTCTTTACACGAGTGTTGAGTGTGTGGATGCCAGTGAGACAGAGAATTGATGTGATCTCTCTACTGTGTTTCATTTCTTAGTAGTATTATCATTATATTTCGATTTGGTGAAGGAGTTTCTTTTAGTGGAAATTTTAGATTCTCATATATTATGAATTTTGATTTGTTTTTCTTATTTTCTTTTTTAAAGTTTTTCTTTTTTGTTTACTCATCGTTATAATCACTACTATTTGATTTTGAGATGATCTTTAAAAAACATTATCTTTTATTTTTTATCGAATAAATTTAAATTCGTTAAATCTTCACATCTAATCTCTTAATTATGCATTTAAAAATGATCTAATCGAATTTCTCTTTTTTACCTCAAGACGAAGGTTTTATGTAATTTTAGAATCTTGATGATCAATAGGTTTTCAAAGGCGTGAACTTTGAGATTTCCTGCTCTACCTTTTAATTTTCTCGCAAAGTTGTGATTTTTATGGGAAAATTCGTGGGTTTTTTTTTTCTTCATTTTTGATTGAATATTTTTTAAGCGAAAAAATAAATTATTTCCCAGACAAGGTATTAGAGCATATGTTCAGTTTTTTTACATCCCACTGAGATAACAACACGATGTCTTTTGTTTGCAAATCATTGTACAAAATCGAGAAATACACGATTGTTCATAAAAAATTTCTACACAATAAACACAGAGATATTGAATCGTAGGTTTTCGAGTCTAAAGTTCCTTACATTAAAAGTAAAGCACCATTTTGCATACTTAAGTTTGGTCCCTCATGATTGGGGAGGCTATGTTTACTAGTGGATCGAAGCCTTAGCGAGGAGTTGAGTCAGGTTGAAGACGATGGTGGTCTAGAGCGGTTGTGAATGAGATAACAATTGAGTAAAATAATTTTTTTTTTTGTAATTTAACAGTTATCAATTTTTAATATTAATAGAAACAAACATAAAATTTATTTTATCAAAAAAATATCTTAAAATATAAAATAAAAATCGAACAAACCTAATATTTAACCTTTGAAAAATGAGCATTCATGAACATTTACGTCCATGAATATCTTTCTTCAAACAAAAAGTAAGACATAGCACTGTCAACAAATATCTACACATTCAATAATTTCATTGTTGTACATTTAAAGAAGATCTAATCGAATTTCTCTTTTTTAGCTCAAGATGTGGGTTTTATGTAATTTTAGGATTTTGCTTATCAATAGGTTTTTTAAAGGCTTGAACTTTGAGACTTCCTGTTATACCTTTTAATTTTTCCGCAAGGTTGTGATATTTTTGGGAAAAATCGTGGATTTCTTCTTTTTCTTTTTTTTGAGTGAATATTTTTTAGACAAAAATAAATAAATTATTTCCTAAACGAGGTATTAGAGTACATGTTCAATTCTTTTACATCGCACAAAAACAATAATACGATGTCTTTTTTTTACAAATTATTAAACAAAATTGAGAGATACACGATTATTCATATGAAACTTCTATGCAATAAATACAGAGATTGAGTCGTAGGTTTTCGAGTCTAAAATTCCTTACATTAAAGGGAAAGCACCATTTTACATACTCCAATCTAATCCCTCACGATTAGAGAGGTTATGTTTATCAAGGGATCGAAGCCTCAGCAAGGAATTGGGTCAAACAAGGATGTAAGGTTGAAAATGATGGTGGTCTAGAGCGGTTGCAAATGAGAGAGTAAAACTTTTAATATTAACATAAACAATCATAAAATTTATTTTACCAATAAAATTTTAAAATATAAAATAAAAATCAAATAAACTACCGTGTATTTAATAAGATTTAACCTTTTGAAAAATGAACATTTACGTCCATGAATATCTTTCTTCAAACAAAAAGTAAAACACGGCACTGTCAACAAATATCGACACACTAAATAATTAATGAAACATAATTTAACTCTAAAGTATGATATATGTGCATCATTGTACCTTTGAGTTGGTATTACTTTTGGCAGATTCATCAATCTTTAATTTATGATGGCCCTACCTCTGAGTGGATAGACATGTTGTACGATGTCCCCAAAATGTGAAAAAAATAATATATACGCTCAAAATATTTTTTATATTAATATACTCCACAAGATTTATCCGCCGTCACATGCACTGTCTGAGTTAAATTGAAGAGAACATGGGCATTGGTTGGGATAAAACTTCTATAGCATTGATTTTAGTAAGAACTTGTTTTTCGTTGTGCTTTTGTGAAGATAAATAAGAAATGCTTGGAGGGTTGCAACTCTCGTAGGTCCAAGGAAGAGCAAAGGGGGATGTTAATTTCAAATTACAATGCTACCCCTCTACTGCACTTCTATAAATGACTTCTGACACACTTGCACTGTTTAGAAAAAAATATTAAAATTTTGTTTCCTTGTAGTGCCAAACCATTTTAAGGAATCATGTATATTGCTTTTTTATTTATTTGATTCTCCTTTGCTTTGCTTCCATGTTGTGTCGTTACATCTGTCTTATGTACTGATGTACATATAATAAACTTCGATTCTAACCATTAATATATCTACAAGTCCTTAATTTGTAAGAATGAAAACGATATGCTTGCAGTTCATTTCAATAAACTTTGAAGTTATTAGTTTCATTGTTATTGAGAACTTGATAGTGGTATGTTATGTGTTATCTTCTCAATATGTTGTATGATCGATATAGGCTTATTAGTTGATGGTATGTATTTATGAATTTGTTTGATAAAACTATATAGTTATACTTAACAAAATAATAAATTATGATTATCTTTTTGGTCAAAGGTTAGTGTATTTGTATCTTCGTGAACAATAATTCCTTGTGAGGACAAATCCAAATTACGCACTCACTCTTAGATCAAAAGGAACAATTAATTTTAGGATTCGAAAGAGGAAAATTCTTTTCCGTTCATGACAAAATTGTTTCATCAATTGTCCTTGCTCTTTGAAAAACTCAACTTTTTTTAGTTCGGACTGGGCATAATAATGCATTGGAAGTGGAAACTTCTATCGATATCTCTATGTTAGTGCTCCAAAAACGCACGAGAACCTAGCGTTCTCATTCTCTCTGTCTTTGAGTTAGCAGAATGTCTTCTTCTTCCAACACTGTTCTTTCTGATTCTTATTATCCCTTAGGTCTCTCTTTCTTTATCTCTTTATCTCTCTTCCTTATTCTCTCTCTTCTGAGTTCTTTTGATCGCGGGGTTGCTCTGAAGAGGACTGAGGGTAGGGTTCCTTCGTCGTTGACAATAATTTTTTTGAGTTTATTTTAGTGGGTAAAGCAGTGGACTTGATTAGACTCACTGACTATGCACCGGGAAGAATAACGACCCTCTGCTTGGATATGCTCGAATTTCGTTGGACTTTGAAATCATGGCATGAATTCATGTATGAGAAGGGTTAATCGTTTTTGGTTTCGCAAATGGAAGTTGTCGCACAAGTCTCTGGTGTTGGGTTAGCACAGAAACAACAATGGCCATTTTGTTGTTTCCAGAGGGCATCGAAGCTTGGGTTGGTGGAGAGCTTTCAAGGCTATTTCAAAGCTTGGAAAGATTTGATTCCAAATTCCTCCAAGTTTTTGTCGTTGGTGTCCAAGAAGGTTGTGGCTTCGGCCATCGTTGGTTCCTCGATGTCATAGGTGGAGCAGCAACCGGTCGCCCTATCGCTGAAAGGCTGTTTCCCAAGAGGTGGTTTGGATTTATCATGTAACGTTTCGGCAGCGCAAGTTTTGCCATCTGTGACTGAAGGTTCTTGGGCTTTGGTAGTGACGAGGGGTGGTGGGGAAGATGAAGAGGGAGCCACACGAGTGGGTCAGGGTTGGCTGAGGTTAGTGAGTGCCACCTGGAGCCTATTGCTGATTTAAATTTCAATCCTCTAAACGCTGCATTTAAGAAGCGGGCTGGTAAAGTGGTCATGGGATTTAGTGCTTCGTTGGGCTGCGAGTGTTCTTTTGATATGGCTTTTAAGGGCAGTTCGGGCCAACGTGGTGGGCCAGTAGAAGTCAAGGTTTTAAAGCCTCCAAGTGCAATGATATGGCATTGCGAAGGAAATACCCTTCAATCTTAGATTGCGATTTATTATATAATTAAAAAAATAACATAAAACCTGAAGAGATAAAAATTATTTATATTCATATACAAAATTTACATAAGTTCTACTAAATCAATCAATTTGCTAATCTAAATCTACAAGAAGATAAAAAAATAAAATAAAATTCAAATCACTCACTATTTAAATGCAACGAAAATCAAATCTAAAAAGAAGAAAAAAAGCTCACAAATACAATTATATTAGTTTTGAAAAATATGAAGTAAAAAAGCCCTTGCATTAGGATTAAGGAAAACCAAATGAATATTTTTATTTTTAATAATTATATGATATTTTTAAATTTTAAAAATAATTATAAATTAAGTTCATCAACTAACGAATAAATAATATCATTGACGGACATGTGTCCATCGATGATAATTCAGATTAATAAATCATTATATCAAACTGTTAATTTCATCTAATTACCAAACCCTAATTAACCATAACCCTAAATCAAAACCGAAATCGAAATCCTAATTACCCTCTCTAAATTCTTTGACCGTAACACACCCATAAATTGATCTAAACCCTAATTAATTAATTAATGAGAATCAAGATAACTTGAATTTTGACATATTAAAATTAAAAAATAAGATAAATATTTATTATATATAGTTTAAAAAATTATCGATCTCAAAATGATGTAATGCCCCGTTTTGTTGTAGCAATGGAAGTAATATTGTAATGTACCGAATGTAATTATAATGGAATCAAGGTTAGAATCCGACTATATTTTTTTGTTATAATGAAAATATGAAATTGAAGTTAAAATCGATTACAATGTTTAATAAATTAACATGTTTATAACATTGGAATGAAATTAAAGTGACTAAATTTTGAAAGACGACAAAATTTATATAAAATTAATCACATTAGTTATTACATTATATTATATTATACTAATTTATTTATATTTTGCATATTATATTTATCTATTATTTACTTATTAATATTTAATAATTCATAACATCATTATATTTAATATTTAATATTTCGCTGCGCTACTGGTTGGTCCCTCTGGATGTGGGAAGACCTCCCTTTAAAAGTCTATCTCAGGAAATCTAGACAAATCTCTAAAAGTTTAACACTTTATTAACACGAACATTTTTATGAGTACCTTGTTGAAGATAAGTGAAGCTACAACTTGCAAATCAAACCTGCAGAAGGATGACCAAAAAGATGCTCAAAACTTCACCTGTGTCCATCGTAAGTTCCTGACCAAGAGCAGTGACCTTACGGGTTACGAAATCACAAAAATTTATTAAAAATTATGTGAAAATAAAATAATAATTTTGATATAATTTTTGTTTTAATTTTAATTTTATAATTTTTAATATAATGTGTCACATTTTAATTTTTTTGTGAGATCATCACTCTTTCATCAATTTGTGCAATAAAACAAATAATTCGTGGTTTGGTTATTTTTAAAATATGCACCCCGAGCTTACAAAGCATCATGCATCTGATTTGTTGGTCAAAAGAAATATATTAGATGAGGCATGTTGGGTAACCAAACTTATTGAAATTTGTTTTAAAATAGTATATATAATAGATAATTGTGTTTGAGACTGGTATAAATATTGATTTTAAATACTTGATGGGTTTAAGCGGGGTTCGGTTAAATATCACAACATAATTATACATTAATTTGTATCTAACCATAATAATAACTATTAATTAATTTTTTATTAAAAAATATAAATAAAGTGTAAATCTTTCAATTGTCACTGCATTTAAGAGTCTTATTCACGTGTGTATTTGATTTGGATCATAAGCCCATTTGAATTTAATGTAGTGGTGAATTTGATTTGATTATGACTTCTGTAATTGACTTTTAAGTATGATGCCAACTCATGTCAAAACCAAATCACAAACTATTGATAATGCAGATGTCGATTTACCAAATAAGCTATTCTAATTTGAAATATCAACAGTATTTAATTGGTAAACTATAATTGACTTTTTTACCAAATAAGTTTTTTACGAAAACAAAAAATTTATAAGAAATAAGAATGAAATGTGTCAAATCTAAAATCCATTTAAAAAAATAAAAATTGTTTCCACTGTTTTCATTAAAGTTGAAAAAAAAATGGAAATATTGATTCCTATGAAAATATTAAAGTACAATGAAAACGATTTTGTTATTATTTGAAAATAAAAGAGAAAAACAAAGAAAAAATAGTTTCAAAACCATACACACCATAAGCCTTTCCATGTAAAGGCCATTATATATTACTTTCAAAGAAATAAATTTACGAACATCTTAACAACGAATGCTTATATTGATTATATATTTGATTTGGGGTAAGATTTTTTATTAGTTTGGATTTAAATTTAATTTTATTAATAATTTTAAAAATTTTATCGATAACGTTAATTTTTAAGTATCATATCTATATTAACATTATTAATGAATTTTTTTAAAATTATTAATAATTTCATTTCGTATTTATATGATCAATTCTACATCTTTGTCTTTGATATACGACAATCTTTATCAATCTCATAATTGTCATCCACGTCCTTCTTCCTCCAATTTAACCATACAAAAAACAACACAAAAAAGAACATGGAATATTGCTGAAAATCATAGAAACACATAGAAGGTACATAGAAGCTTGGTCTGTCTTTATCTTAAAGAGTTAAAAGATTGGCTTGTCAATTTTATATATATATATATATATATCATTGTTCATTATAGGGTTATAGACATAAAAAAACAAATAAATAAAAAACAAAAAAAACAAAAACAATGAATAATAAGTAACATGTAATGAATGATAATAAATATTAATGAATAGTATGAGTGTATCGTAACTCGAGAAAAATCTTATAAATACTTTTTTAGTTTTTCATTTCAGGACATAAATCAAATAGAGAAAAATTCTATAAACTTCACTGGTAATTTTGAAAAACTTTATTAGTAACGTCAGTATAAGTGTAAGACTCAAAATATAGTATTATCTGTGAAATTTTTTAAAATTACTAGTAAAGTTTTGGGTTGATCTAAAATATTGATTTTAGACATAGTCTAATAAAAAAATCCTTGTCATAAAGATGTTGAATTAACTTCTCGTATGTTTAATTCTTAGTTCACACACATGAACTAAAAATAAGATCAAATTTAAAAAAAAAAAAGTGAAATGATTTTATAAGCGAGATATTCGATGACTTTTATGTCATGTTTTGTACGAAATATGAAATTTGATGAAAATTATCTCATTTTAGCGTTCTGTTAATTCTATGACCTTTCGTATTCCGTTAAATCAAACACACCTACACTTAATAGTTCTGCTTTTGTTATTCTACAAAATTGTCTCCCTCTAATTGCCAAACAACAATAGCGGCATGGCATGCTTAATTCATCTGGATACTACTGTGTGAATACCTTCGTATTTTATTTTGGCCAAGTTTGCATTGTCGTATCTTTGGAAAAAACACATGAATTTTGTTCCTCTTTCGGTACCCAATGGGTTAATCTCTCTCTTGTATTCTCAGTCAAACAAAACAAGTGTGTAGACGCCAAATACAGCATGACACGGGAATCCACCCATTAGGTTAAGACCTCTAAACTCTAGTTAAATAAAATTCATTTATAATATTGCATTTTAGATAATCTTGTTTTTTTATACATTAGTGAGAAATGATGAATTCATGTTTTTTGTATAAAATTTTAAAAAATGACATTAAAAAAAACGAGCTCAGATAATCTTGATAATGCAAGTGAAGGAAGCATCATTAGAAACACTTTGAGAAATTATATAGTATAATTTCCTATAGCTAATGAGGGCTAATTTTCAAATGGGTAAAAAAACGTGCAACACCAACAAACGCTTGATTCAGTGGTAATAACTCATTTACTTCGTTAAAAATATTTGAATTCGAATATTTTCATAAACGTTTGTTAGGGTTAAATCTAAGTTTTTATTGCACAGTATACGGAATGTTCCTTAACTTCGATCCCGACATAAATACAGTGGATCTAACACTCTTTAATAGGTATGAAAAATAATCCACTTATTTACGAACCATCTGAAGTTATGTATACCGACAATAGCTTAATTATGAGAACACATAGGATCTTATGCCCTACATTGAATTAAAAAAATATAAAATTAAGAAAAAAAATGAAATACATTTTTACAAAATAAATAATGTTATATAGTTGTTTTTATGTTTATAATTTTTGTATTAAATGTAATATTGTATAAAATTATATTGCTTATCTTTTAATTTTCCTACTTTTCATTCAATTTATCAAACAAGTGCATCTACCTCACTGAGCAAGCACTAAAGTTTCCCATCTCGTTTCGTAAACCATAATTTTGCTATATTCACATAAAATAAAAAGAGATAAATTATAAATACACGTTCGAGGCTTTATTATAAATAAAATTATGGATTACATCTCAAAATTTTAAAAAATAAAGAACATATTCCACAGTTTAAAGAGGTTAATTGAAATTTTGAGAAAGTTATTTTTTTTAAGTATTCTGAAATCTTATGTATGAATTAAAAAAATATTTAATAACACATCATTATTTAACTTAATTTTATTAATATTTTTAACATTTATATAATTTAAAATATAATGAAACATAAAAAAAATGATGATATAATTTATTATAAAATAATATCATACAAATTAAAAAGTAAAAAAATTTGATAGACCTACGTGAACAAAAATTCACCATGATTAATATAATTACAAGTAGTGTTAGATTTTTATTAAAAAATTGTATTTTTAAATTGATATTTTCATTTGAAAAATAAAATTAATAAAAAGACACAAATATCTCCATCCTCGACAGTGAATGACAAAGCCTTTACACTGTATAAAGCTTTCAAGTGGGCCACAACTCACAAGAATTTCTTGCCTCATCCGGTCATCCTTGACAGCACTCCTTTGGACTTTTCTCTCTTCTACCCTCCACACCCCCCCCCCCCTCCCACGCGCAGACACTTTCTAAACTGTAACTTCTTCTCTATTATAATTTGTTTATAAAAAAAGAGAAAAGGAGTTAAGACCCGGTCCCTCTCTAGTTGCTTCGGCGAAACTTCTCTCCCTCTCTCCTCTAAGAAGAAGAGAAATCTCTGCTTTTGATTGCAATCTGTTTGATGATTAATCGCTGAGATTTCTTGGTTTGGTATGTGTACCTCTCTGCCTCTTTAACACATAGTTGTTCTTCCCCTTTTTCCTTCAATCAGTGCAAATATCGATTTATTTCCAAGTGTAAGTTTGATTTTTTGGTTCTTTAGAGATTGTGTTATGTATGGGCTCTGTTTGTTATTTTATTTATTCGTCTCTTACTTTATTTTTTTAAAAAAATTAATTGAAATTTGCAGCTTTTGGAGGAAATTTTGAATTCGGTCATTAGATGGTTGACTTCCGACGATTTAGGAATGAGTTGCTCCTTGTTTCCGCCAACTTCATTTGAAATTGAAGAAGTGAATTATTGGTCTTTGAGATGTAATTTTGCTTAATTATCCCGTAATTAGAAGTTTGGAAATGTTTAGATATTTATAATATAGTGTGGTATTGTTTTCTGAGATATTTTTGATGAGGATGTGAGTGGCATATTTGCAACTTTGGCAACTGTTGGATGGCGCTCCCATTGTCACTTTTCCCTAAATTTTTATCTTGTTTTAATCATTGTCAAGACTTTGCAGCATCGTTAATTAAAATGCCTTTTATACTGTTTTCTGTGTTGTCATCTCATAAGTTGGATGCCAATAAGAGGGTTTAGATGATGTGTTTTTTTATCTTGTCAACTGATAGGAGCATAGCTAGTTTTATTCTAACTTTATTGTTTTGTTAGGGTGTGTTTAGTAACAGGGAAAAGAAATGTGAGAGGATGGAAAACTAGAAGGATAGAAAAATGAGAGGTTGATTCTTTCTATTTTCCACTCTCCTGTCCTCTCAATTTGGGAGAATTATGATTTATACATATCCGAGAAAAACATAAGTAATTTTTTTCCCAGCACTTTTCACTCATACTAAACACACCCTTAATGTTTTGCCTCCATGATAATGTCATTGAAATATTTTTTTATGAAGTTTTATTTATCCTCACCCCCCTGCAAATATAATGAAGTTCTTAACTTTATTTTTTTGACAATTCTTATCATAGAGGTGGGCATTGAGAACTTTGCGGGTACATGAAGTTCCTTGGGTTAGTTAATTTATCAGAAGTTGATTCTCCATTGTGACATCTTATTGTGAACAAGCTGTAGTTATGAACTTCCGTCAGGAGAAGTTTGTGAGGTTAGTTTCTTTTACACTGTTTACACTTTGATTTCTCATGTTCAGTAACTTCTATGTTGGTTGCTGAGTTCATTCTTAATGAATCGCGTGTTTGACTTTAACGATTCATTCTTGAAATCTAAAATTTTTGTATTGTCACACCCCTTGTGTCATTTTGTTCCAATCTCACCTATCATCATATCCAACACGATCTTCATTTCTTGTCATGGATGGTGTTAACTTATGTCCTTTATCACCATGACCATCACCTGACTCACTCCAAGTATAGTGGCATGTATGGTGAATATACACCGGCTGCTAAGTGCTAAAGACTCTTTTGCTGCTTCTTTCACAATCACTTGTTCCTTTTGCTACCATCTCAACGAATGCTACTGCTGACACACTGCAGTTGCCGCCCACAACCAATTGTTATGGATTTTAGTGAGGCAGTCTTTGTGTGATCTTGAGATGTTGCATAACTACATTTTCACCTTTTCTTTCTTATTTGCTGAGTGCTCTTTGGCCAAATCACTTTTTTTTTTTTTTCTTTCTGGAAATTGAGTTATGGACTGATTTTCATTCAATAACATATTCAGGTTTCAAGACTGGAACTCAGAGAAGAGTCCTGAAGGACAATACTCTGCGACCAGTGGAATACATTCAGGGAGAATCAGGACAACAATAAACTCCTTCTCTGAAAAGTTTCAAAGAAGCTTTGAATCTGGGTCTGAGAGGTTTAAAGGGATTAAAAAATCATTGAAGTCCTGCTCATTTAATAGTGTAGTTACAAAAGGCTTGGGTTCTACACAGAAATTTCTTGATCCCCAGGGGCCTTTCCTCCAACAGTGGAATAAGATATTTGTCTTGGCATGTGTAGTTGCAGTGTCACTCGATCCTTTGTTTTTTTACGTCCCTGTGATTGATGATGAGAAGAAGTGCCTTGACTTGGACAACAAGATGGAGATTACAGCCAGTGTGTTGCGTTCATTCACAGATATCTTTTATATAATTCATATTATTTTTCAGTTTCGTACTGGTTTTATTGCTCCCCCTTCTAGAGTATTTGGAAGAGGTGTTTTAGTTGAAGACACTTGGGCGATCGCAAGGAGGTATCTCTCATCGTATTTCTTAATTGACATTCTCGCAGTCCTTCCACTCCCACAGGTACAAGATTTTCTTTGCTTTGCACAATACTCTTTCTGATGTATTTAATAAGTTTGATGTGTGACCTCTACGTGGCAGAAACTGTAATGATTAGTTCAACTGCTACAATTGTGTCTAGTTTATATCTGTTACTGAAAATATCTTACATTCTCATATCAAGTTAATCGGAAAATTTATTTGCTTCAAATTTTCATGCTTGGCTACTATGCAATATATTCCTAATTGACATCGTTTGATATGATTTAATATTATCCATGGATTTTTAACCCGCTACTATATGCTCAGGTGGTGATATTAATTGTTATTCCTCAAATGAAGGGCTCAAGATCCTTGAATACAAAGAATTTGTTGAAATTTGTTGTTTTCTTCCAATATGTGCCAAGGGTTATTAGAATATATCCATTGTATAAGGAAGTGACAAGGACTTCAGGCATACTCACTGAGACTGCATGGGCTGGAGCTGCGTTTAATCTATTTCTTTACATGCTTGCCAGTCATGTAAGTTTGGTAGCTAGATCGACATATCTCACATAAAATTTTTTGTGCGTGCGTTGGCTGCCTTTTTATATGCTGTTTAGCTTTCACTTTTGAGGGGTTCATGCTACTTGCAAATGATTTTGTAGTGAAGACATGTAATATGAGTGGATATGGATAACCTAGCAAGCTGTGAAAAGGGGAAAAAAATCCAAGATAACTAGTTACGTTAATTTGGGTGCATATGAAAGGTGTGAGCATCTGTTTCATGGTCAAATTTATCCATTTTGCTTTACTAAGAAGTGTGATTTCCAGTTAAGGTTAAGCTAACAAGTGACACACAGTACCCAGTTAGAGGTAGAAGCAGGAGCAGGGAAAATCCAGAATCTCTATAAGCAGGTGGCCATTCATTTTCGTTTGAGGAGGGTGATGGGTGAAGTATGGATTACTATAATGTGAAACCTCTAAAAACAAGGAAAATGTAAACATATGTTGACTGTCAATTTGAACATTCTATTAACATACTAATGGAATATGGAAGCAAAACGGCTGTTTAACTAAAAGAATTATACATGGGAAACATTCGGCCTCTTGTTCAATTGTTTTTTAAGAGTTCACTGTTGTTTATGAATCAAATAAGTCGCATCGGCATGAGTCTAGAGGATTTTTATTTGCGTACTTATAATTTTCCCCCTTTTTTTTTTCGTTTAATGACATCATGATTAAAAGTTCAGTTGTCTCTTTTCTTGCTGATTTTTCTGATTACTAAGTGATTAGCTTATTGTATAGGTACTTGGAGCATTTTGGTACTTGTTTTCTATTGAAAGGGAAACAACTTGCTGGAAAGAAGCCTGTGAAAAACTTGATTGTAACCGAAATTTATTACATTGTGATAAATCTTCGGAGATTATCTTGTTTCTGAATGATTCCTGCCCTATTCAGCAACCAAATACAACACTTTTTGATTTTGGAATATTCTATGCTGCTCTTGAATCTGGCATTGTAGAGTCGACAGATTTTCCAAAGAAGTTCTTTTACTGTTTTTGGTGGGGCCTGCAAAATCTGAGGTCTGCACATATACTGCATCCCTTTCTGTTAAAAAAAATTCAGCATGAATTATTTACAGAATTTTCTTTTCCTTTTCCCTGTTTTTTCTTGTACTTTTCTCATGGTTGTTGCACGTTTCTTGAAGCATACAAATTTCATTAAGTAAGAGGAGTAGTTTAGACATGGTACTTGTGCCATGTCCACTGCTACACTGCTTGTACATTGTCCTCTCATGCTCATTGTGGGACACATCTTTAGTTTCTAATAGTTGTTGGTACTTAATCAATGCTCAAGTCAAATACTATTGGTCACTCAACTGTTCTGTATAATCTAATTATTTGAGATATTTTTTGGGAAAAAAATTGGAATAAGGATGAATTGTAGGAAATAAGGTCCTTATATCACATTTATTACTCATCTGTGGTGTCTTTCTCAGGGCATACTCCTATCTTTCTTTGATTATTTCTTTGTTTTGGAAGGGATGGGGTTGGGGTTGGGGTTGGGGTTGCGCAATGATGTGTGATCTGAGGTGATTTGTGCTGAAACATTGAGACTACTTGACGATGTAAAAATTATACATGACAGTTAGGAAAGGCCATGTTGAATGATAGTCATGATTACTGTCTTGTCAATCTAGGCTTATAGAATCTTAGTTCGGTGCGCTTCATTTCAGTCACGTGTGAACTAATATTATTTTTTTGTATGGTGCATTTTTATGTATTTATTTATTTTCTTTCTTTCATATAGACATTCTATTTCCTAATGACAAATGCATATGCTTACAGTCTTATGATGTTCTTCAAATTGCAGTTAACTTCTGGAAAAAAAATATCTGATACCTTGCTCTTTTCGCAGTTCTCTTGGTCAAAACCTTAAAACAAGCACATATATCTGGGAAATCTGCTTTGCTGTTTTTATTTCCATAGCTGGATTGGTTTTGTTCTCATTTCTCATTGGAAACATGCAGGTTGGTAATATCATTTTCCCTCTCATTGCTTTTCCCTTTTTCTTTTTCCTTTTTTTTTCGGTTATGTTGTCTTATGGTGGCATGCACATAACCCAGTGTAATTATTGAAGTACTTCTTTTCCTAATTTTCTTTCTCAAATCACATGGAGTTATGCTGATCTTTTGGATGACCAATAATCAATCAGTTAAAAACTTTTAAGGAGCTGCTTTATCTAATGAGATCAGGTTTTTAGGTTTTAAAGAAGTTGCATGAGTCTTAATAGAATGGCTTGGACACTCGATGTTTATCCTAATTGTTCTCGGTTTTGATGTACTGAAATTGCTGTGGAACAGACATACTTGCAGTCTACAACTACAAGATTGGAGGAGATGAGGGTAAAGAGGCGAGATGCAGAGCAGTGGATGGCTCATCGCTTGCTCCCTGAGAATTTAAGGGAGCGAATTCGGCGGTATGAACAATACAAATGGCAAGAAACCAGAGGTGTCGATGAAGAGAATCTGCTCTGTAATCTTCCAAAGGACCTTAAGAGGGACATAAAGCGGCATCTCTGCCTGGCTCTGCTCATGAGAGTGAGTTCGTCTACTTTTTATAATATAATTCTGACCTTTTTCCTGCGTCCTTCCGAAGAGTTAAAGAATTGCATGGATGATCATTTAAGCTCCTCTCGCTAATCATTATATCTTAAATTTATTTTCACTTGATTTCTTGGATTTATTTAAGGTGCCAATGTTTGAAAAAATGGATGAACAACTGTTGGATGCTTTGTGTGATCGCCTGAAGCCAGTCCTCTACACAGAGGAAAGCTACATTGTTCGGGAGGGAGACCCCGTTGATGAGATGCTCTTCATTATGCGAGGCAAGCTATTGACCATTACCACCAATGGTGGAAGAACTGGTTTCCTGAACTCTGAATATCTCAAGGCTGGTGACTTTTGTGGAGAAGAGCTCCTTACGTGGGCTTTGGATCCCCATTCCTCATCTAACCTCCCTATCTCAACTAGAACTGTCCAAGCACTAACAGAAGTTGAAGCTTTTGCTCTGATGGCTGATGACTTGAATTTTGTTGCCTCCCAATTCCGGCGCCTTCACAGTAAGCAGCTTCGCCACACTTTCAGGTTCTACTCGCAGCAATGGAGGACTTGGGCAGCTTGCTTCATACAAGCTGCATGGCGCCGCTATAGCAAAAAGAAACTAGAAGAGTCTCTTATGGAAGAGGAAAATAGGTTGCAAGATGCATTGGCCAATGCTGGAGGGAACTCCCCAAGTCTAGGTGCTACCATTTATGCCTCACGGTTTGCTGCTAATATACTTCGTGCAGTACGGCGTAAAGGTGCTCGCAAGACAAGGTTACTAGAGAGGGTACCACCTATTCTGCTTCAGAAGCCAGCAGAACCTGATTTTACCGCTGATGATCAATAGGTAGACCTCATTTTGTTAATTTTTATGCCTGATTTATTGTATAAAAGATAAAATTGGCACCACTTCAATCCAGAAGAAAAGCAGTTAAAATTATTTAGAAACCCTCAGTTTTCCGAGTATATGGAGTCTGTACACGATGTTCCATATGCAAATATCCAATTGTTTGTCATTAGCAGTCGTGCAGAGTAGCGTACTTGGAAACCCAACTGAAAAGAGGAAAAATGAAGAAGTGGAAATACAATGGGGTATCATCAGTGGTGGTGTAAATAAGGAAAAACTTTCTTTCTTTTCTGTTTAAAAGTTGGGGTTTGGAGTACCGCATTAAATAATGAACTGAGGTGCTGTTTCCTAAGCGAAAATGCTTGGCTTTCTATGGTTATTTTTCTTTTCTTTTCCTTTGCTCGGGGCTTCTTTTCACTTTTGGTCAGAACTAAATTCAAAGGTTGAACCATGAAAGTTTCAAAGGAACGCTTTCAGTTATTTACAAAACTCTTTGAGATATCTCCGACTAATGTCCCTAGTAAGTTGTTATTACACCATGCATATAAAAAAATTTCATTGGAATTAACCAAGTGGACAATTACTTATACAGATGGCCAGACAGTACAAGAGGCTTCAGTTCTGCTTTCATCTGCGTGGACTTGGAATGGAGAATGTTATCCAAAGTCGAAACAGCTTCTACGATATGTTTCCCTTTGTTTAACATGACGCAACTTGCCCTGAGAAAACAAAAAAATCTGTTATTTTTTTTTCTGCATTTGATTGTCTGCAAGTTTTTACCGCAAAAACTGTCCTAGAAATATATGGCTGTGAAATTATTCTTTTAATTGAAATTATATCATTGTTTGTAGACGTATCCAAAAATGCGTAAAATAAAATATGCAAGCCAGTGTTGCTATGAGCTTCAACATATATTGAGGTTTTGATATTTTAAATGCCGCATCCGATGCGATGCTTGATCGACACAAATACATCAAGTGAATCATAGAAGAATAGTGCTCATTTGGTACACCAAATTAAGAGGAGGATGAAATGGTTCTTATAAATTGGTGAAATAAAATCATTTTTATGTTTATTTTTTTTTTATCAAATGTAAGATTGAATGAAATCTTCTCATTTTTTTCCTTACCTTTCATCTAATCCCCTTTTAATTTGGTGTACCAAACGGGCACTTAGTTGATCAACATATAAAATGGCGAGAATAAACAACAAATTGACTACTTACCTCCTTCCATTGGCAACATCAGTAATCTCAGCTCTGGTAGGCACACCAGACTTGACAAGTGACTCCAGGACCTGAGTTGCCCAAATGACTGGTACGTGGGCAGCGCCACAAATAGCCAGAATTTCTTCCTGTAGATCAGCTAGCCTTTCCCACCCACACTCCACCGCAAGATCTCCTCTAGCAATCATAATTCCTAAAGGATAAGAAGACTTCATTGCCTCTAAGAGCATTAGAGGCAATTTCTCAAACCCACTCCTCGTTTCAATTTTCAAAATAATGCCCAGGTTCTGAAGTTTCCTTTTCTCCAGCTCTTGTCGAAGCACAACAATATCTCGAACATCTCGGACAAAAGAAACACCCACTATGTCAGCATGGGAAGCAACAAATTCAAGATCCTTCAGATCCTTGGAAGTGAGGCCTTCAAAACGAATATTGCTCTCTGGGATGTTGATGGATTTCTCTGATCCAAGTTTGGTACCTCTTAGACCAGCATGAGTGATTGAGACAACAATCTCTGAAATACTTGTTCCTTGGATTACTCCCCAAATCTTTCCATCATCAAAAGCAATGGGTTCTCCTGGTTTGACTGAATCAAATAGATAGCCAGAGGAACAAGTGATCCTATGAGCACCACTTGTGGGTCCAGACGATTCATCTTGTTCACATGAGCTATCTCTTGATATGGTTAGCAAGTCGCCAACTCTCAATCTAACAAATGGCTCCTTTGCAGGGACATCTACCACTTGTCCAACTGAAGACCTGCCTTTCCTTCTCTTAATATACAATCTTGTTCCAGACTGAACATAAGCAGTTCTAACACACTCGGCCAGAAACCCAGTACTGGAGAAAACATGAAACTTTCTAGTGATCTTGAGCATCTTCTTTTTCACTCTAGCATCACAAAACCTCAAAGTATCACCTACCTCAAGCTCAGCGAGAAATTTGTGGTCATCAATGAATAGCACTGCATCAGGAGACAAATGAGGAGGAGGATCCACTCCTTTGTGAGAAAGCCAAACTTGAGCAGGGAAGATTGTATTTCCAGTAGCATTTTTCTTGGGAGATATTTTAATCACGCATGGACCAGGCTTTAGGTATCCCGTTCGGAGTTTTGGTCCGGCTAAATCCATAAGAATACGGCATGGCATCTCCAGCATTTGAGAACTTCTTTTCACTCTTCTAATGATCTCACTCCAAATACTAGGGTCTCCATGTGCACAATTGATCCGGACAATAGAGGTCCCAGCCTTGAGAAGATCAGTTATAAGTGTTTCACTTTCAGTAGCTTCTTGGCCAACAGTTACCATGATATGAGTAGTTCTGCCCTCTTGAAGTTTACCCAATAATAACTGTCTATTGGAGGATGCCTTCTTCCTCATCGCCTGTATAGTGAAGTTCTCGTTCTTCTGTTGGTCTAATCTTTTGATAGTGCACATTTCAGCCCCAATATTCTCTTTGGTGTTTTGAAGGTTGGATTTCAAGTTTTCCAACAGTTGTATGCCTGCAGTAATACTTGCAAGGACATTTGAGTTGATGGCCTCTAAATTCAAAAGACCAATAGAAGAAAGATCTTCTTTGAGATGCTCAATGTCAAGGAATTTCAAAGCGAGATAATGAATTAAGTTTGTTGCACTTGCCAAATAATTTCTGCTAGGACAGAAATCCCAAAGATGAGATCCTCATAATATAAGAAACTTGAAGCATATAAGTATACTTCAAAGGGACAAGAGGGTTGTGGCGACAAGGCATAATTTTGTTAAAAATTTTCAAATTATACTAGCACATCTGTATTCCAAATATCTAACTCTGCTTGATGAAGTGAAGCGCCGGATATAAAACAGAATATCGACAAAAATTTTACAGGGTAAATACCATGCTAAAATGCATGTTCTGGCAGATCATCAAATCATAAAGTGGTCATGCATATCATATATAAAGAAATATCAAACAACATTACACTTGGAACCAAAAAGATTTAGCTGCTTATTATTTTGGTTACAGGAGTAGGGTTTAGAAACAAATCAACTAGTATGTCTGATGGCAGACCCACAACCATCTATGTTTGTGACAGTTGATAAGACGATAACAACATAGCATAAAGTAATACTAAGATAAGATGGGGGGAAACTTGAAAACTGAACACTACTAAAAATACAAATCACCTTAAATTATTCCTTAAAAGTGCATCTCAGACAGTTCATGACATTATTAGACTGATATATTGTTGGGTAAACAGTTTAACTCCCCTAGCTAAGAAGCACTCAACATAAAAAGATTAGGAGCTTTACATAATAATAACAGAATTTAGAAATCAAACTAACCTGTGACATAATTTGAGTCGAGAAGCATTCCACTGCTCTGATGCTAATACTTGTAAATGAACAGCCTTCAATTTGTCGAGAAGGCTTCCTTGGTTTAGCAGGTGCTCAACACTAAGAGAGAGGACTGCTTGTGATTGTGCTACAGTCATATCACCTTCTACGTCTGGATACTTGGAACTCTCATTATATTCTGAAGGAATAATATCATTAGTGCAAGCGTGTGAACTGGCTCTGTTAGCTTCATCCTTTCCATTTGGAACAGCAAAAGCTAAAGTACTCCGGGACAAGTTTTTTCCATTAATTGCTAGTAATTGAACAATATTAGCTGGTTGGTTTACATGAAGTCTACATGGAAAATAAGCAAACTTTCCCTTTGGGTTGGAGAATGCAACTTCTAAAAGATCAGCTGTATGAATGGCCTGAAAAGTTAAAAATGTTCAAATCCTCAAGAAATCCGGAAAGCATTCATATTTCATATTAAAACTGTGAAAAAAGTCTAGAGTACTCTAGCCAAGTAGTTTCAGAGGAGGAGAAGCAATGAACTTGAACCAATACTTCTCTCCAGCTGGTAATAAGTTGCCAATTTCAACAAGAAGCAAGCCTAAAAGGAAACTTAAATTACACACAAAGGGGGATACCATCCCCTTAAGCTTAAGCATAAGAATTGTCTAATGGAGTAATCGCTTAGCATTTTCTACTTTGATAGACTATCTTTTATCTTCATTAGTTGTTGGTTTGAATTTCATATATAAATCAAGCAGAGAAAACCAATCAATGACTTATTTTTCCTCAATATTTAGAATCAACTCCACGAGTTTGGACTATTAGAGCGATATAGTAAGTAATACCAAAAGTGAAACACATAATGCAGGAACTCAATATACACATATAAACATAAATAGCAAAAGGCATCATAATATGAGTATGAAGTGCATATAAACAAAAAGGTTAATTACATGGTTTGAAATGGTCCATTGATTTGTAACCGCAGAAGCTGAAACCGTACCCAGTGTCATCTATTCCGTAACTTTCAGCAACAAATATATGTAAAGAAAGAACCTGCAGACCACCAAATCAAAGAAAAGAAACCTTAATTTCAAAGCTTAAATGGCACAGAATTGCATAATCAATTAAGAGTATTGATAATAAGAAAGTAATCTGCAGCGCAATGGAAGAAATAGAAGCACAATTGAAATAAAAAGCCTAAATTTTAATTCCTAAAAACAGCTATATGCGGTCAGATAATTGATGTCAGATTCAATCTATTCATTTCCAGAACCATTTTTTTACATAAAGAACATAAACCATTTTGATTATATCAACGAAGTTTACAAAATGATTTATGCTTGTTTAAGAAGATTTTTTTGTCGAAAATTCTCAAGAAACAATAGCTAATTTCATCATTTGTAAAATCTAAAAGAAGCCGTACGCTTGTTTCGATGGAGGAAAATTTATGCAAAAATCAGAAAGAGAATTCGTACTTTCAAGAGAAAGCGTATAAGAGATGCTACCTATTAGAGTAAATCGGCGAGGCTTCGAGAGGGAAGACAAGCTCCCTGGTAGGCTGTTACAACTTTCTTCTTGATGTTTGGTTCCCGAGCTGAGACTTTTCGCGAGAAAGTGAGAGAAAGGGAAAAAACGAAAATATGAAGCGGGACTGTGGAGAGCGTGTGCCAGATTCTGTCATGATCCGACACGTGGTGGTTTTTAACGTGTTGACTGCTGAATGGCAGGTCTCTTTACTCCGGATAGGGTTTATTTGCTTCGTTTTACCAAGTAAACTTAAATTACTTCTTTTTTTTTCTTGGGCCATTCATTTTTTTATGGACTCGCCTGCAAATTAATGACAACCGTAGAAAAAAAACTTAATTTTTTTACTTAAATTTAATTAAACGATTTATTAAAAAATAAAAGAAGGCAGAAGCAAAAGTAGATATAGCTCGGCTCGGCCTAGGTAAAAAATTTGACCTCAAGTTTTATTTAAGTACGATTTTAATAAGGTAGATTAAATTTAAGTCCACCCATAAATCCAAAGTTTTCAGTTTCTTATCTGCTCTGATTTAGCCTAAAATATAATGCTACGTGTAAAAAATAGTTTTTTTACTTTAAATAATATATTTTTTTTTTATTGTATGAAATGTTACAGTAAAAAAATTTTAACAGTAACATCACACATTAAATATAATATATTTAAACAGATAAAGCTATGAATTTTAATTTTTTTATTTGATAATTAAAATAAAATTAAATATCACATAATCAAATAAAAATAATTTATATTTAAATTTATTATGATAACTTTCAAACTTTGACTCAATAAAAAAAATCTGACGGTGAAAAAAAGTAAAAAAAGCCAAATCGAGTTCCGTTGTGAATGCAAGTTATATAATGATCGTCTTCCTATTCCGCAGGAAGCCATGTCATGTGCTGGTAATTAATATATTCTCTCTCTCTCTTAAAAAAATGTACACTGCGATTCAAAGAGTTAGAAGATTTCACAACGCATTTTTCTAACAGAACTTCCAAATTTACAGTAGTGATGCATCACTTCATGTATAAAAGCTATGAAGTCCCTGCTATGGAACATTTCAAATGGGTTAAATAACATGGTGTCGCAAATCAACAGTAGCAGATAAATTGGCACGACCCACCCGAAGCACGCCAGTTCAAAGCAATCATTGATCCATTTAATGTACTATTAACAGTATTAATATATTTTAACACTCAAAAGAGGGTGCTCAAAATCAACAGCCTACGGATTTCTCCCACCAAAAGTTTCATAGAAGTTACCCAGTGGTCCAATAAAAACAATCGTGAACCCGTAAATTCTTTTCCCATGGTATTGCTTGTCATAAACTGGGAACACCATTTCTTGAAGACCTGATCAAATGAATATCAATACCCAGTACCCACAATCGCGAAGCATAACGTCACTAAGCTATCTCATATAAATATAATAATAGGTCACCAGCTAAACAGTTGTAAAAGTAACCAAATTACAGGCTTAGAATAGGAATCCTCACCAAAGTCTCAAAGGCAGAGCTCATTGCCCCAGTTGAACCTAATACCTAGAGAGTCTATTTCCCATGCAGGGCTAATTCCATTTATCAAAATCATATTGGGACTGCTATAATAAATCGATCTAAGAAACGCTGATTCATTGTGCTGAAGTTGAAGAACCACCGAGCAAGCTCACTTCCCTCTTCAAAAATGTTGGCAAGGCAAAGGCAGCTGAGTGCATCTGTCAATGGAACACAATTGTTAGGTTGCTGTCGAATTAAAAATTAGATCTTTACAAAATGGTTTTAGCAACATGATTTCTAAATGTCATCGAACAATAAAAGGACCAACCATTTCATGGTCTTTCTTTACCACAGTTAACATTTTATTAATGCTCTCCCTTTTTTATCTGCCTCTCGGAAAAGAATTTTTTATAAAGAACTTACACACAAATTGCTGTAGAGGATTTTTCCATGTACATTACATAACCAGAGGTGTATTCTATTTTGCAATTGCAGGAAACAAAATTGAACAGAAGAAGCCAACTTGCAGTCCAAAGCACATCAGGTTGGGATTATGAACTTTTATATGTGTGCAAATTAATAGAAATATCGACTTAAGGTCCCAAGATGACCATGGAAAGTCGACCCTATGAAGTGCAAGTATTGACTTAAGCAGGCCCTACAGGTGAATTAACTACTTTTATCAATATGTTCTAGCTTATTAAAATTTTCAATATCAATGACAAGCATAGGACCTAAACAAGTACAGAAACATAATAACATAATGACTCAAAAGGGCTGACATCCAGGTATATACATGGCGACAGTTTATGCCTGAGAGGAGTCAATAGAACGAGTTAGGGAAACATGGTTTTAGACATTACTATAATGAAACAAGATTCTTGGATATTAGAACCCCAAGAAAGCCTCACGGTTCAATATCATATTTACTCGGTGCTAAAGTTATGCTTTAGCAGGGTAAGGTTTTGTAGGTAACTAGACAAAAAACTCTACACATAAGTTGCATAGCTATGCAAATAAATGAGATGGGAATCAATGATCAGTGAAGCTAAAGCCTTGAAGACGATGAGCTTTTACCTCTGAGTTATAGAACCTAAGTTCCCTTTTATACTTGATAGCTCCTTCTAACTTTTCAATAGGATTAATGGGATTCCTGAAATCAACAAGGGGCCCCTCCGTTGAGCATATGAGAAAACCAATTACACCACTGCAAGCCAAGTTTTGAAACAACCGCAAGTAAGAAATCATTTCAAAATATGTGATTGAGTCTACTGCTTGTATAAAATAGTAATATACAATCAAATCCCTCCCTGGAAAAATCACCCCCCTTTTCATTAATTACTTAACATCATGAAAGACATATACTAATGCTATAGATTCTGGTTCTCTCAATTTAGAGGGGGAACTCTAGACTCAATTTAAGCCCATCTCAACACTTCAAATGTTTTGGATGGACAAGATTATACCACCAAATATAATAACACCCCGTCATCTTTAAATGTTATGTTTATGTTAATTAACTTAAAAGATGACATAGCATTATTTTGATTTGGTGCCATTATCTTGTCCATCCAAAACAATTAAAGGGTTGAGACAGACATAAATTGAACCGAAGGTTTTCTCTTTAAATTGAGAGAACCAGAATCTCTAATACTATACCATCCTGCATGTTGTAACTGTTATCTTTTCTAGTATAATATTTGGTTGAATTTGAACACATACAACATGTGAAATAAAACAGTTACAATTTGGGCCTACAAGTTGTCAGAAAGAATAGAACATCTACTCCAACAAAATAAGTGAAACAGTACAAACTACAAACATCACAAAAAGGAAGTACACTGTACATCATTACCTTGGATATGTTGGAACACTTGCCCATGCATAATGGACAGAACCCTTGAATGTTTCACAGCAAACAGAGATCATTTCTTGAATAAGATGCGTATGGAGCCACATACTTTCGGCCATATTACAGAGCACACCGCCAGGCCTTAATGCTTTAGCTGTTGTCTCAAAAAAAGGCTTCTCCACAAGTTCTTGAGCAGGACCTAAATCAGTAAGAGGAATGGCACACAAACTTGGTATTCACTAGAAACATTTACAACCATCTAACCTTTGAAGTAGAACTCCTGGAGATTTATCATTATGAAAGCAACTCAAGAGATTGATGAAATATATAAGTTAAGAAGATAAGAGATAAATGGTGAAGTAATATCCGAAAGGCAAACAAAAAGTTGGTTCAGAATAATACTGATGATTGATATAAACTAGCAGGCTGAAGATAATTTGTTTTAGTATTTAGGAAAAACTAAAAACAATGATTCTATCGCAACCACTAATTTTCTGGAGACCTCTTTCTTGTTAAGGCATACATTAGACACACCTTACTGAGAATATGAATATATCATAATTGATAAAATACTAATAACATACCCACAGGGTCTGAAGAATCAACAATAATTGCATCGTACTTCCCTTCAGGAGCATTCTGAAGAAATTCAGCAGCTGTTAAAATCATGAAAGCGAGATCAACTATAGACATACAGCTAGATGCTTCAAACAGTTCGACAGAAATTCACACACAAACGGTTAATCCAAATGAAACAAGAAAAAGTACAATGCTTTAACATACCATCACCGATATGAAGTCGGACACGAGGGTCCTCAAATCCAACAGATAATTCTGGAAAAAACTTCTTACTCACCTAGAAGATAAGTAATTATAAGTTTAACAATAACTACTAGAACACATGTACACTCACACAACTTAACAAACAAATACATGAAGCGGTACAAAACATCACTTACATCTATGACCATCTTATCTATCTCACAAATGTCAATAACCTCCACAGAGCTATGGCGAGAGATTTCCCTGAGAACCCCACCATCACCTCCACCGACAACCAGAACCTGCAACATGTGTTTCAATTAAAAATTAGAATGATCCAAGACCAAAGAATAAAAATCATTCAAAAGGCATGAAGACAGAAGATAACCAACCTTACCACAATGTCTTTCAAAATATAAAATAAATATGGTAAAATATTTCTTTTTCATGTACTAATCCCCAAGCATTGTTTGAAATGCCCATAATTCTTTTCTCTCTTTTTATGAGAACCTTTTCCAAATGAAAGCAACCAAAGTAGTTTTCAGGTAAAATTGACCATAAAACTGTCACTCATACAGTAACACTATCCCAACTAAAACACTAAAATTGAACAAAAAACCAATCACCAATTGATATCAATGACATAAAGCATGACAAAATTAGCTTCACTGGATGGAATTATATGTAAACAAGATGTTGGCACCAACTTTCTTTGTAACTGAAAATGTCATAGGCCATCTGAACGTGTCAATTGGTATAAATGACAACATGCAGTTCCAGCCCACCACTAAGAACAATAATATAATTTGATTTGCTATTTTTATGTTCAAGAAAAAACACATGCTATATTTTTATGTTCATGAAAAAAAAAACATGCTATGTACCCAGCACTTAGAACACAATCAATTGGCATAGGTGAAATCCTAATAAAACCTAATTTCTACAACCTGGTGAATAACCAAGACTTATTGTAACATCAAAAGACAAATACTAAGATTTTCACCGACTGCCCAAGCTCTACCACCTTCAATCTTTCACCACAGCCACCGTCCTAAAACCAACCATCTCTTACTTCACAACCAGCAATGCCAGATTTATGCACTTCATTGTTGGAACTTGGAAATATGTGCTGCTACAAACTAAGAACGTTATCCCGAGAGAGAGAAATCCTATGAAAAATATCACAAATATGAGCCACCTTATCAATGTAAAGGTGTTAAATATTAACACCTGAGGTTAACGAAATACCCTTTTTTTATAATTAAAGAATACTCTTTGCTATAAGTCTCATGAATTTCAATGTAGAGCTCAAGATAAACATTTCAATTCAGGTTTCAATTTTCTTTGTTCTCCTTATGGATTTATGGTTTCCTCTTCTAATTTCAAATAATTAAAAGGAAATTATTGACAACCAGAACTGAAAAATAATCATGAAAATGAAGAACTTCCAGGGAGCTACAATTCATGCCAAATGAAAATTATGACTATCTAGAATTTTAAGGGAAACAAATAATGCTTAGAACTTAGTGAATTTACAGTTTTTGGTGATGGAATCGAACAAAGTGGCAGATGAGTTATCATCTCCTGGTAGGCACATTCATCTTTCTCGGTCAACTGTACAATTCCATCTAGAACAAGCACTTTTCCATATGATGCCGACTGCATGCAAAAGTCATCAAAATAACTCATATAAGGTGTGTACTATAAGATACACACACAGGAGTAAACTAGAGAAAAGAAGGTAGAGATGAGAAATCCAAACCTCAAACACTAGGATCTCTTGGTAATCTGACTTTCCCTTGTATAAAACGTTTTCAACTTTCAATGAGTGTGCCTCTCCTACAATCAACATTCAAGACAACATCAGCCGCAGGTCTAGCATATCTAATAAACAAAAAGATGTAAGTGCTGATAAACCAGAAAGGAAAAAAAAATGGTATTTTCTAGTAACAGGTCAATATATATGATAAGGAATTATATTCTTTCAATGAGGCAAAATAAACACCATAGCTCTAAAGGGTTTTCAGAGTCAGTTTCAAAAGGACTCCTTCCTCGTAGTGAAAAGGCTAATCATTCCACTTGACACCAATAAAAAAAGTCACAGATACAAGTATTAGAAGAGTGATTTATGACTACAATTATGTAGATGACAGAAGGGAAATGACTTCATATCATGAATGAAATTACATTACCAAGAGTATCTAGAGGATAAACTGATAAAGAGTTCATGAGGAACATGTACATGCAGCAGAGTAAGCTTACCGGGCCACATAGGATTGTTGAAGTAAACCCTTTTGCTAACTTTATCTGTAGCAGAGAAGAGTACAAAAAAGAAGGGATCAATACTGTTAACTAAAAATAGACAAACCAATGAGCCAAACTGATCCAAAACTGCCAAAAACAAAACGAACAACATAAAGGGAAAATCATTGACAATGACCAGTGGAAGACTGAGATTCTGAGAACCACCCAGAGACAACGGTGGAATGGCATTTTGTGTCTAGCTCAGGGGCAGAAGCCTTAGCCTTCAAGCAACAAGAAGGGAGAGCCTTCTCAGAACTATTTCCATTATTCGCCTTCCCATCCATAATCTTCTGGCATTCCAAACCTCTTCCTGCGCCGTCCTCCATAGATTATCTTTTCCTTCTCCGACTCCAGCCTCTAGATACCAAAACATCAACAAGTAAATAACAACACAAAACTTTATTAATAGAATTCCAAGCAAAAAGAACTATGTTTATAAGAAATTCTGTCATCAGAAATGGAAAGTTCTACGAAATTTAGAACAAAGAATCTCAACCGCAAAACCAGGAATATAATGCTGATGATCATGGAAGATTAAGAAAACATAAGATTTATAACCTAAATTAGTAAAAGAATTAATGATGTAGGAATAGTAATAGAATCAAAAATCAAATGATTGCATCAATTTCCCAAAAATAAGTCTCATCTGGAGGATTAAAATACCTAACCTAAGCGTCTTGATCTTGTGTCACCAAAAAAACAAAGCTTCTTGATCTTGGGTCCCAACTCCCAAATAACGCAAATGTACAGTACCAAAAAAAATTCTCATTCAAATGTCGCAAAGCAAAAAGTGGAGTGAAAAACAGAAATTGAGTAATATATTCAACACAGCGATAATCAAAGCCAAGAATTTCAAACCGGCATAACGACTTTACCAGCAACAAGGAAAAAGAACAAGGAAAATTCCAGACGCTTACGTTAAAGCAAACAAACTTCTCAAAATCCGTTTGGTTTCTGAGAAATTGCAGGGTGCTTTTTAAAAGAAAAGAAAAAAATAAGGGGTACTTAATTTCCGTTTCAACACATAATGAAACAATTTAGTCAAAAAATTTGTACCTATAATTATTCCACGGAGTTAAATTTACTTTACGCTTTTATTACGAAACGAGACATAAAGAGTGCAAAACCTCAATTTTCTCGCCTGTAATTTTCCCAGAAACCAAACGGAAAGAGCTAGGGCTCACCCAAAATGGTTCAAAGAGCAAAGTCCATTAACTGCAGTATTATTCGAGCTTCCATTAAAAAAAAATAAACAAGATAAGAAATGCAAGAAAAACCATATTTCAGTCAAAACTCACAGAGTGGATACTGACAATACTGATTATTATATACTTGTTAAAAGAAAGCTGCAAGCCAAACAGGGAAACATAAGAGACAGAGAGAAAGCAGAGCTATAGATATGTATAGAGAGGGAAGGGAGAATATAGATATGTATATATAGAGAGAAGATCTTGCCTGGTGTTAATGTCAGTTAAGAGTGTGATATCAAACAGTATCGTGATCTGAAGATGGCAACAGTGAACGGGAAAGAGGAAATAAACAAAGAGTCTCTCTCTTTGCCCGCCTTGAGTTTCTCTAAATCTTCTATTTTTTTCCAGGCTGAATAGATTTGTTCGTTTTGAAGGAAATGGCGTTTAAGCTATATATATATATATATACACACACGGGGTTGATATAATATTATATTATATTTTTTTCCACCCATTAATATTTATTTTATTTAGAGAAATGGTACCTTCTCCCTTAAATTATTAGTTGGCATTAATTGATGTCCCAATTAAATTGAATCAAAATTAACTCACCGCATTCAAGCAGGAGATTTTTTTCTTTCGTTTTTTCAAATTTTTCCTCTCCTCCAGGCTTGTGAGGCAAAACTATTCTTGTGTAGTCCACTTCAAAAGAATTCGATCAATGGTCTATTCTCACGGATATCAATCATTGTTTTCAATCTATTTACAAATTAAATTTTTTTAAATTTTTTGTAACGGTATTTTCAAGTAAAAATCATCGAAAAACGACGAAATATATAATTGAAAAACTAAAACTTTAAACAATGAGTAACGCTTCGTGTGGTGAGAGACGATAAAATTTCACGGAAACATAAATTGACGGTTTCAGATTCCAACAATGTTAATAGTATGTTTTTTTGTTCATTCATTCATCGAGAATAAAATACCTTTATAACACTAAATAAAAAAAGTAAAAAAGTGTTATTAAATTATTATACATACTTTTAGATTTTTTTTACAATTCACAGTGCTAACTTGTGTGGTAATGTTAACTCGTTGGTAAATTAGGTCTCATTTAACATGATAATAAAAATAGTTTAGGTTAGTTTCAAACTTTTTAAAATAAAATTAAAAATTATTTAATTAATGAAAAAAAACACTAAAACAATTTTTTAAAAACAAATTCATAATTTTTAAAACAGTTTAACCTAACTCTTCCAAACAAAATCTTAGTATTCCTTTTACTTTATTATAGTTTTAATAAACGTGTACAAAATAATAAATTATTCAAAGCACATTTGTAAGGAGTGTAAATAATATTTAAATAGCACTCATAAGGCTACGTTACCTCATGATTAAAATAATAATTTAACCAATACTGAATTATAAAAAGTTCCTTGCAAACCTTTTATTAATGATTATGTAGTTCGGAGGGACTTCTTTTCGCACACAACTCACAAGGTACGTTTGATTATGTCATGATGTTGAGTTAGTGATGCTAATAATAAATAGGTTTTGTTTATAAATATTGAAAAGCTTAGGTTTAAATAATTTAATAAAAATTTAATTCGATTTCAATCTTAATTACTATCATAATAAATAGATATTTCAATTTATTTATAATTTGACATAATTATGCTTTATGATTAAGGAAGTAATAATTAAAAAAACAACAGTGGAATAAACAAATCAATTGCCCATCTCATGAAATCATATCCCAAAACTAACACGTTTTTTCCTTTGGGAAAAATGAGTGGCTGAAACCACACTTTGCAATCTTAGACGGTGGTATGCTAATCTGTCATGGGGATTCGAGACCACATGTCGGAATTGATAATTAAAATTTTAAATTGATAAAAAAAATTATTTTAATTTTTATAAATTGGGTGACTACTCTACTCTGTTGTTTTAAAAAAATTACAAGTTATAAATAGTAATAAAATACATACTTTTTTTGATAATTTTTTTGTTTTTATCACCGAAATGAAAAACTTACTATGTTTTATCACACAATGTAAAAGTAAGATAAATTATCTTTTTTCTTGTTAAAAAGTACTATAGAATCTCTTATAGTTTAATGTGTAATCTATTTGCAAGCCGACTGAAAGATTAAAAATTTACACGTGAATCCAGATAAAAAAGAACACTTGAAAAAAATAAATAACTATGTCAAATATTAAATGAAAAATGATATCTCTAATGGAAACTAGACCCAAAAGCTCTGGTACCATGATAAAAATAATTAAGTTACCAATAATCTAAAAAATTTAAGTTAATGAAAAATACCACAATTAATTTTTTATAATTTAACCAAAATGATAGTTAAAAAAATCAATGACGGAATCAAGACTTTTTGTCTGCGAGACTAATTAAAAAATATTCTAAATCAAAATATATATAGTTATATTACTTTTTAATCATGCATACATAAAATTATAAGTGAATTCATTCATATTTCATATATTTTTTTTCAAAGAGAAAATCTCGGTGTATTTTAATAACTACAAGTACAACTTCTTTCATCGAGTTTTCATATTTTGAAACAATTGCATAATAATTTCATTATCAATGTCATTAAATACATTTTTTATAGTAAAATTGCAAGATAAATTAATATTTCAAATAGGAAGTTCTCCACAATTTTTCATATTTTGAAAGCATTGCATGATTTCCCTTCAGTTGCGAAAATGACTCTTTACCATATTTTCATTGTAGAAAAGGCCCTTGATCCTTATTTACACTTGCAATTGCTACCAAAAAAATCAATAATAATTTCACCAGCAAATAATTAAACTAAAGAATACTATATTAGTATGGTGATATTTAGAAAATTTAATCCATAATTATGTGTCAACAAATCTTCTAAATTAATATCAATACACATTTAATTGATTTGAAGTATTAATAATAACACAATTATTCATAATATTCATCGTAGAAAATGCATTTTTTATACAACAAGTCGTGGTTGTTCCGACATTAGTTTTATTTTTTTGAGAAATTTATCTATTAATTAAATTAAAGATCCATGTTTTAGTCAACTTCAATTTTGTTGTAGACACAAAAAAAAATTACATATTTAGTAGGATAATTTAAGTAAATTAAAAGAAAATAAAATAACTAAATAATTACTCTATGCCTTGATCAACTACCATCAATTAATCATTTATTTTTTTATTATTTTAAACTTCATAAAGCACAACTTTTTACCTCCTGCACGTCAAAGACATTGATTTTTTTTTAAAAGCTTTATGTGGTTAAAATTTATTGACTTTAAACCAATAATGACTCACTATTGCTGCTATTATTTTTATCGAGAGATTTTTTTTGTTGTATTGGGTTGAATTTTTTTTATATCAAATAAAAATTTAATTGATAATTTTTAAAAATTTTATTAATAATGTTTACATATTTAATTAATATTATTAATAAAATTTTTAAAAATTATTAATCAAATTATCAAAAATTATTTATTTTAAAATCCAATGGTTAAAATTTTTTGTTACAGTGGGTTGAATTTTTTTTATATCAAATAAAAATTTAATTGATAATTTTTAAAATTTTATTAATAATATTTATATATTTGATTAACATTATCAATAAAAATTTTAAAAATTATTAATTAAATTATCAAATTTTCATATTTATAAAAAATTATTTATTTTAAAATCCAATGGGAGGAATTCCCACCACTCATGTCATTGTCGGAAAATCTCGTTGTCAGTTGTCACCTTCCTAACCTAGATTATGATAGCTATGTGTCACCTAATTAACAACGATAGCTTAAACTATTGGATGGAAATCAAAACCATATTAATATATTTAGCACATGCTTTTTAGTATTGTTAACTTTTAATATAAAGAGAAATTCGGTCTACTTTCTGTGATATAATAAGGTTTTCAATTGGCATGCCAAGTGCCTAATGACAAAGGATCTTTGCATGGCAAAGTATGTCATCCAACATTTGATAAATGATAAAGGAGTGTTCTTTAAAAAAAGAAAAGGATAAAGAAACGATAAAAAAAAAAAAAAAAGCATGCTTTGAAGCCCCCATCTTCTTTTGTATCTATGGTGTCCACATGCATTATATAAGAATTTTCTATCAAAATCCACTTAAGCCTTACAGTTCACGTAGATAATTTTTTCATACTTTTGATTGAGGTTTTTATACATAATGTCTCTGTATTTAGGGGTTAGTTTCAATTGACTCTATGCAGTTCTAATCGTGTGCATTATGTGATGTTTTCAAATAGATTCTTAATTCAATATTACATTAAAGAATTAGTATAAAATAGATGAGAGATCCACCCTTATATTGGCATGCCATTTGAAGTGGGAAAAGTGAAATTATTTCACTAGCTTTACCTAAATAAATGTTGAACATTTTCCATCAATTTTTGAGATATCTCAACAATTTATCCTCAAATTGATTTAATGTTTGTAACGGTAAGTTCTACCCTAACTTAATGTAAATGCTCATTTTAACTCTTCACATGTCGCACGTGTGTTTTGATATCAATTTCTAAGGACAATATTGGATAGAGTAAACTATTTACGAACGTTACATAATGTAAATTTAGAGGTGAGAAACATGCATTCTAGGTTAAGTATGGTTTGAGTTTTGCGAGTAATGAGATCAATGGGTACGAATTAAAAATATTAATTTTATAACGAATTTTATTTTTTGTGTTCATACCCGTGTTTTAGAGTGTGGGTAACCGATCAAAAACGGGTATAAACAAAAATTTTCTTAATTTGATGGTAAAAGGGTTTCGACATGGGTTTTACGGGTAACGAGCTAAAAAATTTCATTTTTTTAATGAGCCTCATTTTTTATATCTATATCCATATTTTATCGGGTGAATAACATATAAAAAACGAATAAAATAAATAAATCCCATCTCTATGTAAAATGTTAACTATCTCAATTCAAACTTCTGAGAGCCATTTGAAACTAATCACTAAAACACAAGGACATTATATATATATAAAAAAAAACCCTTTTTATTAAAAATAACTCCCAATTAATTATGGGATTAGATATTTTGGTGGTAAGGCTATTTTAAATAATAAAGAGAACACATCTATTAATATCCCACTTCTCAATTTTCCTTTGCTTTATGCTTTTATGATTGCATTATTCAAACTTGATGTGGAAATCTCTCCTAACATCTCTCCTAACACCAGTGCACTAATATTGGACTTGCTCAATTAAAGAGAGCACGTTTTATCTCCTGTACTCTCTGGCATCTATCCTTTTGCCTTCTTCATGGGTGCAACGTACGTAACTAGTTGCTCCTTCATTGTCGCACACGTGGAGCCAATAATATTAATTTTTTATTTAATTTATAATAATATTTTTAATTAAAATTAAATGTTTTTAACAATATAATTGAATTAAAAACATTATTATAAATTTAAATACCAAAACAAACAGAAAAATTATCAATAACAATTTTTAAAGTGTCAATAACATAGTTTCGAATAATTTTAAAAGTTCTCATAAAAAAATTGACAACCATCAAATTAATAATTCTCTCAGTTTCAACGGATTAAAGATTTTATTAGAAATAATGGATTTGATTATAACTCGTGTAGAAGAAATTGGTTCAGGATACAAAGCGGGAAGTTTTAAAAAAAAATCAAACTTAATTAAATCCGATCAATCATTAATAAAATTCACCCAATTATAACATGCTACTTCAAGAGATGCATAAGATAAAAAGATTATTGACGTGGTCCGACTCCAATGCCTCAGCATCGGACATATGCAAGAACTTTTGGTCCAACTCCTTTTGTAAAGGAGCAGACCAATAATTAGATTCATATTGAGATGTACAGGCTTCAATATTTAGACCAAGAGGACGAGGCCAGAGCCAGCAGTGCCAAAAACTGAGGTGTCTCAGAGCCCAAGGTCCATACCAGGAAAACTTATTCGATGGGCTTATTTGAATAAGCTTTTGAGTCATTGACAATGTGCATTTGAGTTGTATGTTCTCTCCCTTTCTTATTCTAGTGAGATGGGATCCAAATCGGATCTTATAGGAAAAATTCAAAAGTAACCAAAATCACTAGATAAAGTTTGGATCTCTACGCTCCTTTTAAGTGTTTGTTAATTTGCATAATTGCTACATGATCACACTAATGGCAAAAACACAAGTTACGTTACCTTAATTTAAAAAACTCAGAGGCAGTAACTGCTACATGATCACACTAGTGGCAAACACACCAAGGCATATGAATCAAATGTTAACCTTAATCAACTAAAAGTTTGATGAGTTTCCAAATTCAGTACTCCCACCCATAATTAACCTCCTTTTTCTTCAAAGAGGAAAACTACGAAGTCTAATTGTCAGACAAAGTGCGGGAAAACCTTTTTAAAAATCCAAAAACATCGTTTACAAAGAGTAAAGGGAATATAGTATACTAACTCAAGGAAGGTGGTTTCTTTAGCTCAATTACTATAACACTAATGTTGTCTTTGCTGCCTCGAGCCATCGCTAGCTTTGCTAGAATAGATGCTGCCTTAGCAGCACGTTTCTCATGCACAAACTCATGTCTGATCTTGAGGCATTTCCTCACAACCTGGCACGCTATTTCATTTGAAGTAACATCCCACAAGCCATCACTTGCTAGTATGAGGAACTCATCAGCATCCGTATGCTCACTGATTATGACTTCCGGTTTGGAGATCACAAATGGTTTAAGGTACTGATCACCTGCATGCAATAAGAATTAAAGAAACCATTGAGAGAATTGTTACACCAGAATCATTATTATCATTACTTACATTAATTTTTTGAGTTAAAAGATCCTCTCCAGTGATGGGAGATCGGTATTGTCCGATTGATAGATGCCAGTTACCCACATAGCTGATGTTGTATCCACGGATAAAGTGATCCCGGACTCTTAATTAATCTTTCTAGTATTGTTCTTACGACAAATCTAGGTTGGGTTAGGCACCCATGATGGGTGACCCAACCAGCCCGTTTAACTTTGAACCAAAAGGCATGAATGAAACTATGCAACTCTTGGTTGAAACCATGCATCTCTTAGTTGATTTCTACCCATAACCACCATCTCACTGGCCGTACATGTTAGAGTTGGTGTATACTTCAAAAGGTCCAGATCTATAAAACCCTCGACGACCATGGGGTCCCGCTCCCTGGAGAGTGGGCGTGGGTTAGGGGGCAGCACCCCCGAAACTTTTAGGCCCTGTACATGAGTTGCGTCTGGTTTTTTGCTTGGCGGTTTGGGCTTGGACCCATGAATAGCCATGGTTTTGCAGCAGGGCGGAAACACTAATTAGGGCATCTTAATTTGCTTATAAATACTCTCTATGTATTGAGCACACATTGTAATGAGAGATTTGTGAGGTTGATAATAGTGAAAACTTCTGGCAGGACGTAGCCCTATTTTAGGATGAGCCTGGGTAAATCTTGTCTTGTTTTCTTTCCTGTTTATAATTCGTGTGATTGGCATGGCTCTAATCCTTCAATTGGTATCAGAGTCAGGTTCGAGGATTATTGATCAGAGATGTCGATTGGATCACAGATTGAAATCGAAAAGTTCGGAGGAAAGAGCTTCGAGTTATGGAAACTGAAGATGGAGGATCTACTCGTGAATAGGGATCTGTGGACAGTGATAGTCGATCAGATGCCGAAGAATACGATGAGCATTACAGCAATGTCCACGGCAGAGGTGACATCGCCGGTAGCGGTTTCAACATCATCTACAGCGGCCATCACAGAGTGAGAGAAGTTCGATCGGAAGGCACGAAGTCTGATTCGGCTACACCTGACCGATTCAGTCCTGATAAACGTTTTTGGAGAGAATATGCAAAAGATCTCTAGAAGAAGCTAGAAAGCCTTTATAAGAGTAAATCTCTAGTAAAACCTTCGGATGGCTGAGGGTGATTATTTCTCTATTCATCTACATGAGTTCAATACTTTAATAGGTAAGTTATTGTCTATTAATGTTGATGTGACGGATGACGATAAGGCTATTACACTGCTCTGTTCACTGTCTGATTCATGGGATAACTTGATAGTTGCGATTGGTAATGGTACGACTGATCTGTCATTCGAGAATGTCGTGGCAGCCTTACTGTCTGAAGAGATGAGGCGACAGGTGTAATACCCGTATTTGTAAAGTAAGGATAAAAAAGTACTTTAATAATTATGACATAGAGTTAAAATAATATATATACACGAAAGATTTAATTTTTATACAACAATTCAACAAAAAAAAATCTAGCGTCCAAAAGAATAAAGAAAAAAAAACCAACAAAAAATGTGGCAACAGGTGTTGCCACCTGTTGCCAAAAGAAAGGTGTAATGTTGCATGTAAGGCAGCATTACAAAAACGTGGCAAACTTTGGGGAGGGGCTGTGGCTGAGAGATTGAAAATTTTTGGCTTATAAATATTTATAGTTTTAGGTTTTTTAATTACTTACCAAATCCTGTTTGGTTTTCCTTCAACTACGATTCAATTACTTTATTTCTTTAAACACTTGGGGACCGAAAAAAATGTTGAAAGAGTAAAATTTTGAAGAAGTTTACGATAGAATTTTATAGAGAGTCATGAGAAGCTCTAGGAAAAACAGAAAGTAATAACGTGAAGTTTATTTTTGAAATTTAGCATACATGAAATTTCTCGGAATTCAAAGTGGGAATTTTTAAATGGTGTAAATTATGAAAAATTGAAGAATAAATTAGAAATTTAATATAAATATTATGTCAAGTGTTGACGATCAACAACCGGGAGAAATTACTGAGAGGACCAGGAAAGGCAAGGAGGTGATCCATGGGTAGCTTTAAGTGATACATGGTGAGTTAGATTTACTTTAAGTAATCAAGATAAATATGAAAAATATAGTGATAATTTTTGAATAAATTATTAACTTATGATTTTGGGGTAGATATAAATTGGTTGATAGGTATGATAGAAATAAATGATGTGTAGAGAATTATTATATAAGAAGTAATATTATTAGAATAATAAGTTGATTTAATAATGAGGGTGATAAATGAAATTCTTGACGAGTAATGGTTGATAAATTGATGTGATATATGAGGAGAAGAAATTAGTGAAATTGATCAAATATTAATTTGAGAAAAGGCGGGATAGCTAAATTAAATGTCTAAATACATGCTTGTTTTTATATTATTGTTCATATATAATTTCATATCATTTTTCGTATATATATGCATGAAATAAAAGAATCGGGAGGGGGCCAGTCTAAATAAAAAACCGTGATAGCTGGTATATGCTGGAAATAAAAGAACCGGGAGGGGGTTGGTCTAAATGAAATAAAAGAACCGGGAAGACAGCTGATCTAAGATAAAAACATGTCGACATGTGGGAAGACGTTCCCTAATAATAATTCATACATTGTATCTGTTTTAAATATTGATTGTATTACTGAAATGTTGAAGTGTTGTTTGTTATTGTAAATTTATATATAGATGAACAAGTCTCACAGAGAAACAGTTATGGTGAGAAAGAAACATGGAAGTATGATATGATAAGAACCATCTAAATGGTAGACTATATGCTGTGAATCTCATAACGAGGTAATTATGAGATAATTGATGGTCTTAAGATGAACAAATATATAAGAAAAAGAGATAGATAGAGAATGAGACTTATGATATGTGTAGTGATAGTAGAATGCTATTATCAAGTTATATGAGATATAAATTATTAAATATTAAAAGACTATTTATACAAATTGAATACTTCTAGTAAATTTAATTCACTGAGCTTGTGAAGTTCATCCCTCATTGTACAATGATTTCAGGTAGCAGGTAGGACAGATAGTTTGGTGAGTTGAGGTTCAGACGAAATCATTTTCTGTAAGCCATGTACGTGTCCACATCCTCATCCTCAGACTAATGAGAAAATAAAATAAAAATTTATTTGTAAATATTCATGCATATTACATTGTATAGATCAGAATGTTGTATCTCCCCTGTTGACGGTTGATGATCAATGTAAAAATTTCTGTTAGTATTATTTTTATTGTTGCATATATATGTCGTGCTGGGATTTTCAAAATGTGACAACGTTGTCTCGGGGGTGCCCAACCCGACATGACGTAGCCCTATTCTGAGGTGAACCTGTAATACCCGTGTTCTTAAAGTATGGGTAAAAAAGTAATTTGATAAATATGACATAAATTAAAATTATATATATATACACACACACATGTGAAGAATTTAGTATTTAATAAAATAATTCTTAAAAAAAATGGATGTGTGGGGGCGTAGTTACAAAGAAAATGAAAAAAAAACACAAAAACGTGGCAGCATGTGGCTGTGCATGTGAGACACATTAATAACTTCGTGGCAGCAATTTGGAGAGGTAAGTGCCGAGTGTTTTGAAACTTTGCATATATATATATATATTAACTTTAGTTTTTTTTATTATTTACTTACCAAATCCTGTTTGGTTTTCGTTCAACTACGATTCAAATTATTTTCTTCCTTTAAACATTTGGGGACCGAAAGAAAGGTTGAAAGAACAAAATTTTGAAAGGTTTTACGGGAGAATTTTATAGAGAACCACGGGAAGCTCTAAGAAAAACAGAAGGTAAATAATATGAAGTTTATTTTTTGAAATTTAGTATACATGAAATTTCTCAGAATTCAGGTGCTGATGATCAGCAACCGGGAGAAATTGTTGAGAGGAGAAGGAAATACAAGGAGGTGATCTACGGGTAGTTCTAAGTGCTACGTGGTGAGCTAGATTTACTTAAAGTAATTAAGATAAATATGAAATATATAGTGATGATATTAGAATAAATCATTAACTTATGATTTGGTGATAAATGAAAGTTGGTTGATAGATATGTATAATACCCGTAATCGTAAAGTAAGGGTAAAGAAGTAATTTAATAAATATGACATGAAATTAAAATAATATATTTACGCGAAGGATTTAGTATTGAATAAAATAATTCTTTTGAAAAAAATGGACACGTGGAGGTGCTGATGGTGCAAACAACTTTTGAAGGTGTCGAAAAGTTTTGCAAAGTTTATATATATATACTTACCAAATTTCGTTTAGTTTTCCTTCAATTCCTCTATTTCTTTAAACACTTGAGGACCGAAAGAAAGGTTAAAAGAGCAAATTTTTGAAGGAGTTTACGGAAGAATTTTATATAGAATCACGAGAAGCTATAAGAAAAACAGAAAGTAATAACATAATGTTTATTTTTGAATTTTTTTTAGCATTCATGAAATTTCTCGAAATTCAAAATGAGAATTTTCAAAGGGTATAAATTATGGAGAATTTAAGAATAAATTAAAATTTTAATATAATTATTATATCAGGTGTTGACAATCAGTAACAGGGGAAAATTGCTGAGAGGAGTAGAAAGGGCAATGAGGTAATCCACGAGTAGCTTTAAGTGCTACGTGGTGAGTTGGATTTACTTTAAGTGATCTAAATAAAAATGAAATATCTAGTGATAATATTAAAATAAATTATTAGCTTATGCTTTGGTAGTAGATAAAAATTTGGTTGATAGGTATGATATGAATATTGGACATGTAGAAAATTATTATGTGAAAAGAAATATTATTAGAATAATGAGTCTATTTAATAATGATGGTGATAAATAAAATTCTTGACGAGTTATGATTAATGAACTGATGTGATATATAAGGAAAAGAAATTAATGAAATTTATCAAGTAGAAATTCGAGGAAAGACAGGATAACTATATTTAATATTTGAATTAATGTTGTTTTTATATTATTGTTTATATGCATATTTCATATCATTGTTCATATGCATGTGTATAAAATAAAATAGGGCCGGTCTAATTGAAAAACCGTGATAGCCAGTATATGCTGGAAATAAATACCGTGACAACCAGTATATACTGGAAAAAAAAGAACCGGGAGGGGGTCGGTCTAAGATAAAACATGTCGACATGTGGGAAGATGTTCCTTAATAATAATAATTCATGCATTGCATCTGTTTTACATGTTGATAGTTTTTACTAAAATGTTGTTGATATTATGCATTTATTTGTAGATAAATGAGTCTCACAGAGAGAGTTACAGTGAGAAAAAGACATAGAAGTATGATATGATAGAAATTATTTAAATGTTAGACTGTATGCTATTATCCAGTCATATGAGAGATAAATGATTAAATATTAAAAGGATTACTTTTACAAATTAAATACTTCTAGTAAATTTAATTCACTGAGCTTATGAAGCTCATCCCTCATTGTACAATGATTTCAGGTAGCAGACATGACCAATAGTCTAGTGGATTGAGAGTCAGACAAAATCATTTTCTGTAAGCCACGTACGTGTCAACATCCTCAGACAAATGAGAAAATGAAATTTAAAAATTTTATTTGTAAATATTCATGCATTTTACGTTGTATATTATATTTAAGTTAATATGAGAATGTTGTACCTCCTCTGTTGAGGGTTGAGGATTAAAATAAAAAAATTTGTTAGTATTATTGTTTGATATATGTGTCGTGCTGAGATTTTCAAAATTTGATGACACCGTCTCGAGGGTGGCCAACCCGGGATGGGTCATTACAATTTTGGTATCAGAGCATTAGGTTTTATGATTCTGTAGACTGCATAAAAAGTAAGAAAGCGGAAGATTAAAAAAAATTATATTTTAATAGTCTGAGGATGACTCGTTGATGTACTAGAGCTAGAGTTAGAGTTGTTGATTTGAGAGGGTGTGGTAGGCCTCCAATATTTTTGAAAAGTTGAGGTTGAGTCTGAATCTGTGGTTCGTAGAAGGGAACGCGTTGACAGTATAATTGATATTAATAAAGGTGTGAGAGAATCTGAAGTTGAAAAAGAGGAACTAAAATAAGCTCTTACACATGCTCTTGAAAAAATTAATGTAACAGATGATAGATTTGACAATCTATAACATAGACTTGATGAACAGGCTAGAGCAGTGCCTAAGGTTATTGTAAATCTAGTAATAATAGACGTTTAAAAAAGAGGAAAAGTGAGTTTATGCATGAGATGCAGGGAGATATATTAAGCTGAATGCCTTATTGTTTAAAGGATTTATGAATCCTTTTAAGCCTGAGTTTTGGGAGAAACATGTAGAGAGATTATTGGATATTTACCGATGACTGACAGACAGAGGGTCGTCTTTGCTACGTTCAAGTTAGAGAGAGAGGCTCTAGAATGGTGGGAGGATATTCTTCACAAGGTAAGTGCGTATGTTAATAGACCCTTAACCTGGAATAGGTTTAAGGAAGATTTTCTTGATAAATACTTTCCTTATACCCCTAGAGCCCAACAAGATAGAGATTTTATTTATTTTGGGTAAATGTATTGACTGTGACTCAGTATGATAGCAGATTTGTGGTCTTCTCAATGGTTGTACCGAAAATGGTAGACCTTGAGGAGAAGAAGCGTAAGAGGTTTATAGATGAACTATGTTTTAAGATTTAATCAAAACTATCTTATATGAGGCATACAAATTATGTCAGATTAGTGGATATAACACTTTAGTTTGAGAATGATGTGGTGGAAATTAGAGGTAGGAGGAATCGGTGGAAAATGTCTAGATTTGAGGAACCCAAAAATGGTACTAGTATGGGTGTGCAGGGTAGGAGACCACCCATAGGAGGTGTTCCTTGTCACAGAGAACTATAGCTCAGAATATTATTGGTGGGACCCTTGGACTTGGGAGACAGGTTATGGAAACTAGGAGTCATGGCAGAGAAAGTAAGTATGTCACTAAGAAGAAGTGGTAATCTGATGTATATTTGAGAGACAGAAGTTTGTTATAGATATATTCAGATAAGATATTTATTCCAGAATTGTCAAAATTTGAAGCGTTTTATGTGTAAAGATGGTGGACATATCAATGTTGGTTGATCTTGGTGCAACCCATTCTTTGGCATCTAGTATTCATATGAAGTCTATTGAAGTATGTATTAGTACTTTAATGCAAAATATTTTTGTTGAAGTTCCCACTAGAGATAGAGTGATGATTATAAATGTTTACAAGGGTTGTGTGATTCGTATCAGTGATAGAAAACTCTGAAGCTGATTTATTATCTTTGAATATGGTTGATTGTTCCAAAAGAATGTAGTGTTCTAGATATGGACATGAGGAGTACAACTTTTAGAGAAAACATAAAATACTCTCGAACTATCTTATTTTGCTCTAAGCCTTAAGAGATAGTTGAAGAAGGGTTGTGAGGAGTATTTGACATACATAATGTATTCTAAAAAGGAAAATAGGAAGTTAGAATAAATTGTAGTGCTAAAAGATTATTCTAATGTAATTCTTGATGAGTTTCCTAGTTGTCTCATAGTAGAGGGATTAAATTTTCTATTGATGTGATATCAGGTTCATCACATATATCCATAGCACTCTATAGAGTGACACCCACTAGGTTAAGAGAGTTGAAAGTTCAAGAGTTGTTAGGTAAACAATTTATTCGATTTAATGTGTTGCCATGAGGAGCCCGTGTAATTGTTGTGAAGAAAGAAAGATGGAACGATGAAATTGTTTATAGACTACAAATAGTTGAATAAGAACAAATATCTTTTATCCAGGATAAATGAATTGTTTGAGCAGTGCAAGGAGTAAGAGTGTTTTCTAAGATAAATCTAAGATCAGGTTATCACCAATTTAGGATAGAGAAGGGAGACGTGGCTAAGACTGCTTTTAGGACACGTTATGGTCATAAGCTTTTTGTGATGTCATTTGGATTAACTAATGTTTCAGAAACATTCATGGACTTGATGAATAAAATGTCTGAACCATTTCTTGATAGTTTTGTGCCTGTGTTCATTGATGACATCTTGGTGTATTCTAAGACTAAGAAAGAGTATGTAAAATATTTAGAATTTGGGTTGGATATTCTTAGGAGAGAAAGAGATTATATGCAAAGTTCTCTAAGTGTGAGTGATGGCTGAATGAAATAACTTTCGTGGAACATATAATATCGGGAAATAGCATAACAGTTGATCCACAAAAGGTAAAGGCAATGTTAAGTTGGGAGAGACCAACTAATGTGACTGAGATTAAAATCTTCTTGGGGTTAGCTGGTTATTATAGAAGATTCTTTTAGAATTTTTCTATTATTGTAATCCTGTTGAATAGACTGACCAGGAAAGAGGTAAGATTTGTATGGTGAGGGAAGTGTGAGAAAAATTTTCCAATTGCTAAAAGAGAAATTGACTACAACTCCAATATTGGTGTTTCCTTCCAGTGATATAGGATTTGTGGTGTATAGTGATGCTTCACATCAATGATTGGGATATGTTTAACATAGGAAAGCTGTGGCCCATACTTTTAGGCAATTGAAGATTCATGATAGAAATTACCCTACGCATGATTTAGAGTTGGTTGCTATAGTGTTTACTTTAAAAATTGGAGACATCATCTGTATGGAGCCACTTGTGAGATATTCATGGGTTATAAGAGTTTAACATACTTACCTGCCCAGAGAGAGTTGAATTTGAAGCAAAGATGGTGGATGGAGTTGATTAGTAACTATGATTGTACAATTCACTATCATCTAGAAAATGTGAAGGTGATAGCTGATACATTGAGTAGAAAGTCTACAAGTAGATTAACTACTATGGGAAATCCATAGTAAATGTTTTAGAGATGCAAGGTAAAGATGAAAAGATTAAGTATTGAGTGCTTACTAGAAAACATTTTGAGTTCAAAATTTGAAACAAAGGGCATTTTGGTATTGGAACATGGAAATTGTGTTCCCAATAATGCGAAGTTGAGAAAGGAGATAATGAGAGAGGCACATGATGATGTAGATTTGATGCAATCAAGTAACAATAAGATGTATAAAGGATTGGGACAGAATTTCTGGTGGTCAGGATTGAAGAAGGATATAGCTGAGATTATGAGGCTGTATGGAGCACCATGAAGTATAGTGTCAAATAGAGATGCTAGATTTACATCTTGGTTTTGGAGAGGCTTTTAGAAAGCCACGAGTACACAGTTACATTTTAATGAAATTTTTCATGCTCAGATAAAAAGAATTTTTGAATACTAGAAGATATGTTAACGGTAAATGTGATGAGTTTCTCACATATGTTGGGAAGTGTGAAGCTCCTATATGTTGGGAAGAAGTGGGAGAGAGAAATATATTTGGTCCATCAATTATTGAGTTAACAGCTGAGAGGATCAAATTGGTTAGAAAGGACCATAAAGCAGTGTAGAGTAGACTGAATAGTTATATTAATAATAAAGGAAGACCTCTTGAATTTTAAGTAGGTGATTGGGTGTAATTAAAAATATCTCCATGAAAAGGGTGTGTTGAAGATCAAAAAGAAAAGAAAGTTGAGTCCGAGGTAAGTGGGACCCTATGAGGTTATTGAGAAAGTTGGGCTAGTTGTGAGTAGCCTGGATTTGCCTCTAGAATTAAAACATTTATATAATGTATTTAATGTTCCACTTTTAAGAAAGTGTTTACATGATGAATATTATACTATTTCGAGCTAAGCTATAGAAATTCAGAAAGATTGGGCTTATATACAAGTACCAATGAGAATTTTAGACAGAAAAGAACAAGTCTTGTATAATAAAATAAAATTCATTAGTTTAAGTTATGTGGCAGAATAAGGATGTTAAAGAGATTACGTGAAAGCGTGAAACAATTATAAGAAATATTATTCACATTTGTTTTTAGAGTAAAAGTAAGGAAATTTTGGGGACAAATTTTTTATAAGGTGGGTAGATTTGTAATACCCATAATCGTAAATTAAGGGTAAAGAAGTAATTTAATAAATATGACATGAAATTAAAATAATATATTTACGTGAAAGATTTAGTATTGAATAAAATAATTCTTTTGAAAAAAATAAAAAAAAATGGATGCGTGGGGGCGTAGTTACAAAGAAAAAGAAAAAAAAAGGAAAAAAAAAACCAAATTAAGGAAGATATTTCATATCATTGTTCATATGCATGTGTATAAAATAAAAGAACCGGGAGATGGCCAGTCTAATTGAAAAACCGTGACAGCCGGTATATGCTGGAAAGAAAAGAACCGGGTGGGGGATGGTCTAAGATAAAAACATATCAACATATGGAAAGACGTTCCCTAATAATAATAATAATTCATGCATTACATCTATTTTATATGTTGATATTTTTACGAAAATGTTGATATTATGCATTTATTTGTAGATAAATGAGTCTTACAGATAGATAGTTACACTGAGAAAAAGACATAGAAGTATGATATGGTAAGAATTAATTAAATGTTAGACTATATGCTATTATCCAGTCATATAAGAGATAAATGATTAAATATTAAAGGGTTATTTATACAAATTGAATACTTCTAGTAAATTTAATTCACTTAGTTTGTGAAACTCATCCCACATTTTATAATGATTTCAGGTAGCAGACAGGACCAGTAGTCTGGTGGATCGAGAGTCAGATGAAATCATTTTCTGTAAGACACGTACGTGTCAACATCCTCAGACAAATGAGAAAATGAAATTTAAAAATTTTATTTGTAAATATTCATGTATTTTACGTTGTATATTATGTTTAAGTTAATATGAGAATGTTGTACCTCCCCTGTTGAGGGTTGAAGATTAAAATAAAAAATTTTGTTAGTATTATTGTTGCATATATATATCGTGCTGAGATTTTCAAAATGTAATTACACCGTCTCGGGGGTGACCAACCCAGGATGGGTCGTTATAGTATGATAAGAATAATAGATGTGTAGAGAATTATTTTATGAGAAATAATATTATTGGAATAATGAGTCGATTTAATAATAAAGGCGATAAAGGGAAATTCTTGATGAGCTACGGTTGAAGATTTAATATGATTTATGAGGAGAGGAAATTTAGTGGATCTTGACGAGCTATGGTTGATAAATTGATGTGATATATGAAGAGAATAAATTAGTGAAATTGATCAAATAATAATTTGAGAAAAAGCATGATAGCTAAATTAAACGTCTGAATGCATGCTTGTTTTTATACTATTGTTCATATGCATATTTCATATTATTGTTCATATGCATATGCATGAAATAAAAGAACCGGGAGGGGGTCGGTCTAAGGTAAAAACATGTCAACATGTGAGAAGACATTCCCTAATAATAATTCATACATTGCATTTGTTTTAAATATTGAATGTATTACTGAAATGGTGAAGTGTTGTTTGTTATTGTAAATTTATGTATAGATGAATGAGTCTCACAGAGAGACAATTATGGTGAGAAAGAAACATAGAAGTACGATATGATAAGAACTATCTAAATGGTAGACTAGATGCTGTGAACCTCATAACGAGGTAATTATGAGATAATTGATGGTCTTAAGGTGAACAAATATATAAGAAGAAGAGATTGATAGAGAATAGGACTTATAATATGTGTAATGATAGTAGAATGCTATTATCAAGTTATATGAGATATAAATGATTAAATATTAAAATACTATTTATACAAATTGAATACTTCTAGTAAATTTAAATATTAAAATACTATTTATACAAATTGAATACTTCTAGTAAATTTAATTCACTGAGCTTGTGAAGCTCATCCCTTATTGTACAATGATTTCAGGTTGCAGACAAGACAAATAGTTTGGTGACTTGAGGTTCAAATGAAATCATTATCTGTAAGCCATGTACGTGTCCACATCCTCAAACTAATGAGAAAATAAAATAAAAATTTATTTGTAAATATTCATCCATTTTACATTGTATATAATGTTTAAGTCAATATCAGAATGATGTATCTCACTTGTTGAGGGTTGAGGATTGATGTAAAAATTTTTGTTGGTATTATTTTTATTGTTGCGTATATGTGTCGTGCTGGGATTTTCAAAATGTGACAACACCGTCTTGGGGGTGGCCAACCCGGGATGGGTCGTTACAATTTTGGTATTAGAGCATTAGGTTTATGATTCTGTAAACTGTATAAAAAGTAAGAAAGTAGAAAATTTAAAACAAATTATATTCTAATGAATAGTCTAAGGATGACACGTGGACGTGCTAAAGCTAGAGTCAGAGTTGTTGATTTGAGAGGGCATGGTAGGCCCCTAATATTTTGACAAGTCGAGATTGAGTTTGAATCTGTGGTTCCTAGAAGGGAACGTGTTGACAGTATAATTGATATTAGTAAAGGTATGACAGAATCTGAAGTTGAAAAAGATGAGCTAAGATAAGCTCTTACACATGCTCTTGAGAAAATAAATGTAACAGATGATAGAGTTGATAGCCTATAGCATAGACTTGATGAACAGGCTAGGGCAGTGCCTGGAGTTGTTGTAAATCCAGTAATGGTAAATGTTCAAAAGTGGAAAAGTGATTTTATGAACGAGATACAGAGAGATTGTTTTGTTAGATATATTAAGTCAAATGTCTTGTTGTTCAAAGGATCTATGAATCCTTTTAAGCCTGAGTTTTGGGTGAAACATGTAGAGAGATTATTTGATATTTTACCACAGGCAGAAGATCATTGTTGCCTCATTTAAGTTAGAGAGAGAGGCTCTAGAATGGTGGGAGGATATTCTTCTTAGGGTAAGTGTAGATGTTAATAGACCCTTAACTTGTAATAGGTTTAAGGAGGTTTTCCTTGATAAATATTTTCCTTATACTTTTAGAGCCCAACAAGATAGAGATTTTATTTGAGGCAAATGTATTGACTATGACTCAGTACGGTATGAGATTTGTGGTCATGGCAGAGGAAGTAAGTATGCCACCAAGGGGAAGTGGTAATTTGATGTATAATCGAGAGACAGAAGTTTGTTATAGATGTATTCAAACAAGATAAAATGTTTAAACCATTTCTTGATAATCTTGTGGTTGTGTTCATTGATAACATCTTGGTGTATTCTAAGACTAAGGAAGGGCATGCAAAACATTTAGAAATTGTGATGAAGATTTTGAGGGGAGAGAGATTATATGCTATAAATTCCTAAATGTGAATTTTGGCTGAATGAAATAACTTTCTTGGAACATGTAATATCTAGAGATGGCATAACAGTTGATCCACAAAATATATAGGCAATGTTGAGTTTGGAGAGACCAACTAATGTAACTAAGATTAGAATCATCTTGGGGTTAGCTGGTTATTATAGAAGATTCTTTTAGAATTTTTCTATTATTATAGTGCTATTGACTAGATTGACCAAGAAAGAAGTAATATTTGTATGCTGTGGGAAGTGTGAGAAAAAGTTTACAATTACTAAAAGAGAAATTGACTACAGCTCCAGTATTGGTGCTTCTTTCTAGTGATGAAGGATTTATAGTGTATAGTGATGCATCCCATCAAGAGTTGGGATATATGTTGATGCAACATGAGAAGGTAATGGCGTATGCTTCTAAACAATTGAAGAATCATGAGAAAAATTACCCTATCCATGACTTAAAGTTGACTGCCATAGTATTTACTTTAAAGATTGGAGACGTTATCTGTATGGAGCCACTTGTGAGATATTCATTGATCATAAAAGTTTGACATACTTACCTAGAGTTGAATTTGAGGCAAAGATGGTGGATGAAGTTGATTTGTGACTATGATTGTACAATTCTCTATCTTCTAGAAAAAAGTGAAGGTGGTAGTTGATGCATTGAGTAGAAAATCTACAAGAAGATTGTCTTATGATTTGGTGATAGATAAAAGTTGCTTGATAGGTATGATAGGAATAGTGGATGTGTAGAGAATTATTTTATAAGAAATAATATTATTGGAATAATGAATAGATTTAATAATAAAGGCGATAAAGGAAATTCTTGATGAGCTATGGTTGATGATTTGATATGATTTATGAGGAGAGGAAATTTAGTGGATCTTTACGAGCTATTGTTGATAAATTGATGTGATATATGATGAGAAAAAATTAGTGAAATTGATCAAATAATAATTTAAGAAAAGACATGATAGCTAAATTAAATGTCTGAATGCATGCTTGTTTTTATATTATTGTTCATATGCATATTGCATATAATTGTTCATATGCACATACATGAAATAAAAGAACCGGGAAGGGGCCGGTCTAAATTAAAAACCGTGACAGCTGGTATATCCTGAAAATAAATGAAAACCGTGACAGTCGGTATATGCAGGAAATAAAAGAACCGAGAGGGAGCCGGTCTAAGATAAAAACATGTCGATATGTGGGAAAACGTTCCCTAATAATAATTCATGCATTGCATCTGTTTTAAATATTGATTGTATTACTGAAATGCTGAAGTGTTGTTTGTTATTATAAATTTATGTATAGATGAATGAGTCTCACAGAGAGACAGTTATGGTAAGAAAGAAAAATAGAAGTATGATATGATAAAAACTATCTAAATGGTAGACTAAATGCTGTGAGGTAATTATGAGATAATTGATGGTCTTAAGGTGAACAAATATATAAGAAGAAGAGATTGATAGAGATTGAGACTTATGATATGTGTAGTGATAGGATAATGCAATTATCAAGTTATATTATTTATACAAATTGAATATTTCTAGTAAATTTAATTCACTAAGCTTGTGAAACACATCCCTCATTGTACAATGATTTCAAGTAGCAGACAGGACAAATAGTTTGGTGAGTTGAGGTTCAGATGAAATCATTATTTGTAAGCCACGTACGTGTCCACATCCTCAAACTAATGAGAAATGCATTTTATATTGTATATAATGTTTAAGTCAAGATCAAAATGATGTATCTCTTTTGTTGAGGGTTGATGATTGATGTAAAAATTTCTGTTGGTATTATTTTTATTGTTGCATTTATGTGTCGTACTATGATTTTCAAAATGTGATAACATTGTCTTGGGAGCGGCCAACCCGGGATGAGTCGTTACAGAACCTAGGTAAATCTTGTCTTTTTCTTTTCTATTTATAATTCGTGTGATTGACCTGTCTCGAATTATTCAGTATATATATGTGGAATGTCATATAAGAAAAGGCGGCTGGAAAAACGCATTCTATAGAGAAAGTTTATCTTTTTCTTTTAGAAATAAAAAAACATGTGGGGGGTGAATATAAGTGTGTTTTTCGATTCTATGATTACACACACGACCTCCGAAGAGATTGAAGAGAGAAAACACGAAGAAAAGTCTAAGATACTAAAAAATTTCGAATCAAATCGATAAGTACCCGTTAATCCACTACAAAACTCTTTTACAGTTCTATATACTAATTACGTGGTGGAAGACAAAAGTGGCAGCTTAGTTAATTACCTATAGATCTTGAGGTAGCAAGAACTCCTAGAACTCGGTGGCCATTCCAGCTTATGACTCTTCCACCAGCACCTTCGATTCTCTGCAACTCATCAAGCCTGTCAGGCTGTGTCAAAAGAGTGTCAACGTATAGATTTTGATAATAATGAAAATTAACTACGAGGCAATGATTATCCACTTTTTACGAAATTTATTTTGACTAAAGCAAGCACCTTTTTGTTCTTTTCAGAGTATAGTTCCTTGTCTTTAACAAATATAGAGTTGTACACTTATAATTGACACGACATGATAATTCCACTAGAAAACATCGTCATGAAAAGTTATTCGAACGATTAACATGGGCGGAAGTTAACTGATAGTGCTCTAGGCAATCAGGAAGTTCATCAACACAAGCCAATTGGAATACTTTTGCCAAGCATCACTCTATTTAATTTGCCAATCTTTCCATGGAATTTTTTTTTAACAATGTGAACACATAAAGAAATTTATATGTCAACAACGTTAATTTTTTCTCTCAATTAATGATTAGAAATGATTTTGGTCTGCACATAAATTTTTCTAGTGTCCGGAATTCATAAGAATTTCACTTTAAAATTCAGAATTAATTAATATTAGTAAATTTCATCAACGGTCCTTAAGTTTTAATTAGTATTTTGCACTTATTATTATTATTTTTTCATTTAACTGAATATTACACTCAATTCATTAAATTTTAAAATTTTAAAATTGGCCTTTGAGTGAAAAAAAAATAGTCATTGAATATATCATTAGGGTATGTTTAGATAACAGTTTTCTGTTTTCAGTTTTCGAAAATGAAAACTGAAAATAGTTTTATGATGAAAACATGTCTTGATAACTGTAATTCGAAAACTGTTTCCAAAACAAAAAAACAATGAAATATTATTTGGATAATCTTATTTTGAAAACTGTTTTGATACATCTTGTAATTATTTTTAGTTTTGAATTTAAATTTAAAATCTATATTAATTTTATTTATCATATTTACTAAATATTTACAATAATTAATATTATTTTATTTTCAAAATTTTAGTATTTTTATATACCATAGAAAAGAATGAAACGAAAAAGTGAACACTGATTTTAGGACTATTTTTTAAAAATTATACCAGAAAACATCAATTTGGAGTTTTTATAAAACAGTTCTTGAAAACTGATTTTTTGAAAACTGTTTTAAAAAATTATTTTTAAAAACTATTTACCAAATATAAAAAAAAAATTTAAAAACTGTTTTCAAACCTAATCTTATACTTTACAGCATAAAGCTTGTACTTTTGGACAGAGTAAAAGATCGCACAAATTTAAAACTCTGGGAATTAAATTAGACAAATTAAGCCTTCAAGTTCAAAGTATGATGTGCTAACATTTCAAGGGCTTTTGATGCAATTAACCCTAATTATTTTTTTTCTTCTATATTTTCATTACTTATCATTTTAATAGTCAAGAACTCAAGATCAATTCAGAATCTATTTTACAGAATTTTTAAACTTAAAAACATAATAAATTACACGGAAAGTCATTGAACTACTGTATTTTAAGTATTTATAATCTTAGATAAAAAATTTAATAACTCTATAAATCATTTGAACATTATTCAATAATTGTATCGTTATTTTTTTTATTTTTCACTTTTGAATAGTTAAAAAAATATATTTTAGTATTATATTTTTTTTATATCATGTAAATCATATTTATCGTACGAAAAATAAAGATCAGTTAATTTTTTTTTATACAATTTCATTAATGAGTACATAACTTACAGACTTTTAGTTTCAAATTCACGGGATTTAAGTGATACAGCAAAATAGTTTTTAAGGAAAAAAATATTGTTTATCAAGTAGCTAGCTAGCCCATTACCTTATGATCAATAGACAAGGGCACAGCAACACCACCCCGAGAGATCACAGCCCTGGAGTCCCCACAATTAGCCACCACCACCACCTCCTTGCCCACGACCGCTACCACCGCCGTAGACCCCATCGACTTCACCGACCGATCTGAACTCCCACTCTCGCTCACTTCCTCATCCATCCTCTCAAACCCCTCCTCCATCACTCTCTCCCAATCAATCTTCCCCTTATTAATTCCTTCCCTTCCCTGCACCACTGTCTCTTCCTCCAAAACCCTATGCAGCCTCTCCTTACACGCCTCCGCTACGCGGGCCCCACCGTGCCCATCATATACCCCGAAGAAGTCGTACTTTTCGCTTCCTTTGACTACAAATTCTAACTCCACTTTCACTGCGTCCTCCATCTCTTTCCTCTTCCCGATCACCGAAACCCACCCGTGTGATCCGCACGTGCGGCTTTGCGAATCAACGCGCATTGTGTCCAAATCCCGATAAAACGATGACGTTTTTCGGCTCTGAGGAGTTGTCCACGGAAGAAGAGAATGATAATTAATGATATATCTGTTAAACTATCGCTGGAATTTGATTCACCATGAGATTTTTTTATCTTCGCTACTTTATGCAAAGAGAATTACCAACGGATCGAGAAGCTTTCTTTGTTGTTTTTGTTGCACGTGTACTTTAGCCGTAGAATTCGAAATCTTTACCGGCGAGCCTTATTCGTTTTGATAACTGAGTTGACTCAGTTCGTCGGAATTTGATGCCATTCACCGAGGATCTTTGATCTTATTCTTCGATTGCATGAGAATTAAAGCTGAGTGGAAATTGAATCTCAGCGGTTCAATTTTTTATGTTGAGTTTGATGGATGGCCACATGGGGTACTTTGTACCACTGACTTGGATTTTTCAATGGAGTCGTGGACGGCTGTGATACTTCATAGTCGACACGTGGAGCTTGGATTTTGCAGGCGGTGTCTAAAAATTTGAAAAATCATTACGTGGCGTTTCATATTTTAACTCCACTTTTGCTGTGTTTCTTTGACGAAGAATGTCAACTTCTCAGATCTTATGGACGCGTGTCCAATGTTGCTCAGTCACGTGTCGCGATAGGACTCTACTGCATTGTGTCAATTCTGAGATTTCGTGTCTGGGTTGGGATCCTTTGATTATTTATTTACTTTTATTTCGTAGAGAGATTATAATATTATGAATATGGAAGCTGATTGGGTGACAGACTGGGCAGCACAAGAAATGTTCATGTAGGCCTATATTTACGAAATTGAACAATTGTCAATCTTGCAGGTTTGGGCTGAAGATCAGGCAGTCATGAGCTCAATTAGGCAGATTTAGTTTAGGCCTCTTTTTTAGTAACTATTATGGACTGAACTTTAATCTTTTACTCATTTGACTAGGCCCATGTATCATGTAATTAGTAACCAGCCCAAACCATCCTTTTTTTAAGGGCCATGTATCACATAAAGCTTCTTCAACTTTAGTTTTTAATTTTTCATTCAAGTATTGTTTATGGTCTTCTAAAAATCTTTGTGAATTATCAAAGGTCGTTGCATTGAAATTTTTGGATTTCTCAATAACCACCACAACATGCTTAAATCGAATTGTCAAGGTTTGAAGAATTTTTTCAACAGCCTACACATCTTTGATATATTCACCCTTAGCTTTCATCTTGTTAACAAGAGTCCGCATGTATATAAAATAATCAATAATATTTTTATTATTTTTAATCTAATGAAGCTTGTCTATGCTTAGTCTTCAACCATATCTTCTTCCCTCTATTATCCGCATCTTTTATAGGAATTAATTAAAATATTTCATGATGATTTTATTGATTGAACGTGTATAATTTTCTCAAAAATTAATTACTTCAAAAACATGATGTCGAACTTTTTTATTTTTCAAACGAGCTTGATTCAAAATTTTTTTTTTTTTTTTGCTGTATGACATTGGAAACTTATATCTAATCAAATAAAGTCTCCATTTTAACTTTTGACTTTTCAAAACTCTTTTCTAATCAAATTTGAATACATGGCTGTTAGCATATTTTGTCATCTAATCCATCGTTTTTTTATATAAAAAAAAAAAAAAAACTCACACATGAAACTAATTTTTTTATAAAAAAAAAAGCCAAAACGTGCAGCCGAATTGAACCCATATTCTTCCTTAAAATCACGTTACAAAGCCAAGCTTTTATATATGCTTTTCATAATTATTGCTAGAATAAGAATAAGAATCACTGATAAAGACAGACCACTCTAATTAAGAATCGGTTAACGAAATCCACTAGAGCTAAAATAGCCAATCTTACTTGGTTTAAGTTTCTACCAACAATGATGAATAACCTTATTATTTCTAATATAATTAATGACCTGAAATATGATAACTCTGTTTTAGAGATGACTACTAACTCTTGGTGAAGATGTCTCCCAGTAAATTTTTGTAGGACCTGTGGTGGCAAAAGGGTTAGGAGGCATTGTTAAATTGTCTCCTTCTCCTTCCAACATTTGAACAACATTTTTCATTGAAGGACGATCCACCGGATACCACTGAATGCATCAGAGACCCACAATTGTTAGTTTCTTTGCAATTTTAGAATCTCCTTCTTCCTCAACCCGGATTCTCAGCTCTTCTCCTTGATCCAAACGATTGTATATCCACTCTGGGAAAGTAGACTTGGCTAGTCTTCTCCACTGTGACATCAATGTTTTTCCTCCCTCCAACCATTTCAAGCAACATCATTCCAAAACTATAGACAGTCTGATTTATAGGATACATTCCCAAAGTTCCTCGAAAACACTTCGGGTGCAATGTAGCCCATCGCCCCCTCGCCGCAGTCATGGAAACAACACTTTGATCTTTGGAACACAATTTGGCCAGACCAAAATCAGAAATTTTTGGATTGAAGTTTTCATCTAACAGAACATTATGAGGCTTGATATCGAAATGTAAGATCTGTTGGTCACACCCTTGGTGAAGATATTCGATTCCTCTGGCTATGCCAAGAGAAATATCTTGAAGCTCCTCCCAACCAAGGGATGGATTCTTACCATCACCTGAAAATATGAACTTCTCTAATGACTCATTTGGTAAGTACTCATAAACAAGAGCTCGTCTAAACCGATCAGCGCAGAAGCCAACCAAGCGAACCACATTGACATGGTGGATTCTTCCTATGGTTCCCACTTCATTAATGAACTCTTCACCGTTTCCTTTTGAATCGTTGAGCATCTTCACAGCCACAAGGATCTCATTAGAAAGCTTTCCCTTAAAAACTGTTCCATACGCTCCCTGGCCTAGCTTTTCCTTGAATTGATTTGTAATCCTCTTTAGATCAGCATACGAGTACCTTGCTGGCTTGAGAGCTCTATAATCCTCCAGAAATATATTAATTTTTGCTTGATTTTGCTTTTCAATTTTATCTAAACTATAGACACGATAAAATGCAATAATCGCTAATAGCAGAAGAAATGAGCCTAGGATTACCCCTGCATGTACAATATTCAAAGTTAAGAACCCGAATCTCCTAGGAATATTTTTCCTTTTAATAGCAAGGTGATAAATATTGAACAAAGACTAAATTGGAAAATTGATGGGAGAACTCACCAGTAGTCACAAACTTCATTGAGGTACCTGCACAGGGTAAATACAGTTAGTTCAGTTAGCTTCTCATGTTCCTAATATTGATTAAAGAATGACATATAGCTTATATGAACTATGAAGTCCTCTTTCTAAACAGAATTTTCCTGAAAATTACAATCATTTATGCTGAACTTGTATGGGAATGGATTACATGAATGCCTTTTTTTTTTTTTTTCCTTTACGGTAATTGTAATACTCAAAACTCCTCAAGATGAGCTGCTTAATTGGTTTAAAATCCTTTCCTTTTATTCTATTCTCTGGTAAGAGGTTTAAAAATCCAACTGATCAATCTCTAACCCAAATGCAAGCAGATAGCAGTTTATTTGTTGGAATTATGGAATAAAATTTGAAGTTCTGCACCAAGTACAAAGTTTGTTTAACAAGTCTAATTTCCCTACTCATCTATACAAGATGGGATGTGTATCTACATTGGCAGCTATGATTCACTATAAATTCTCGTGGATCTTTAACAACTACTATTACCCATCAATTAAATGCTTCCATAATCTTTATCCAAGTGAATTTCTCAAAATCACATTGCTGAAAATAATTAAAATTAGATAAATCAAATGAATAGTATATGTTTGGTTACTAGTAGTGAAACAATACGTAGAAAGTGCAATGTGAACCTTACCTTTGGCTCGTTTGGGCTTGGGGTAACATTCAGTTTCAGCAGGTTCAGTGCTATTATCCTTCAATTTACAGAGTTTGCCTTCTGCCTCACAATCTCTGCATATCGATTTGGACCAATTCAAATGGAGATCAATGTTGTGGTGGATGATCATAGCATATGGAACAGATAAAGTACTGTTATGCATCTTGGTACAGCCTGATAGGGGCCATTCCTGGATGGAAGCATCAGAATCAACGGCATAAACTTCAGCGCCAGGAGCACTCAGGCAAGAAATACGGTCTAAAGATCTTTTTGTTGATGAACAACTAAATAAGGTGAAATTGTTAATGTATTCTTCATCAATTTGAAAAGGAGAAGTAGACAAATTAAAGTTTAAAAGCTGTCTAGGTAGGCAACCTTGAGGGTCATATGCATAAATCAGCTGAGATTTGTAATCAATTTTTCTGACAAAGAGTTTCACTGAATTAGTGGGCAGCTCGAGAAGTGCATGACGTTGATCGTTGGTGCAAGAAAGATCAAACCCAGGATAGCCACAGTGATCTGGCTGGTGGGTGCCTTTGAGTCTGAAGGGGAATCGAATGGTATGATGTCCACACCTTGATTCTGGACACTCGTGAAGGCCTACAGCTCCATGCTCTACATGTACTACCAACAACAAGAAGCAAAAGAAAGAGATGACCTTTTCTATTGAGTAACTCATCGCTCTAGGACTGCTTATGAGTTGCTTTTTACCATAACAAGGGAGATGGAAGTTGGCTTTTACGCATCACTGGAGATAGGGATACGAGTCTCCAGAAATTTTTGTCTTGATGAAGTTTTAAATGAACCACCACAACCAATTTTTGGAGAGAGAAAAAATCATTTTTATCTTGAACGACGGTGATTCACTTGATCAAACACGACGACAACTACTTGTTATGTAATGATTTGATGGATCAAAACGGGTCTCACTAGCAGCACTCTCATCTCATTGACTCATACCATGTGACTATGGTGGTTCTTTCACTTCCTTCGTCACTTAGTAAACAGTGGACAATAACGTCTTTTTGTAAGATTCTCGAATGGATCTGTTACTACTCAATCGAAAAATGTAAGGTGAAAAATTTACGTTGGCGTGTAGGGAAACCTTACAAAAAAAAAAAAATTTAAATTAAATTAAACATTTAAGAAAATTAGGTATTTTTCATATTTATACATGATTTTAAATTTTAAATCATGAAATTATAATTCATTTTTAAATTCATTGTTTGGATCTCTCAAGTAAACTTGAATTAAAATTTCAATATTTCACAAAAATAAAATATCTTTAATTCTTCAACCATTGGACACTTTTAATCGATAAATTTTAATATTTATTTATATTTATATTTTAATCGATTTAAAATAAAAAATAAAATAAAATAATATTAAATTTACATTAAATCAATTTAAATTCAACGCAAATCAATGCCTTAAATAAGTAGAGAAGACTTCATTTCATACGGGTCTACTATCAAGTCTTCGTTAAATCTTGTATTTTAAAAAAGTACGCCACGAAGTTGACGAAGCTGTTCTACCAAGATACGTTTGTCTATATTGGTACGGATTGGCATGGTGCTCTGAAGACCAAAGAGGGATAATATCACAATCATCCCTGAGTTTTTGAAAATAATTTTATTGTACACTAAAATTTCAAAATTGATAAAGTAACCTCTCAACTTTCCATTAAAAATTGTTGTTAATTTTAACGAATATACATACGTATGACGTATCACGTATCACACGTGAGATAAGCATGTGACCAAGGTACTTGTTAAACCAATTTAAAAGAAATTACTAACAAATAAGTAAAACTGCTTATAAAAAATAGAAAAAGAAAAACAAACATAAATACACGTACATCCTTTGTTAGTCTATGCCGCAACAACGGTCAGCAGGGCTCTTGGAAACTGCGGCGGCCATTACGGTGCCGAACGATGAGGCGACAGCTGCGACAGCAACCATCTCTTTCTCCTCTCACCCTACTTCCCTCACCCCTTAATTTCTTCTTTTGGCTATAATGAAAGATCTGTGTTGTGGCAGTGATGATAGTTGGGTGATGGTGGAGGTGAATTTTTAGGTGGGTATGTGAATTTTTTATGTTGATAAACTGTGTTGTTGGAAAAACTATGTGATAATTTTTGGGAATATGGTGTTAATTTTTGAGGTATTGTAGAGGACAAGATGAAGTTGATTAAATGCTTGAACTGATGGACTTGTTCCTGTTTCTTCAAAGAAGACAATGAACAACGCAATTAATTTTTTCTAGAATTTTGTTTGTAAAGTTGTTATGTTTTTATTTTGTTTTGATTTATATTATTTTCTTTTTGTATGAATTCGTCTCTATGCAAATGGGTCATATATGCATTATGCAGTGATCATTTACATCTGGCTTTGCTTGGTCACCTGGAAAATTTGAAATAGAATTGACCGTTAGCAATAGCATTACATGGAACTTTTAAGGGACGGTCAGCCCAATGTTTAAGGGGTTAATTGATTGATTTTAATATTCAGGTGTACATTGAAATTATGACCAAAGTTTAGGGCGATTGTGATACTATGCCCCCGCATAAAATGCTATTGATTATGCCCAAAATAATTGACTGAAACTCTGAAATTGGTTCTCTCTGGATCAAAAAGCTTGTCTAGCATTCAATTGTAGAAGCTTTCTCATTTTCTCCATGTTTAGAGATCATAGGCTCGTCTTTGCTGATTACATAGCCTTTCTCTTTCTGCTACTAGTCCCAGTAGTACTTGCAATGCTAGTGATAATAATCACTGTACTCCTTCTTGTGGCAATATCCATAACATAAGATACCCTTTTCGAGTGAAAGGAGATCCCAAAAGCTGTGGCAAGCGAAAATATGAACTAACTTGTGAAAACAACCTCACTGTGTTATACTTGAAATCAGGAAAATACTATGCGGAGGCAATCAATTATGATACCTTCACAATTAGACTTGTTGATCCTGGTATTCACAAGGATAATTGCTCCTCCACCCCTCTCTATTCTTTAACCGAAGATAACTTCAGTCATCCCTTCTTTGGTAGTCACAGGCCTGATCCATATATGTGGTATAAAGCAAAGTGGACAGAGGAAGATCAGTTTCCTAAACTATCAAAGAGTATGCTTATTTTCTTGAAATGTCCGAATCCAGTGAATTCTCCTCTCTATGTGGATACTGATTCATGCCTGAATCGAATATCCTCTTCCAATTCGACTTTATCTCCTCTGATCGGGCATTCTTATGTTGTGGTTGCCCCAATGTATGCGTCAGAGATGGTGGACTCGTGCAGAGTAGAACAGATGGTTATGGTATCATCTCCAATAAAGAATGATCACAAGAATATATCCTACACCGACATTCGCAAGGAGCTAGTTTATGGTTTTGAGCTTTCATGGTTTTCTGTTAACTGCGGAAAATGCCATGGATATCCTTGCTAATTGGATGCCGCAAACAATTTAAGCTGCTACCCATGCTCTTGTAAGTAAAACCTTTCCTCTTGTATATCGTCTTTTATTTTCATACAATGCAATCAATTCTTTTCTTGCTACGCTTCCCAATATTTTTTTTAATTTATTTTCAATTGCTTTTCAACCACAATATTTTGCTATGTTTTTCATATTTCAAATTGAATCTTAAGTGAATTTTCTCTAGAACTCAGGGTACCTGTTTCGGTAGATTGTTACGAGTTAATCACCATAACTATCTATAAACGAGCTTCTCATAGTAGCATTTTAAAAAGGGGAGGGAGTTGTTTATCATATATGACACAAGCCTTGTTTTCCAGCTATTCTACCTCATGAAAGGTTATGGCCTTATGGGATGTGTTGGAAAATAACTTAATGAGTACACGTGTAATATTCTAATAATAGAAATGCTAGAATCGTGGGAATTAGAGAAAAAAGATAGAATCCCACTAAATAACTTTGTTTCTATTTTCTAGGAGTTAGTTTTCATATTGATCTCATCTCTCAATTATCTCCTTGTAATTAGCTAAGATTATTTTGCTCATATAGCCGAAAAAGGGCTCATATTCAATACGACATATATTCATTTTTTCTGAAAGTTTACATGGTATCAGAGTTTTAGGGTTTTTTCTGGAAATTCCAATGCCTTTCTCGCTTCATCTGTTTTGGCCTTCATAGCCGACCATACCTCTGGGCTTTATCGCCAACCATACCTCTGGCCTTTATCTCCAGTTTTTTCTTCCCTCTAATCTTGCCTTCTTCTCCATCATTAATCCACCATGACTGAAAACACCACCCTGTCCACAGAAGTTCTCAATCATCCGACTTCAAGTGATCTGCAGAATATTCAAGCAGCGTACAGGCTGAATGGGAAGAATTATCTGAAATAGTCCCAATTTGTCCGCATGTATCTGAAGGGCAAGGGAAAAATAAGTCATCTTCTGGGCACAGGACCGAAGGAGGGAGATCTCAAATTTGCAGCGTGGGATGAAGTAGATTCCATGATTATGTCTTGGTTATGGAATTCCATGACTCCTGAAATCAGCGACACCTGCATGTTCCTATCCACGGCGAAGGAAATTTGGGATGCTGTTCGACAGACGTATTCGAAAGCTCGTGATGCGGCTCAGGTGTACGAGATCAAAGTCAAGATCGCTGAAATGAAACAAGGCAGTAAAACTGTCACTGAGTACGCAAATGCACTTAAGAATATATGGCAAGAACTGGACCATTATCGCTGTTTCGAGACCAAATGTCCAGAAGATGTAGCAACCTTGAAGAATTTCATCGAAAAAGATCGAGTTTATGACTTTCTTGCAGGACTTAATGCTGAACTTGATCAACTAAGGGTGTAGATAATCGGCAAAGAAGAGATACCCTCTCTGAACGAAATTATCTTTCTGATTCGGGCAGAGGATTGATGCTCGAACCCCAAGCTCCTGAAGGTTCTGCTATGGCTACAAAAACATATGTGAACATGGATGGAAAGACAGATTTGTCTCGATCCTCGAACCCGGATAGCCGGGATACTCTCCGGTGCACTTATTGCAAGAAACTGAGACACACCAGAGAGAGGTGCTGGAAACTGAATAGAAAACCACCGAGCAAGGAGTGGGGAAACCAAGGAGGACAGCAATGTAATCTGGGACAGCAGCGGAATCAGTTCTATTTCACCATGAATCAACCAGGTTCAGACCAGGGTATACTTAATATAAAGGAGATAGAGAAGCTAAGGGGACTTCTGGAATCGCTGGAAAAACCTAGTGGTTCATGCTCTCTTGCATTCGAAGGTAAGTGCTTATTTTCTCAATGACTAAATGTCTCAGATGAAACTATCAGGAATTTATAGGTCATTGACTCAGGAGCCATAGACCATATGACTCATTCTTCACTAAATTTTAGCACATATTATCTATGGCCTAGCAATCGAAAAATAGCAGTTGCTGATGGTTTTTTAACTACTGTAACTGGTCTAGGAGATATTCATATCAGTCATTCTCTTACTTTAAAAAATGTTCTTCATGTTTCAAAGTTGTCCACCAACTTAATATCCATTCAAAAGCTCACCCATGATATGAATTGTAATGTACTTTTCAATCCTTCTCAACGTGTTTTTCAGGACCAGGTTTCGGGGAAGAAAATTGGACTTGCTAAGGAGAGAAACGGGCTCTACTATCTTGACGAACTAAGCAAGTCACATATGATCAAGAATAATTTATCTTTGTCATTTCTATCATCATCCAATAAAGACACCATTTCGCTCCACCATTTTAGACTAGGGCATCCATCTTTTGGAATCTTGAAAATTATGTTTCCTACTTTGTTTAGAGGTCTAGGTGTTGAACAATTTCTTTGTGATGTATGTGGGTTTGCGAAGCACAAACATGTACCTTTTCCAATAAGTAATAATAAAAGCCCAATTCCGTTTTATTTGATTCACAATGATATATGGGGACCCTCTGCAGTTCCAAATGTGTCTCATTCTCGTTGGTTTGTCTCTTTCATTGACGATTGTACTAGGGTTTCTTGGATCTTTCTTCTTAAACATAAATCAGATGTAAATAGTGTACTCCCAAACTTCCACAACATGATTCAAAACCAATTTTGGGAAAAAATCAAAAGATTCCGATCAGACAATGCAAGGGATTATTTTAATCAAGTTCTATCTCCATATTTTCAAAAAGAGGGAATCATCCATGAATCCTCTTGCGCTGATACTCCACAACAAAACAGAGTGGTGGAGAGGAAAAATGTTCACTTGCTAGCCACAACCCGAGCCTTTCTCTTTCACCATAATGTTCCAAAACACTATTGGGGGGAAGCTGTACTCACAGCTGCTTATATGATTAATCGTCTACCTTCTCGAGTGCTAGGGTTTAAGTCACCAATGGAAACAATGTCCTAATTCTATCCCGACCTTCGTACAACAAATAACCTCACTCCAAGAATCTTCGACTGCACTGTATTTGTCTATGTTCATAGTCGAAACAGAGGAAAATTATATCCAAGGGCTCTTAAGTGTGTGTTTGTAGTTTATTCGTTTACCCAGAAAGGATACAAATGCTACCATCCACCTACACATAAATTCTTTGTCTCCATAGATGTCACTTTTAAGGAAACAAAATCATACTTTAACCAACCTTATCTTCAGGGGGAAACTTTATTTAGTGAAGATAAGGATAGAGATATATTTCTGCTCGATCTACCTACTCGTGAGTCAGTTGTGTCCACCGGATCAGCTTCATCTTATCTAATTCTAGCCGAACCAGCTTCAGCTGACCCACCTGTATCGACCGAACCATTCCAGCTGGTGTCAACATCAGCCTCATCTGATCTAATTCCAGTCGAACCAGCTTCGGTTTACCCACCTGTATCGGTCGAACCATTCCAGCCAGTGTCAACACCCACACCTGCCCACACTGGACCCATTGTGGGCGGGTCCATGCGATATGTGCATAACTCTATGTGATTTGTGCAAGCTTATTCAAGGAGAAGAGACTCGGATCCTAATCCCATGCAAGTCCAAGCTTCAAGTCCTAATCCTGAGATTGAGGTAAATGCAATTTCTGACCAATCTCAATTAACACCAGACCATGATCTCCTAATTGTTATTAGGAAAGGCACAAGAGAATGCATAAAACACCCATTGTATCCTTTGTCAAAATTCGTCTCTTTTGAGAAATTCTCATCCTCACATAGGACCTTTCTAGTTAGTCTAAACTCTATTCATATTCCTGATACTTTATCTAAGGCATTATCTAATGAGAATTGGAGAAATGCCATGAGTAAAGAAATGCAGGCACTAGAGAAGAACCGGACGTGGGAAATTAATGACTTACCACCTGGAAAGAAGGTTGTGGGCTGCAAGTGGGTGTTTATCGTAAAATACAAGTCAGATGGCTCTCTTGAAAGATACAAAGCTAGACTCATGGCGAAAGGATACACGCAGACCTATGGTGTGGACTATCAAGAGACATTTGCTCCAGTAGCTAAGATAAACACGGTGAGAGTTTTGTTGTCACTGGCTGCTAATTTCAATTGGTATTTGGAGCAATTTGATGTAAAAAATTCATTTCTTCACGGCGAATTAGAAGAGGAGATATACATGGACATTCTTCCAGGATATAAGCAACAACTGAGAGGCACAAAGTCTGCAAGCTAAGGAAGGCGCTCTACGGCCTAAAACAGCTCCACGAGCTTGGTTCGGAAGATTCACCAAAGTGATGCTAGCCACCGGATACAAGCAAAGTCAGGGAGATCATACACTCTTCATAAAACACTCGGATGCAGGGGGAGTAACGACCCTTTTGGTGTACGTCGATGACATAATATTCACAGGAAACGATGAGAATGAGAAGGAAGCTCTACGAAGATGTCTTGTCAGTGAATTTGAGATAAAAGAACTTGGGAGGTTGAAATACTTTCTAGGAATTGAAGTAGCTCATTCTAGAGAAGGAATCTTTATCTCACAACAGAAATATGTGACTGATCTCCTTAAGGAAACAAGAAAGTCGGCATGTAAACTAATTTCCACACCGATTGAACAAAATCATAGACTTAGAGAAGCAAAAGATGATCCAGCCGTGGACAAGGAGAGGTACCAGAGACTGGTTGGGAAGCTCATATACCTTGCCCACACACGGCCAGATATTGCTTATGCCGTGAGTGTTGTCAGCCAATTTATGCACAGCCTGAGAGAAGTTCATCTACAAGCTGTCTATCATATACTACATTACCTAAAGGCTAATCCAGGACAAGGGATTCTATTTAGAAGAAACACGGGGTTAGTCCTTGAGGCGTATACAAATGCTGACTATGCAGGTTCACCGGTTGATAGAAGGTCCACGACAGGCTATTGCACTTTCCTAGGAGGCAATCTTGTAACATGGAGGAGTAAGAAGCAGAATGTAGCAGCAAGATCAAATGCTGAAGCAGAGTTTCGGGCGATGGCACAAGGAGTTTGTGAATTACTGTTGCTCAAAATAATTTTGGAAGACTTAAAAGATTAAGTGGGATGGACCTATGAGGCTATTTTGTGACAACAAATCGGTTATCAACATCGCTCATAATCCCGTTCAGCATGACCGGACAAAACATATCGAGGTAGATAGACATTTCATAAAAGAGAAGCTGGACAGCGGATTAATCTGCACACTGTACATCTCAACAAACAATCAACTTGCTGATATACTTACAAAATGACTGAACAGTGAAGCATTCCAACGACTTATATGCAAGTTGGGAATGAAGGATGCATATTTACCAGCTTGAGGGGGAGTGTTGGAAAATAACTTAATGAGTACACGTGTAATATTCTAATAATAGGAATGCTAGAAACGTGGGAATTAGAGAAAAAGATAGAATCCCACTAAATAACTTTGTTTCTATTTTCTAGGAGTTAGTTTTCTTATTGATCTCATCTCTCAATTATCTCATTGTAATTAGCTAAGATTGTTATGTACATATAGCCGAAAAATGCCTCATATTCAATACGACATATATTCATTTTTTTCTGAAAATTTACAGGATGATATGTTTCCAAGCAAGTCTGCCCAAACTGTGAAACTGGGTAACCGAGTCCAAAGAACCTACCATCATGCAGCATTAATTTTGATGAAGAATTAAGACCTCTCTCTTTATTGAGTCTGAAAAACTTCTATCATGCAGCAGCATTATTGTTGATGAAGAAGATTAAAATCACTCTCTCTGTGAAGTATGTAATAAACTACTTGATAGAGCGGCTAGAAGGACTGAATTGCCTCCCATTTACAACATAAAAGAAATTAATTGGATTCTCTTAATTTGACCATGTGATATGAAAACTACTTGCTCTGCAGCCTAACAATTTGATTGGATTTGGATCGACTGTAATTCTTGTCAATGTTCTCATTCTATTTTATGCGATGCTATCTCTCTTCTCTGGTATGTGGCAAGCAGAAAGTTATTAGTATTTCAATACTGATATACTCAAATGCTCATTGGCCTTTTCTTTTTCCCATCTGATCTTACATTCAAAGATTCTGTACACTGACTTAACTTTTACTCTTAATTGATGCAGATTTACCCATGAACGTGGTCATAGGTGAGGGGTTCTTTCTCCTCTTACTAAATTAGGCTAATGCTTTTTGGTGGGGGAAGATTATTTGTAATAACACTGAGGTTCATTGGTAACTAAAGACTTTACTCACTGCAGAAATTAGTTTTAATCAATTTGGAGCCTAAACACAGAAGGACAAACTTAACTTAGAACTAGCTGATGTTAAATTTTTCAATTTAATATAAGCTAGCTTAGCCACTTTATTGATTATCTTTGGTTTTCTTACAGCTATGTCACTTAGCGAACTCCCGTGGCTTTTTGGTAAGAACTCGATGATGAATCTATTCTTTAATTATTAAGCGTGTAACAATGTTTGTATGTCAGAAAATTTAGAAGATGACAACGCCATGAAAAAACAGAAACAAACTCTGCGGTGAACTGTTAAAAATAATTAGGAACACACATGATTCAATTTCAAAATGATGTACTTTCTCTCACAATTACTTTGTAATTTTCCTACACAGTGCTATACCGCTTAGCAGCAGTTGTATGTGGGACTCCATGCGTAATTGCCTTTTTAATCTATAAATGGAAGGAGGCATTTCTCCATGTATCAAACCATTGAAGAATTCCTGCAATGTCACTACAACCTCATGCCGGTTAGGTATTCTTACTCAGATATTAAGAAGATGACTAATGCTTTCAAGGACAAGTTGGGTGAAGGAGGGTATGGCTCTGTATATAAAGGAAAGCTCCGTAGTGGTTATCTTGCAGCAATAAAGATGTTGGGCAAGTCGAAGGCTAATGGGCAAGACTTCATCAATGAAGTTGCAACAATTGGAAGGATTCACCATGTTAATGTAGTGCAACTCATTGGTTTCTGCGTCGAGGGATCAAAGCGTGCTCTTGTTTATGAGTTCATGCCTTATGGCTCTCTTGATAAATACACTTTTTCTCGAGAAGGACATATCTCCTTGAGTTGGGAAAAAATGTTTGAGATTTCTCTTGGAGTAGCCCGTGGTATTGAATATCTACATCGCGGTTGTGAGATGCAGATCATACATTTCGACATCAAGCCCCACAACATTCTTCTTGATGAGAATTTCACTCCAAAGGTTTCTGATTTCGGACTTGCTAAATTGTACCCTACAGATGATAGCATTGTCTCTCTTACTGCAGCTAGAGGAACGATAGGATACATCGCTCCAGAATTGTTCTACAAAAATATTGGAGGTGTTTCATACAAAGCTGATGTGTACAGTTTTGGGATGTTGTTAATTGAAATGGCAGGCAAGAGGAAGAATCTAAATGCATTGGCAGTTCACTCAAGCCAAATCTACTTCCCCTTTTGGGTTTATGACCAAATTGTTGATGGACAGGGTGTAGAAATCGGAGATGCCACGGAGGAGGAAAAGAAAATAGCAAAGAAAATGATAATGGTCGCATTATGGTGCATACAGATGAGGCCTTGCAATCGTCCATCGATGAACAAAGCGATAGAGATGCTTGAAGGAGAAGTAGAAAGCCTAGAATTGCCTCCCAAGCTTGTTCTATATCCAGAAGAAGCACAAGTGAAGGAGGATGGAGATTCTGCAAACAAAACATGGTCATCAAATGCATCAAATGATTCTACAGAAACAATCAGTTTGATTGTAGATGCAGGGGCGAGCTAACGTCCCACCTCTTCTACAGTTAGTCTTCTGATAGCACAGAAGTGCTTTTCATTTCAATATAACGAAATTTGGTAGTAATCTTTTTTACAGATGATGACTTGCTTTATCTGTATTATCATTTAAATAAATGAGTTTAAGCTGGGTACTTGCACTTTTCACTGTGTTTACTCCTGGTGTCGATAGATTCTACATGATGTGCATCCAGATCCAATGAAAGGCTGTAGTAAGTGTTTTAGATTCTTATACCTAAATGAAGTTAGTGGCTACTTGTGAGTTCTCCATACAATATTGCAATTTAAACTTTGTTCATCTTCTTGCTACCAAAAGGAATAAATTTCAATTTCTTGACTTTGAATGTTGTACATGCAGGGATAATCCTGGGCTTGCTTCTTCTGCTACTAGCTATTATTGCATTCCATCCTGTCTATAGCTTAGATAAAATTTTAAAGACAAAACTCAAGCAAAAGTTTTAATATATTACAAGTGCAATCAAGAAGAATATCCCAAACGAAGATCTCAATAAGATGTATCCTTCTTCACCAAAAAAATGAAACAAAACCAAAGAACATCAGCATTTTATAAATTTAATTGACACTCTGGCTCAAAGTTGTTGGTACAATAATTACTATGCAGATTAAACTTTTTCAATTTTCAGTAATACTTTATTGTAGCTTACGAAAAATTATTGGGTTAGATGGGCCTCTTAAGACATCATCCTTCAGTGGTCTTTTTTTTCTCTCTTATTAATTTAGGTAGTTTAACCAGTGTTAAACTATTACACATGATTGAGGTGTTGTTTTATAATTGAAAAAAAAAGATAAACGTGTTGAGCCTTTTTACTTCTTACCTAAAAAAAAATTCGTAGTGTGTGAGGTTTTTTTCTTCTTTTTTTTTTTATGTTTAAGTAATCTTATAGATGATGTGATCTTGCTTAAGTTAGAATCATTGAAAGTGATTATGAAAAAAATTTTATTTAGAGGGGAATGATGATTTGTATATGCACGAAATAAGAATCCGAAAAAACACTTGAAAATTTGAGTAATAATTATTTAAAAATTTGAATGATAATTACCATAAATTTTTAAAGTGTCTAATTTAAATGTTTTAAGTAGATATTTAAATAATATAGTCTTTTAGAAAGAAATGATTATTTTACATTTGGACGTTATCTATACGATTAACTTACCAAACTGTTTAATTTCAACCTCAAAAGCAAATGATATACTCTGTAATCAGAGGCAAAGTTAGGATTTATTGTTTGAGGGACCAAAGTTAGTACGGTTAAATTTTTTTTTATATTATTATCATAATAAAAAGTTTAATATTAGAGTATGAAAGAATAATTAAATTATTTTCTTTTTACGATAATCGAACCCACTATCTCTTCAAGAAGTTATTATAATATATTTCTTAATATTTCATGTACAATATTTTTAATCTTTTATGATGTAAGTGTTTTATAATATAAAAAATAATTGACTTTCAAGAGTTAAAAATAATACCATTAACAAGGAAATAAGCTTAAGTCATCAATATGGGCTAAAAGAGATACAACAATTCAAATATCTTCATGGCATATTAGTGATAAGTCATCTTCATCCCCATTATACTGCAGTTGATACTCACTTTGAATTTTCTCACATGAGTACAAGTTTTAAATCTTATAGAAAACTTTAGAAAAAATCATGTTAATGCACATACACAAATTGATTTAGAAAATTATTAAAGTATGACCATGTGATCTTTTCAGAACCATAAGTAACGGTGTGGTTTCATGGAAAGCAACTGAAAGAGCTTTCATATGGATCATAATGCACTTTTAAAAATATCATAAATTATTAAAGTACGATCATGTGAGGAAATATCTCTTATTTTTTCAATCACTTTTTTGGAAACATTAGTTTTAGAATAATTTGACTTTTTGATTTAATTTTTATTTATAATTTGACTTTTTGATCTAATTTTTATTTAATATAATATTATGAAAGATATATGATATAATAATAATTTATTATTCGTTAAATGATATAAAAAATAAAAAATTTACATATTTTTTATTTTTATTCAAAAATAAAATGAACCTTTGTATTATAATACAGTGTTAAACAAAAAAAAATTGATTCTAACTTTTTTTTTTTAATTTCTCAAGGCTAAAAACATTTTAATTTAATTAAAAAGACGCGTAATAACATTTTCAGAACCATAAAAGTTTCATGGAATACACCAAAAGCTTTCATATGGGTATTGATGCCTACTTAGTCTGTGCTTTCATACGGGTCATGATACCTATTAGTCAAGTTGAAAATTGTAATCATCGCACACAAGTTCGTTCGACCTTCCCTTTCTTCTTTTTCTGCACTAAAGTCCAATCGAAATGAAAACAATCGACAGAGACTTTAAGGTGTAATAATGTTGATTGACTAACTTTGAAGATATATATAATTATATATATCTTCTGTTCCATTGTCTCTGATTTTTCAAAGCATCATAAATTTTGAAAGTGTTTAACTTAAATGTTTTAAGTAGGTATTTAAATAATATCATTATTTAAAAGAAAGTGATTATTTATCGTTTAAGAGGATTAAAACAATTACGATTAAAATGAAAATAAATGTTTTTTTTATTGTTATAATAAAAAATTTAATATTAAAGTTTGAAAGAACAATTGGGTAATATTTTCTTTAGTTTATACTTTTAAGACTATCTCTTCGAAAAAGTATCAAAATTTTTTAATATTTTATGAATAAATTTTTTTAATTTTTTATCGATTGGTACGTAAATGTGTTATAGTATAAAAAAGTAAATGAATTTCAAGAGTCAACAAAAAAAAAATTAATGACTTTCAATGAATCAAACTAGTTTTGAGATACAAGAAATTTTAGTATAGTAAATTGTACCCCTAACAAGTAAATAAACTTTAAGTATTTGGCTAACGGAGATACAAATATACAAGTATCTTCCTGGGTTAAGTCATCAATAAGATGTATCCTCCTTCACCAAAAGAAAAATTAGACAAAACCAAAGAACATCAGCTTTTTTTTTCTTTCTCTCTCACTAATTTGGGAAGTTTAACAAAGGTTAAACTATTACACATGATTGAGGGGTTGTCTTATAATTGGAAAAAGGACGATGTGTTAGGCCTTTTTACTTCTTACGCAAGAAAAAATTCCTGAGGCTTTTTTCTTCATTTTTTTTGTTAAAGTAATATTATATGATGATGTGATCTTGTTTAATTTTTTTTAATATTTCATATGCAAAACTTTTTAATTTTTCGTGATGTAAGTGTTTTATGATATAACAGAATAATTGACTTTCAAAAGTCAAGGAAAAAATATTAATGATTTTTAAAAAATAAATTAATTTTGAGATACAAAAGATTTTAGAATAAAAAATAATACCCTCAACAAGGAAATAAGCTTAAGTCATTTGGGCTAACGGAGATAAGCACATAAATCATCTTCATCCCCAATTATATTGCAATTGTTTCTCGCTTTGAATTTTCTCACTTGTGGGGTACAAGTTTTAAATTTTATAGAAAACTTTAAGAAAAAACATGTTAATGTGCATACACAGATTGACTAAGAAAATTATTAAAGGCATCATCCTTTAGTAGTCTTTTTTTTTTCTCTTATTAATTTAGGTAGTTTAACCAATGATAAACTATTACACATGATTGAGGTGTTGTCTTATAACTGGAAAAAAATATGATGTGTTGAGCCTTTTTACTTCTTACCCAAGAAAAAATTTGTAGCATATGAGGCTTTTTTCTTCTTCTTTTTTGTTAAAGTAATATTATATGATGATGTGATCTTGTTTAAAAATTTTTAATATTTCATGTGCAAAATCTTTTAATCTTTCACGACGTAAGTGTTTTATAATATAACAAAATAATTGACTTTCAAAAATCAAGGAAAAAATATTAATGACTTTTAAAAAGCAAATTAATTTTGAGATACAAGAGATTTTAGAATAAAAAATACCTCAACAAGGAAATAAGCTTAAGTCATTTGGGCTAATGGAGATAAGCACATAAATCATCTTCATCCCTAATTATATTGCAATTGTTTCTTGCTTTGAATTTTCTCACTTGTGCATACACAGATTGACTAAGAAAATTATTAAAGACATCATCCTTTAGTAGTCGTTTTTTTCTCCCTTATAAATTTAGGTAGTTTAACCAATGATAAACTATTACACATGATTGAGGTGTTGTCTTATAATTGGAAAAAATGATGATGTGTTGAGCCTTCTTACTTCTTACCCAAGAAAAAATTCGTAGCGTACGAGGCTTTTTCCTTCTTTTTTTTGTTAAAGTAATATTACATGATGATGTGATCTTGTTTAAATTTTTTTAATATTTCATGTGCAAAACTTTTCAATTTTTAATGACGTAAGTGTTTTATAATATAATAGAATAATTGACTTTCAAAAGTCAAGGAAAAAATATTAATGACTTTTAAAAAGCAAATTAATTTTAAGATACAAGAGATTTTATAATAAAAAATAATATCCTCAACAATGAAATAAGCTTAAGTCATTTGGGCTAATGGAGATAAGCACATAAATCATCTTCGTCCCTAATTATACTGCAATTGTTTCTCGCTTTGAATTTTCTCACTTGTGGGGTACAAGTTTTAAATCTTATAGAAAACTTTAGGAAAAAACATGTTAACGTGCATACATAGATTGACTAAGAAAATTATTAAAGGTATCATCCTTTAGTAGTCTTTTTTTTCTCTCTTATTAATTTAGGTAGTTTAACCAATGATAAACTATTACACATGATTGAGGTGTTGTCTTATAATTGGAAAAAAGGATGATGTGTTGAGCCTTTTTACTTCTTACCCAAGAAAAAATTCGTAGCGTATGAGGCTTTTTTCTTCTTTTTTTTGTTAAAGTAATATTATATGATGATGTGATCTTGTTTAAATTTTTTTTAACATTTCACGTGTAAAACCTTTTAATCTTTCATGACGTAAGTGTTTTATAATATAACAGAATAATTGACTTTCAAAAGTCAAGGAAAAAATATTAATGATTTTTAAAAAGCAAATTAATTTTAAGATACAAGAGATTTTAGAATAAAAAATAATATCCTCAACATGGAAATAAGCTTAAGTCATTTGGGCTAATGGAGATAAGCACATAAATCATCTTCATCCGCAATTATACTACAATTGTTTCTCGCTTTGAATTTTCTCACTTGTGCATACACAGATTGACTAAGAAAATTATTAAAGACATCATCCTTTAGTAGTCTTTTTTTTTCTCTCTTATTAATTTAGGTAGTTTAACCAATGATAAACTATTAAACATGATTGAGGTGTTGTCTTATAATTGGGAAAAAGGATGATGTGTTGAGCCTTTTACTTCTTACCCAGGAAAAAATTCGTAGCGTATGAGGCTTTTTTCTTTTTCTTTTTTGTTAAAGTAATATTATATGATGATGTGATCTTGTTTAAATTTTTTTAATATTTCATATGCAAAACCTTTTAATCTTTCACGACGTAAGTGTTTTATAATATAACAGAATAATTGGCTTTCAAAAATCAAGGGAAAAATATTAATGATTTTTAAAAAGCAAATTAATTTTGAGATACAAGAGATTTTAGAATAAAAAAATAATATCCTCAACAAGGAAATAAGCTTAAGTCATTTGGGCTAATGGAGATAAGCACCTAAATCATCTTCATCCCCAATTATACTGCAATTGTTTCTCGCTTTGAATTTTCTCACTTGTGGGGTACAAGTTTTAAATCTTATAGAAAACTTTAGGAAAAAACATGTTAATGTGCAGACACAGATTGACTAAGAAAATTATTAAAGGCATCATCCTTTAGTAATCTTTTTTTTCTCTCTTATTAATTTAGCTAGTTTAACCAATGATAAACTATTACACATGATTGAGGTGTTGTCTTATAATTGGAAAAAAGGATGATGTGTTGAGCCTTTTTACTTCTTACCCAAGAAAAAATTTGTAGCGAGTGAGGCTTTTTTCTTCTTCTTTTTTGTTAAAGTAATATTATATAATGATGTGATCTTGTTTAAAAAAATTTAATATTTCATGTGCAAAACCTTTTAATCTTTCATGATGTAAGTGTTTTATAGTATAACAGAATAATTGACTTTCAAAAGTCAAGGAAAAAATATTAATGACTTTTAAAAAGCAAATTAATTTTGAGTTACAAGAGATTTTAGAATAAAAAATAATATCTTCAACAAGGAAATAAGCTTAAGTCATTTGGGCTAATGGAGATAAGCACATAAATCATCTTCATCCCCAATTATACTGCAATTGTTTCGCGCTTTGAATTTTCTCACTTGTGCATACACAGTTTGACTAAGAAAATTATTAAAGACATCATCCTTTAGTAGTCTTTTTTTTTTCTCTCTTATTAATTTAGGTAGTTTAACCAATGATAAACTATTACACATGATTGAGGTGTTGTCTTATAATTAGAAAAAATGATGATGTGTTAAGCCTTTTTACTTCTTACCTAAGAAAAAATATGTAGTGTATGAGGCTTTTTTCTTCTTCTTTTTTTGTTAAAGTAACATTATATGATGATGTGATCTTATTTAAATTTTTTTAATATTTCATGTGCAAAACCTTTTAATCTTTCACGACGTAAGTGTTTTATAATATAACAGAATAATTGACTTTCAAAAATCAAGGAAAAAATATTAATGACTTTTAAAAAGCAAATTAATTTTGAGATACAAGAGATTTTAGAATAAAAAATAATATCCTCAACAAAGAAATAAGCTTAAGTCATTTGGGCTAATGGAGATAAGCACCTAAATCATCTTCATCGCCAATTATACTGCAATTGTTTCTCGCTTTGAATTTTCTCACTTGTGGGGTACAAGTTTTAAATCTTATAAAAAACTTTAGGAAAAAACATGTTAATGTGCAGACACAGATTGACTAAGAAAATTATTAAAGGCATCATCCTTTAGTAATCTTTTTTTTCTCTCTTATTAATTTAGCTAGTTTAACCAATGATAAACTATTACACATGATTGAGGTGTTGTCTTATAATTGGAAAAAATGATGATGTGTTGAGCCTTTTTTCTTCTTACCCAAGAAAAAATTCGTAGCGTGTGAGGTTTTTTTCTTCTTCTTTTTTGTTAAAGTAATATTATATAATGATGTGATCTTGTTTAAATTTTTTTAATATTTCATGTGTAAAACCTTTTTAATCTTTCACGACGTAAGTGTTTTATAATATAACAGAATAATTGGCTTTCAAAAATCAAGGAAAAAATATTAATGACTTTTAAAAAGCAAATTAATTTTGAGATACAAGAGATTTTAGAATAAAAAATAATATCCTCAACAAGCAAATAAGCTTAAGTCATTTGGGCTAATGGAGATAAGCACCTAAATCATCTTCATCCCCAATTATACTGCAATTGTTTCTCACTTTGAATTTTCTCACTCGTGGGGTACAAGTTTTAAATCTTATAGAAAACTTTAGGAAAAAACATGTTAATATGCATACACAGATTGACTAAGAAAATTATTAAATGCATCATCCTTTAGTAGTCTTTTTTTTTCTCCCTTATTAATTTAGGTAGTTTTACCAATGATAAACTATTACACATGATTGTGGTGTTGTCTTATAATTGGAAAAAAAGATGATGTGTTGAGCTTTTTTACTTCTTACCCAAGAAAAAATTCGTAGCGTATGAGGCTTTTTTCTTCTTATTTTTTGTTAAAGTAATATTATATGATGATGTGATCTTGTTTAAATTTTTTTAATATTTCATGTGCAAAACCTTTTAATCTTTCATGACATAAGATACAAATATACAAGTATCTTCCTGGGTTAAGTAATCAATAAGATGTATTCTCCTTCACCAAAAGAAAAATTAAACAAAACCAAAGAACATCAGTTTTTTTTTTCTCTCTCTCGTTAATTTGGGTGGTTTAACCAAGGTTAAACTATTACACATGATTGAGGTGTCATCTTATATTTGGAAAAAGGATGATGTGTTAGGCCTTTTTGCTTCTTAAGCAAGAAAAAATTCGTAGCGTATGAGGCTTTTTTTTTTTTTTGTTAAAGTAATATTATATGATGATGTGATCTTGTTTAAGCTAGAATCTTTGAAAGTGATTATGGAAGTTTTTCTATTTAAGAGATGAATGAATATAAAAAAGAACACTTAAAAATCTGAGAGATGATTATTTAAAATTTTAAATAATAATTATCATAAAATTTCAAAGTGTTTAGTTTAAATGTTTTAAGTATTTACTTAAATAGCATTGTTATTTAGAGAGAAGTGATTATTTTACATTTGGACGTCATCTATACCATTAATTTGCCAAACTATTTAATTTTAACCTCAAAAGTAAATGATATACTCTGTAATCAGAGGCGGAGCCAAAATTTATTGTTTGAGGGACCAAAGTTAGTATAGTTAATTTTTTTTTTATATTATTATCATAATAAAAAGTTTAATATTAGAGTATGAAAGAATAATTAGATTATTTTCTTTTAGTTAAAACTTTTATGATAATCAAACCCAACTATCTCTTCAAAAAAGTATCATAATATATTTCTTAATATTTCATGTACAAAACATTTTAATCTTTCACGATGTAAGTGTTTTATAATATAAAAAATAATTGACTTTCAAGAGTCGAGGCAAAAAAATTAATAACTTTCAAAAACCAAATTAGTTTTAAGTTACAGGAGATTTTAGAATAAAAAATAATACCATCAACAAGCAAATAAGCTCAAGTCATTAATATGGACTAAAGGAGATACAACAATTCATGGCATAATTGCATAAGCACATAAGTCATCTTCATCCCCAATTATACTGCAGTTGATACTCGTTTTGAATTTTCTCACCTGTGGGGTACAAGTGGTGAATCTTATAGAAAACTTTGGGAAAAAACATGTTAATATACATACCCAAATTTACTTAGAAAATTATTAAAGTATGATCATGTGATCTCTTCATAACCATAAGTAACGGTGTAGTTTCATGGAAAGCACCAGCTGAAAGAGCTTTCATATGGGACATGATGCCTACTTAGTCAAGTTGAAAATTGCAATCATCACACACAAGTTCGTTCGAGCTTCCCTTTCTTATTTTTCTACACTTAAGTCCAATCGCAATGAAAACAATCGACAGAGACTTTAAGATGTAAATAATGTTTATTGACTAGCTTTTAAGATAAATATTTCCTGCTCCATTGTCTCTGACTTTTCAAAGGACATGCTTTTATTTGCAACCACAAAATGGTAGTAAAGGACATGCTTTATTTGCAACCACAAAATGGTAGTAAAGTTTAGACGAACGAGGAATATTCAGCAACTTTAAAGTCTATACAATATAATGGTAATTGGATAGATATGTCTTACACAATAATTTGCTGCTTGTAGTCTGTGGAAACCTACTTCACTAATTCACTAATTCGTGAGAATATACTGAACTTTGGAATTGGAAAAATGTTTTATACCTTTTGAAGTAGATTATGGTCTTTGATCATAATCTATAGAAACCATCAGTTTGATTGTAGATGCAGGGGCAAGCTAACATCCCACCTCTTCTACACTTAGTCTTCTGTTATTTCAATGTAATGAAATTTGGTAGTAATCTTTTTTTACAGTGTATTACTCTTCACTGTTGTTTACACCTGGTGTCCATAGATACTACATGACGTGCATCTAAATCCAATGAAAGGCTGTAGTAAGTGTTATAGATTCTTATACCTAAATGAAGTTAGTGGCTACTGGTGACTTCTCCATACAATATTGCAATTTAAACTTTGTTCATCTTCTTGCTACCAAAAGGAATAAATTAAATTCCTAGATAATTTTGAGCTTGCTTCTTCTGCTATTAGCTATTATTGCATTTCATCCTCTCTATGAAAAATTCTTGTCTAATACGTCATAAAAGATATATTGCATAGCGGTTCATCTCACCTATAAATGAAAATAAAATTTATTTTTTTCTATCTCCTCACACCATTTAACGGTGAAGTGTGTCTTTGTGTTATATATCTCTTATGGTACTGTATCATGCAAAAATTTATCCGTGTCTATAACTTAGATAAAATTGAAAGACAAAAATCAAGCAAAAGTTAAAATCGTTTTGGAGGATTAAAGAGCTCTCAAGCCTGCAAGGTACTCCTACGCTGATCAAAAGAGGGTCACAAATCAATTCAAGGTAAAGTTAGACTAGGGAGCATATGGAACAGTGTTTAATTAGCAGTCATCTCTGAAACAGTGATCATAATTTCTGGTCTGTGCTCATTTCAGAAATTATGTTGAACAGATTGTTTCCAATAATTCATAATTTCAGAAGGTAGACATAAAATTATTACTCACAAACCCAAAAAAAATTAATGAATAACTAATAATCAAACATTTCACTATCATAAATTGAAAGCAACCTTGTCATACAATCAGGTTTTGCAAGGTGAAAAATTGCAGCCACTAATCGCACACTGCTTGCAAATACCATTAGAAGAAGCCATCAACCAAACAGGACATTATTATTGGGTTAAGAAAACAGCACTCAATAATGCATGATAAAATACATCCACAATGTAATGGATGATTATATAAATAACACTAGTAATAATTTTCACTACACAAACCATTGGCTTCATGTAACTTTCATTCCAATTCAGAAATAACTGCTAGTTCTATGTTCAATGGTCCTCTTAGAATTACTGCATTCATCTTCATTCGATCTGTAGAGGCGAAAGGATTTGGTGGAACTGTAAGAGAGTCTGGTTCTCCCTCTAACATTTGAACCACAACTTTCATTGACGGACGATTCACAGGGTACCACTGAATGCACCAAAGTCCAGCAATTGCTAATTTCTTGACAATATTGACGTGCTTTTCATCTTCAATTTTGATCCCTAACTCTTGTTTTTGATCTAAACGATTATATACCCATTCTGGGAAGTACACTTGACTTGTGTTCTCAACTGTAACATCAATATTCTCCCTCCCTCCAACCATTTCAAGCAACAACATTCCAAAACTATAAACATCTGATTTATACGACACATTACCAAAGTTCCTTGATAGCACTTCGGGTGCGATATAGCCCATAGTCCCTCTGGCTGCAGTCATAGAAACTGCACTTTTTTCCTTTGGACACAACTTGGCTAGACCAAAATCCGATATTTTAGGATTGAAGTTGTTGTCTAGCAAGATATTATGAGGCTTGATATCAAAATGGAGGATTTGAAGATCGCACCCTTGGTGAAGGTATTCAATTCCCTTGGCTATTCCTAATGCAATATCATGAAGCTTCTCCCAACTAAGGGAACGGCTTCCTCAATTATTTCTTGAAAATATGAACTTCTCTAGTGATTCGTTTGGAAGGTACTCATAAACAAGAGCTCGATTATATCCATCAGCACAAAATCCAACCAAGCGAGCAACGTTGACATGATGGATCCTACCCATTGATCCCATTTCATTAATGAAATCTTCCCCATTTCCTTTGATATCATCGAGGACTTTAACCGCAACTAGAACATCATTTGAAAGCCTTCCTTTGAACACAGTTCCAAAACCACCTTTGCCCAGTTTTTCCTTGAACTGATTTGTTATCCTCTTAATATCAGCATAAGAGTATCGTGTAGGCTTTAGAGCTTTGTAGTCCTCCAAAAATTTCTTAATCTTGACTTGAGTCTCTTGTTTATTCTTTTTTGTTCGACAGACACAGAAAAGTCCAATGATAAACACAAGAAGAAATGAACCAATGATCGGGCCTGCAAACAGAATATTCCAAGTTAATTATAAATAATATTTCAATTCCTTCCTTTCAGCAGAAGAAGCAAGTGCTAACATACGACGTTACCTGCAACAGTTAGTTTTGTTATTGTCCCTGTAAAATAATTACAAATTGTTAGACTGTTATGCTTCTTAAATTATAGTAAGAAATTTCGTCAAAGATGTCTCTATAAATCTTATGCATGTGAATTCTTTCAGTCCTAATAAAAGTTAGATTTTATTGGGTATATTCACCTAAGGTGCAAATTATAATTCTTTAGGAGCACAGGGATAAATAAAAAATAGCAGTGCTAACACAAATCCTAAGTGTATAAATTTTATTTTTTTTAAAATTGGAACCCTAAGCGGGTAAATGGGTAATTGGAATGAAAAAAAAAATGGCCTTCCAACACATAATATTAATCAGAAGTGAAATTCGTTGAAAAGAAAAAGTAATCTAATTCAGCCTCGAAAAAAAAATGTTTGTCTAATTATGGTTCATGAAAGATACATGAGAGAGTATTTTTCACCGTATGATGAAATTTTTTTTCTCTTTTTCTCTTGCCAACCAATAGTGAAAAATGTTTTTATACCGTGTATATTTCTTATGTACCAGTTCTTGGCAATAACTTCTCATAAAAATAAAAATAAAAGATATGTAGTAAACATACCTGCAGGTTGCTTGGGGATGGTGAAACATTCGGTTTGACTATGATCTGTGCTATTACCCTTCAATATACATCCCTTGCCTTTCCTTTCACATTCACTGCATATTGGGTTGTACCAATGCAAACAAAGATCATTCTTTTTTTCAAATAATATTTCTGAAGGAACTGATAATGGTATCTTATAAATCTTTCTGCAAGTTAATAACTGTCGTGATTGAAATGAATAAATAAAATCCTGGCGGAAAGTCAGAACTCTGTAACCAGGGATGCTTAAGCAAGGGACGTCGACAAAATTCCCGTTGTTTATGATAAGATTAGATGAGACATGATCCGACGAACAATTGAACAAAGTCACGTTTCTGACAAATTCTTTCATCTGAAAGGGAGTTGTAGATAAGCTGAGATTTAACAGCCTTGGGAGGCAAGCATCAGGATCATAAAAGTGAATCTGCTGCCTTTTGTAATCTATACGCCTCACAGACAACTTCGCTGAACGCGGCAACTCGAGTACAGTGTGACTATTTTCATCACAAGAGAGATCGAATCCAGGATAGCCGCAGTCTTCTGATTGCTGTCCTTTCAGCCAGAAGGGGAACCGGATGGCTGGTCCATGCCGCTTGCACCTTGTCTTCTTGCAAGCACCTTGTGCAGCTCCGGAATCTACAACATAATTTGCTATAAAGAGAAAGCAGAAAAGTAGAATGGCTACCACTTCTATAGAATTAGCCATTGATGTTAATATATGTTTGTGCTCTTCTGCAATGCTATAGCTCCAGTATTTATCTGTGTGTTCCTCGGTTCCTTTAATCACTTCTTGATTTTGCCCGATTGACCATATTTCACTCAATCAAATAGTATTGGGAGTAAATGAAATGAGGATTGATGAAGTTAAAAATTAAATCTTAACTGTTGAATTGCCATGGGCATGGTAATTTCTAATCTAAGATGCCCAACACTTCGGACGTTGAAATACAAATTTGACACTTGAACTTTCAATTGATTGCTTTTTTTTTATATAAAACTCGTTTGTCCAGGTGAAATGAAAATAATCAACGGAGACTTTATGATGTAAAGTTTGTCCAAGTCAAATGAAAAAACAAAAATAAATAGACTTTAAGATGTGATTTTGCTTAGAGTAACTTCTTGATGACTTCCTGCTTCATTGTCTAATACTTTCCAAAAAAGGACGCATTTTTAATTATAGGTTGTATCATGCAGCTTGCGTTTTGACCCCATCATTTATAATGAAATTAAAACTTGTCAGTTTATGCACAACATACATGAAAGTTTAGATATTTTTCTTAGTTATTTAAGGATGAACTTACAAAAAATATTAAAATACTCCATACTTATAGTCTGACCCTACCACGGTATCGCAAGATTGTTGGATTCACTTCACATGTGAATCCTACATTCTTGAAAAAAAATAAAAGAGATCAAGAGATTATATACATGTATAAGGTGGTACTCATCCTCTCTCATTGTAATGTAAGCAATATCAAGTGCAAACAAATTGATTTTCATTATTACTATTAAGTGTAACATCCTTATGAAATCAAATGAAAATATAATTCATTTCAAATTCAAATGAATTGAAGAAAAAAAATCATTTAAAAATGAATTAAAATAAATTTTTGTGTTTGGCTTTGTTATTTTATTTTATTTTTTTGAAAAAGTTGGTTTTTTTATGTTAAATTTTAGAACAATTGAATTTTCATATTTAAACATTTAGAATAAACGAAACATTAAGAAGAGTGAAGAAAAGATAGTAAGTCGATATAACTTTTTAGGAATTCATCTAACTCAATTTCATAGTGAATTTATTTCAAAATGAATTTTATAATTTTTTATCATTTTAAATATAATAATTATAAAATTGAATTTCATAAAATTTATAAAATTCATTTGATCTAGAGACACTCTCAGCAATACCCTTGAAACTTCTATAGCATTAGACAAATTCTTATGTATACTTAATTATATAGTCTATCAGGTGATTGTTTACCAGACCAATAAGAAACACCGGACATGTTGACAGATTATACAAATTCTTATGAAGTTTGTATATATGTGTCACCTTTTCTTTGGTCCGATTTAAAGCCAATTGGTAAACTAAGTCTATGCAAGAACTTTCTATATATTTCTGAACAAGAAAGATGATACAAATACCATACAAGGAACTCGATAAACAAGATATCATTACAAAAACTATCTTCCACTTATTATACTCGTATCATTAGAAGGCATTGTAATTGCTTGATTTTGATTTCCATGACACTCTACCGAAGTTTCTTGGGGACGTACAAAGGGCTTGGGAGGCATTTCCAGGAGCTCTACTTCACCTTGGAGCAACTCCAAGACTTTGGTCATTGAGGGACGATCAATGGGTTTCATTTGAATGCACCAAAAAGCCACTATCAACATCTTTTTTACGATTTTCTTCTCACCATCTGTGCAATCTCCCAACTCTATCTCTTCTCCGTCATCAAGTCGGTCATAAATCCAATATGGAAAGTAAATTTGACTTGATTGCTCAGCATGTGGATTCAAATTCTTCCTTCTACTTACCATCTCCATTAATAGCATCCCAAAGCTATAAACATCGGCTTTATATGAGATGCCTCCAATGTTCTTGTAGAACAACTCCGGAGCAATATATCCCCTTGTTCCCCGTGCTGCAGTTAAATGTACAATGCTTTCATCTGTTGGATACAGTTTTGCAAGACCAAAATCTGAAACTTTGGGTTTAAAATTTTCATCAAGAAGAATATTATGTGGCTTAATATCAAAATGTAAAATCTGCATATCACACCCCTTATGCAAGTATTCAATCCCCCTAGCCACTCCAAGCACAATCTCATACATTTTCTCCCAGCTCAAGGTTATGTTCTTTTGATCACTAGAAAATATGATTCTATCTAAAGAACCATTTGGCATGAAATCATATACAAGAGCTTGTTTTGGTCCCTCCACACAATATCCAATGAGCTGCATCACATTAACATGATGAATCCTTCCAATTGTAGCGACTTCATTGATGAAATCTTGCCCATTAGCTTTTGAATTTCCCAACAATTTTATTGCTACAAGATGGCCACTTCTAAGCTTCCCTTTGAACACTGAACCAAAGCCTCCTTGACCTAATTTGTCCTTGAAACCATGGGTCATTCTCTTTGTCTGAATAAGAATACCTAATAGGCATTAGATTATTGTGACTTTGAAGGAACTTTTCAATTACATCATCCACTGACAAGTGTCTCCTCCGACATTTATACACCACAAGCGCAATCAAGCAAAATATCCCCAATAAAGTCTTCACTACGATGAATCCTCCTTCACAAGAAAATTAGATAGAATAACATTAACGTTTTTTGGTAAAGTAATCCAATATGAATGTGATCTTGGTTAATTAAGCCAGAATCTCTATGTTTTGTTTTCTACATTTGGAGATCATACCATATGATTTACTCGTTACTCCTACTAAACTGTTCCCAGAAAAAATTAAAGCAAGAAGTATGCTAAGCTCACCTATAGTTTTAACGAAAGCCTTCATTTGTCCTGTTAGAATAAGATCCAAAAAGAGATCATAAGAGCACCTCAAAGCTTTAGACAAAAGCAACTTACCAAACCAAAAAACGAAGAGAAGAATATATATATATATATATATATATATATATATATATATATATATATATATATAGATCAAAAGCAAAATTAACAGAAAACAAATACAATAACGAAATCATCGAAATGAACTAATTACCTCTAAGTCCATCGAAGCCATACCGGAGGCCAAACAAAAAGCCATCTTGCTCGTAGGCGTTCTTGAAGTTAACACCGAAGTCATTAAAGAGAAATTTTCGTAACCTAGAATAATTCAACCGAGCAAGTGATCATATTTACTTTGTATGAAGCTAAACCACCAGGAGTAAAGGAATTTGGAGAAGTTGAGCATCTAATTAATAATGTTCTTGTTTAATCTAAAGACAATAAATGTTAGAGATTAGTACTTATATATGCACTACATCCAATTAAGATTCTTACCTCTCTCCAAATGAAGAAGGTTTATAATCTTTGTCAAAAAAGCACGGATTTAGTTCATAGCCCCATAACAACTCGTTGTAAATGTCATAAACGGACAGCTTGGAGATGTTGAGGTTGCTATATATTGGAAAGTTGTTTTGAATGATGCAAAACTCGGGGAAATTGGAAAGTTTTATTAGTTGTTCATCTTCATAAAGAGCATATAACATGTACGTACTTGTAGAGGAAGAGCTATCGGCGCAAGGAGAGATATAAACGTAGCGTGAAGAGCTAATTGGCATCGTGCAATTCAAAAAAAAAATACATCCTCGGTCATCATCACTAATATGATATGGAATTTTGCCACATTCGTAATTCAAAATCGAGGAAGACCGAGTAATGGAGCACTTATCCTCATTGAGACTGGCATCTACAACTCGAATTTTTGTGAAGTACTCATCATAAGAGATCTGCTTGACATAAAATTTTCCGTTTGGCAGAGACAAAGTGGTAATTTGGTTATTCTCGCACTCCAGCTCAAACCTGCCATGTAAACATGTAATAGTGCATCTGATGAAAATAATATATATTCATGTGAGCTAGTTACATGAATTCTCGCATGCCGGTTCTTACCTAGATAGACCACACCCCAAAGGGTCGCCTTTTAATCGAAAAGGGTAGGTGATATTAGCAATAGCACCGCAGGAAGAAGGTATGCACTTCTGCCGTTCTCTTCTAGCAATGCAAGGTTCAAGAGTCGACAGAGCCAGAACAAGGGCCATGAGACCAAACAACATCACTTTTTTGTTCTTAAAGAGCTTTGGGAGGGAGAGAGGGAATAGGTTAATCAACAGTTCATGTGAATTAAGGAGCATTGATATGAGAAGTTCGTATATATGCTTAATTAAATTTTTTGGGAGGGTGCCTATGTGTCATGAGCTAATTTGACTGCCAATGAAAGCAGGTCTTGTTTTGGAAAAATCAAAGTCAATGAAGCTAAAAAAACCTAAGCGTGAAACATATTTTTTTTAGTTTTATCGGATGGACAATAGAATGAGAGATAAACTTTTCTCATCATATCTCTTAATTTTTTCGTGCAACAAAAAATATAGAACGACAGATACAGATAATGTTTTTTTATTCTTCCGGGAAAGTGGTAGAAAAAAAATTAGAGATATTTTATAAAACCACGTTTTGATTAGTAATCATTTAAGTCACTATTCATGTTCATAGCATAGTCATCATGGCATGGATGGCTAATTAAGCCCCTTGGGACATCAAAGCAGGGGTAAGCAGAATCTCTGCAAATCGGGCTTAAGCTATGATCTGTGGTTCTCGTTTTATGGATTTATAGTCTACCCTATCTACTAGTTTTTTTTTCCGTTGAATGCCCCTAGCTAGTTGTTTGTAAGCAATAAAAGCCTGCGGTTCATTCTGTTGTTTTTGGTCATTTTTTACTGGTTTTCATTGGTGTTGCAGAGCTTACGAAGAAATGCGGTCCCATGTCACCTTTTCTTGGTGCAGCTAAGTGGATGTTCCTGACCTATAAGCAGACAAGCTTCATGGAGGAAGTGCGGTGCAGTAATGCAGTCAAAGCCTTCTTTTCTCTTTGGCTGTAATACCAGATCTCTTGATTTGCACATAAGTTTTCTTGAAATGAAGTTTGTAGGGAAGGATTAAAGGGTCACCTTTGATCCTTAAAAGGTTCAAACCGATAAAGGATGAATATGCTTTCTTCTAAACTAATACGTTGAATTCAGTTGATGTTTTATGTATCAAATGTTTATTATGCCAATCCATGTATCAGCTAAATGGGTAGGAGCTGGTTGTTTCCAGGATCTCGTCTCAATCTTATTTACCTGTTACATGGGTGATGGCTTAGAAGGCCTAATTTTGAAAAAGAATAAGGGGAAAACTATTACTATCATTTGTGATCTTCTTCTCAGCATTTGAACTTACAAAATTTGTTGGTTAATTGCCATTACCTAACAGATACAAATCCACCTGATTTTAGGCCTGCACTCGTGAATATTGAGGAACCTTTCACATTTCACAACATCAAAACATAGGAAAAAGAATCACCAAAATTACCAGATATATATTTCCCAATCAAAGACCAAGAAACAAAACTGTACATTATTCTTTTACCAACCACGAGAGCTAATAGTAACCTTAAAACAAGCTGGGAAAAAAACTATAAACAAGATGACTAGATATGTGTTACACAGAATCATGAACCCTATATCCGCCACCTCTTAGGCTAATCTTTCCTAAGTCCCTCTGCAGTACACCAAGGTTTCAGCCTCCTTGGTGGTTGTCCACAAGTTACTTGATTCCCTTGATAATCATCGATTTGCAAATAATCTGTATTATGCTGCTGCTGTGCACCGAACAACGGATTTTTGGTATATGAAGGAAGAGAAAAAATTAGGGTCACTTATGTGACAACTGTGTGCTTGCTGCTGTCTTGGTGCCTCTGGCTAAGGTCTCGACGTCTTCCTGACTTCCAGCGCTAAGGACGAGGTCCTTTTCATCTCTAGTTAGGTATCTATCAACCTGGGCAGCAGTTTGCCGTCCCTCTGAGATTGCCCATACAACTAGGGACTGGCCCCGTCGGCAATCCCCAGCAGCAAAGACACCCTCCACACTGGTGGAGAAGCGACCATACTCTGCCTTGAAGTTTGACCTATTGTCTCGGTCCAAGCCTAACTTGTCTGCCACCGTCTGGAAAAATGGAACAGCGGAGAATAACTAAGTCAACTCTCTTAAACAATGTTAAGAATTCTAGATAACAAAAATTTGAATGAACTTTGAAAATTAGCTTTTGATTGTTAGTAATCTTGCAATGATGATGGTTGATTTTAAATATCATATAGAAGTGTCCAAGTTGAAGCAAAGTAACCAAGCCAACTAAATTGCTTTCAGCCCAAAACTAGAGAGAAAAAAATAAGCTTTATTAACATTTTCTCCTGAAGAAACTATATAAGCAGCGATTAGAATACTTACCGACTCGGGACCAAGAAACCCCATAGCTAATAAGACTAGGTCAGCCTCAATTATTTCCTCAGAGCCTTCAACCTCCTTGAACTGAAACTTCCCACTGGCATCCTTCTCCCAATGGAGACTGACAACCTCAAGACCTTTCACAACCCCATTTTCATCTCCCACAAAACGCTTAGTCAAGACCTCATAAGTTCTTGGATCTTTGCCAAATTTGGCAGCAGCTTCCTGATGACCATAATCCACACGGAATACGCGAGGCCACTGCAATATAAAACTAAAATGAATAAATATACATGACATCAAAATTTATGTACTTATGCTGTTAAGTTTTCTAATTTTATTTTGTACACCCAATCCAATTTGTTACTTTATCTTTCCATATAAGTTCAGTGATCTTGAGACTATGGTGCATCGGATACAAGTGGCAGGGCTAATTTTTACTTTTCTAAAAGAATATCATCCAAATTCAAGTAAAAGCATAGAAAAGAAACAAATGTAACAGTTAAATAGTCCTATGCAGGTCCACATCCAATTGCTTCACAATGGAAAATGAAGAAAAAAACTTGGACACGCATATACCGCTCAGCAAACGTCTGAGAGAGAGAGAGAGAGAAGGAGAGGACAAAAAACCAACCTGTGGCCAGGGGTTCCCTGGAGCTCTAGTTTGTGGTGGTTGTGGGAGCAGCTCTAAATTTACGATGCTACAGCATCCATGCCGAATAGATGTCCCAATGCAATCTGTGCCGGTGTCGCCTCCACCAATGACCACTACTTTCTTGCCTTTGGCAGATATGTAGTTTCCATCTTGGTGATTGCTATCAAGCAAACTTTTAGTGTTTGCATGAAGAAACTCCATGGCAAAATGGACGCCAGATAACTCACGTCCAGGTACAGGAAGGTCCCTGCATCAAACAGAAGAATCGTAGATCTAAGCATGTTCCCATATTTTTCATATATTTGTTTGTTATTACAGTTATTTGCTTTTAACTAGGCAACAGTGTGAAATAATAGACTGCATCACTATTCTTTGTTATCTAGAAGGACCAGCAAATTATCAATGGCATTTGGCCAACAAAAAGTTACCTTGGTTTTGTGGCTCCTACTGCCAAAACAATGGCATCATTCTCTTCCCGGAGACAATCAAGAGAGTACCTAGAATCAGCTCCAACATTAGCATTGACCACAAAGTTGATGCCTTCCTCTGCCATAAGGTTAACCCGCCGCTGAACTACATCCATTTTGTCAGTCTTCATGTTGGGAACTCCATACATCATAAGCCCTCCAATTTTGTCAGCACGCTCATACACAGTCACCAAATGACCCATTCTGTTTAGCTGATCAGCAGCAGCCAAACCAGCTGGTCCACTTCCGACCACAGCAACCATTTTCCTGTAATAACATATATTAAAGTATATGCATTTACTGAACGCCTTTCTAGTGCATAAGTATCAATTTTACTTCAAAAATGTAGAGTTACCTGTATTGGGTTATTTGTTAGATATGACCATTTCAAAGGAAACTTATGATAGAAATGGCAAGAAATTTCTTTGGCTAAAATAGAAACTTAAAAGACACTCCAACAGGACTCCAGTTATCTATTTTAAGAGAACAAGAATGTGCATACCCAGTTCTCTTGAGAGGAGGCCGTGGCACCATCCACCCTTCCTCAAAGGCCTTGTCTATGATAGCACATTCAATATTTTTGATAGAAACAGGATTCTCGATAATACCAAGAACACAAGAACCTTCACATGGTGCAGGACACACTCGCCCAGTAAACTCTGGAAAGTTGTTTGTCTCCAGGAGCCGATCTAATGCTTCACGCCACCTATTCTGGTACACTAACTCATTGAATTCAGGTATTTTATTTCCAAGAGGACATCCAGAGTTCTCCTGAATTTTGGCAAACAAATAACTGTCAATAAAAAGATGCATACATGTAATAGCGTTCTTATTTTTTTCGTTTAATATCCCAAAAGTCAAACCTGGTGGCAGAATGGAGTGCCGCAGTCCATGCAACGTGCTGACTGCGTTTTCAAAAGTGGGCCAGGCTTTGATTCCTCCATAACCTCTTTCCAGTCATTCATCCGAATATTAGGATCCCTGTATTGAACGCCCTCACGTTCATAAGCAATGAAACCTCCATGTTTAACAGCATCAGGAACTCGACTAGGCCTCTCTGCTGTTGCAGCTTCTTCTACCTTCTGTGGATTTCAAAACTCAAATTAAACCCTTTAAATGATCATACATGTCAACAATAGGCAAGCTACTGAAAATACACGAGGGAAAACAAATCTGATCGATGGCAGAAACATTATCAAGGAGAGAGGCCATTAGTCCTCCTAACGATAAAATCTTCTTAATCATCCAGAACTGGAGAATGAGAAACTAAAACCAGGAGACAGACAGACAACAGCAGAGGCAAATTCCCCTCTAAAGCAGCACACAAAAAATTAATTATCAGATGCAAGACATACCTGAATAGATTTCTCATTCAAAGATGCAGCTGCCATCTTCTTGAGCTCTTCAAAAGCATCTTTCTTCTTGAATTCTGCCTCATCTCGGTCCTCGGTTTCTTTGGGAGCTTGTTCCACAGCCTTTTTTGAGGCGGCTTCTTCTTTCATATTTTCCAGAACCCGCTTGTAGTCTCTGGGGAAGACCTTAATAAATTTGGGCAGAAGATTCTCAAATTCAGCAAGAACTTCTCTAGCAAGCTGGCTGTTTGTGTGACGCTGATGTTGCTGTATCATCATTCTTAGAGTCATAATATCCTCCTCTTCTTCAACTTCATCAAGATCTACCAGCTCAAGATTGCATCGAGATTTAAATTTTCCATCCACATCGAGAATATAAGCAACACCACCGCTCATACCAGCAGCAAAGTTCCTGCCAGTTTTTCCCAGCACAACAACAGTCCCACCAGTCATGTACTCGCAACCATGATCACCGACGCCTTCAACAACTGCTTTTGCCCCTGAGTTACGAACACAGAATCTTTCTGCCGCCATCCCGTTGAAGTACGCCTCTCCACTTGTGGCCCCATAGAGTGCAACATTGCCAATCACTATGTTTTCTTTGGGATCAAAGCGGCTTCCCTGTGGAGGATAAACCACAATTTTTCCACCTGATAATCCTTTTCCAACATAGTCATTGCTATCACCTTCAAGCTCCAGCATGATTCCAGGGCAGAGGAAGGCACCAATGCTCTGCCCGGCACTTCCAGTGAGTTTAATATGGATGGTATCAGTAGGAAGCCCTGCCAAGTTGTAGCGTTTGGTTACTTCATGGCTGAGCATTGTCCCCACGGCACGGTTGACGTTGCTGATGGGTGTTTCGATATATACAGGAAGAGCTTTTTCTAAAGCAGATTTAGATAATTCAATGAGCTTTTGGTCCAAAGCCATGTCCAAGCCATGATCCTGTTTCTGGACACAATACTGAGCAGCCTCAGGCCGAATGTCAGCAGCAGGACTAAGTAATAGGGAGAGATCAATATTCTCCAGCTTTTCATTGTACTTAACAACTTCCTTATCAACTTCAAGCATATCTGCACGACCAACCATGTCAGTGAGCGTGTGGAAACCAATCTGAGACATTATCTCCCTCACCTCCTCTGCTAGCATAAAGAAGAAATTAATGACATGTTCAGGCTCTCCTGCAAACTTCTCCCGTAGAACTGGATCCTGAGTAGCAATGCCAACAGGACAGGTATTTTTGTGGCACTTTCGCATCATGATACAGCCAAGAGTTATAAGGGGGGCAGTGCTGAAGCCAAATTCTTCTGCACCAAGAAGGGCAGCAATCGCCACATCTCTTCCAGTTTTCAGCTGGCCATCCGTCTGGAGAACCGTGCGACCACGAAGGTCATTAGCAACCAGAGTTTGGTGGGTCTCAGCCAAACCAAGTTCCCACGGGAGGCCAGCATTTTTTATGCCAGTCCACCTAGAAGCGCCAGTACCTCCATCATGACCTGAGATCAAGACATGGTCGGCATGGCCCTTCACAACCCCGCTAGCAATTACTCCTACACCAGCTTCAGATACCAACTTCACACTAATACGGGCTCCAGGATTGGCATTCTACAAAATAAAGAAAAAGAATAAGGTACACCAAACAAGTCAATCGATCGTGGCAAAGTTTCAAAAACCCAAGTTTGTTCCATAAGAAGCAAGGACAAGCAACAAAGCAAATCTAATAAGATGCATACCATAGAAACAAGTAGTAGAGGCAGCATCTGCATGTACCTTAAGATCATGAATTAGTTGGGCAAGGTCTTCGATTGAATAGATATCATGGTGGGGAGGTGGACTTATAAGTCCCACACCAGCAGTCGAATTTCGGGTGACTGCAATATCTCCAATAACCTTGTGGCCAGGAAGTTCACCTCCTTCACCAGGCTTGGCCCCCTGAGTAACAAGGCAGAGAATAGTTAACATATAATCAACTCACAGAGAGTAAGTAATTTTAGTTCATATTGAACCTCACCAAATGTCACATGTAGGTATCAGTTAAGTTGCAAAAGCACTCAGAGGTGCTTTGCAGACACAGCATCATCTGCCATGAACATAAATTCATAAACAACAGGAACCTATATTCCAGTGGGAATACAGGGGCTAAATAGGAATAGATGGCACCAAAAATATAAAATGTTTACATATCAAAAACATCAAATATATACCATTTGACATTTGACAGATACCTGAGCCATTTTTATCTGTAGTTCATCAGCATTTGTAAGATAATAACTCGAGACTCCAAATCTCCCACTAGCCACCTGCTTTATGGCACTCCTCTTTGGATTCATTAAACCATCTGACAGGAGCTCCATACGAGATGGTTGCTCACCTCCCTCACCTTCAGCACAAGTTAAACAAAAACTATATTAATACAGGACAGTAGCAACTGATTATTCACATAGAAGCAAATGAACTGAGAGAGACAAATTAGCCCAGAAAACTTTACTATTCAAACTAACAAAGTCCTTTCTTATCAAACTAACAAGTCCTAAAAAAATCTAAAATGTTTCCAAGGAAAAGGAAACAAGAAAGATTAATGAGATCAAGAACACGAGTTATATCTATCTCAGAAAAGCATACCTAGAAAGGAGGGAAAAGGATCTAAGAATAACTAAGACCAACATAAGAAACAAAAAAAGGAAAAAGGAATTAACCCTTACCCACAGTATTTCTTAAATGAAAACACATGGGAAAATACAGGTCACATAGAAACAAAATAAAAGGTCACCGCATTGTTGAGTTCATGTGAAATTTATGTAAATGTAAAAAATTATCATCAAGTCATTTTTTTATGTACCTGTGTTGGACTTGCCTCCAATTCTGTTCATGGCCATAGCCAGTGTTGTGTGTGCCTCCAATGATATTGATCCATAACTCATGGCCCCAGTACAAAACCGTTTCACAATCTCACTGGCTGGTTCCACTTCATCCAATGGAACTTTCACCTCTGCCTCTTTGAACTTCAAAATCCCACGTAAATTGCAGGTCTTGTTCAATTCCTGAATGCGCTTGGAGTATTCCTTGTAGGCAGCCACACTATTAGTCCTTGCAGCTTCTTGCAGCTTTGCTATAGCAAGAGGATCATTCAGGTGGACCTCACCACCTTTCCTCCAATGATAATCCCCAGGATTGGGTAGTGCTACAGCTTCTGCACTTCCAGGAGGGAAAGCCCGAGTTGGAAATGCCAACTCATGTAAGTGAAATACATCACGGGCAAGCATCTCAAATGTTGCTCCCTCTACTCTGCTTGGTGTTCCTGCAAAGCACTTCTCAATCACTTCAGACGAAAGACCTAGAGCTTCAAAAATCTGAGCACCCTTGTATGAGGCCAAAGTTGATATCCCCATTTTTGCAAGAACCTTCATCATTCCATAGTTGCTTGCCTTGAAATACTTCTTAACCATCTCATCCTTTGAATGGAACTCACCACTGGCTTTTGGTGGGAGTTTTCCATCAACCTGCAATCTCCAAATGGCCTCTATGGCCAAGTATGGGCATATGGCATCTGCACCAAATCCAACAAGCGTGCAAAAGTGGTGCACCTCACGTGGTTCAGCAGATTCAACTATCAGTCCTATTTGAGTACGCTCAAGCTTTTTAACAAGGTGGTGATGGACAGCACCAACAGCCAAGAGGGAGCTTACAGCAACACGCTTAGGTGAGAAAGCTACAGTTCAGGAAAAAATTATCAAAAAACATACATGAATATTAACACCAGATAATTTTCCAGCAAAGTTTTGTTTGAAACTCTAGCATAATAACCCAATAGGGTATGAATGACTGATTTAGAGCGGGTAGGTGCACCCTATGGTATTTATGGGACTTTTGGGATGAGTGTGTTAAAGAGATGCAAGGGATGAATGTTCGGATTGTTCATCAATTACGTGAAGGTAATCAAACGGCAGATTTCTTGGCTAAGATCGGTGAACGAAGCAATAATGGAACATATGAAAATTTACATGAGCTACCGAGGTTATTAAAGGGTATTCTTCGTATTGATAAGTCTGGTTTGCCGGTTATTAGACGTTAGGTGGCATTTGTTTGTTATAAGTTTCTTTAGGTTTGTTTAGAGGTTGTTTTTCTACATAGGCCTGTCTAGTCTTGTTTGATTTTTCTTGGTCTGGTTTATTTTCTTTATGTTTTGTTTTGTTTGTGTTTGGGAGGGTTTGTTTTGGTCTTATTGTAATCTCCCAGATGCTTTACTTGTAATCACAATTTTCCTCCGCCATAAGTGAGGGCTTATCAATAAACTTGGGACGGGGTCGCTATGAGAGTGGCTACCGGCTCTTTGTAAAAAAAAAAAAAAAAAAAAACCAATACGATACCTCGGTCAGAAAGCACCAATAATTTATAACCCTGCTTAATTGCTTCACGTGCTTCAGCACAAATCCTGTCCAATGTCTCCTCCAATCCCTTCCTACCACGATCCTTCGAATAAGTTATGTCAAGAACTTTGCTCCGCCAACCTCTATAATTCATCTTTTTAACTGCTTCCATTTCTTCAATGGACAAAAGAGGACCTTTTAGTGAAAGACGATGACATTGTTCTTCCGTTGTTTCAGTCAGATCACCTTCTGGACCAATCATGCACTCCATGGAAGTGACTATCTTCTCACGTATAGGATCAATTGGAGGATTCGTTACTTGGGCAAACATTTGCTTGAAGTATTCAAAAGTGAGCTTCTCTCTGTTAGACATTACTGCCAAAGGAGTATCATTCCCCATTGAACCAAGTGCCTCCGTGCCATCTTTTGCCATGGGAAGTAATAACATCTCCAAGGCCTCAACTGTGTAACTGCACAAAGAGACAAAAGTCTGTATATGCTACAATATCTATAAAGGCAACAAAAGTCAAGAAAATTTGGACAAGAAGCCAGAAATAGATTTACATACCCAAAAGCTTTCAATGGAGCCAGTAGACCATGAATTCCCATATTCTCCATGTTTTCATCATCACTGGATGCCTTTAAGTTACAAAAGATTTAAAAGTTACTGAGAATTGCTAATAGAGAAAAACATATAAAATCGATTGCATAAAAGAAATGTATTGCTTACCGGCAGAACTCCAGCTATAGCTGGAGCGAGCCTTTCAGGTTCTTGAACTGCCTCAACAATGTCTTTGAGTTCAATTTTTTTTCTTTTAAGCCATTCCCCATAAGGCCTTGCCAGTGAATATTGCTGCTTTAAGGCTTCATCATCTACAACAACATGCTTCTCAAAATCCACCAGAAGCATCATACCAGGATTCAGTCTTCCTTTCCTAAGCACATCTTCAGGAGCAATGTCCACTACACCAACCTCACTGGCCATGATAACACGCCCACTGCGTGTTACATAAAACCGACCAGGACGGAGTCCATTGCGATCCAATGTAGCTCCCAGGTAGTGGCCATCCGTAACTGTAAATGATGTATCAGTGAGTAAAAATCTATAAATCAAATGTTGCATACAAAAGTTTCTAAACGGAGTACACGAGTTACAAATTACATGATATAAGAGCAGGCCCATCCCATGGCTCCATGAGAGATGAGAAGTATTCATATAAGGCCCTCCGATCTGAGTCCATGTTCTTATCATTTTGCCACGCTTCAGGGATCATCATCATAACTGCCTCAGGAAGACTTCTACCAGCTCGAACCAGAAGCTCAAGGACACCATCAAAAGCTCCTGCAAAGCCGCACAAAAAGAATGATCAGATACATAATCCATTTTCCAAACCAAAAGAACAGATGGACATAAGCTCTACATTCCTTATAACTTAGGCCCACATAACTTAACATAAGTAACATGAAGTATTGAGAGTGGTCCACACTTGCATCTATTAGTATGTACTCACCTGCACGCGCAAAGATGCAACATTCCGAGTTAAAGTTTACCTGAATCAGATGAACTAGCATCCACAATAGGTAGAAGCTTCTTCATTTCATTCTTTGACAAACTAAGCTCCTTGCACTTCAATAGACCCTCACGTGCCTTCATCCTGACCAAAGTATACGAATAAAATCAGCAAATATCCTTTAAAGATTCCATAATAAAATAAAGATTAACGTACATCAAGTTATGAGACATGCATTCCAGCATGAAATAAGTCTGATACACCAGCAAAACAACTTAAGTCCTCTTCTTTTTCCAGTGTGTTTGTAAAATTTAAATTACAAGCAGGAGGTTGGCAGGTGATGACCCATTTGATACAGATCCTGCTTCTACAAACAAAAACTAACTTCTTTTGCACCTAGATACTCATTCTCAAAAGTTTTAGTATCACGACCAGTTATATTTGAGAAATCAACTACAATATTGGTGTTACAGCCATGAAAGGAGCAATTTAAATAATGAAGTTGAATTTTTATCAGCAACAGCAAGCAAATGGTGTAACATAAGAAACAACCATTTATCCCTATTATGCAACATTATCAACTCAACAGCCTGGAATCCCAGTTTGAATTCCAAACACGATATTATGTATATCATTATCTGAGGTAAGGCATGATCAACAAGAATTGACATAGTGGGATGCATAAACAGGGGTGAGTCAGCAATGGCCTCAACCATATTATACTATATTAACTGGGCAAGAAGTGCTAAAAGTTCATATTCAGTTCATATACGATAGAAGAATTTTCTTAATCATTCCAATAAAAGAATAAAACAATTAATTTAGGCTAACACCAATTATTCCACTTCTTCAAGACAACAACTTACCAGTTTACATTGCCTCTAAGTGTATTAATTTCCCCATTATGGCCCAAGACGCGCATAGGCTGAGCACGGTCCCAGCTAGGAAATGTATTTGTGGAAAACCGAGAGTGTATCTGCACCAACAATCAAAATTAACAAAAATTGTTATTCAAAATTCCGTCCAACCTGTTCAAAATATGGGGCTTTGAATATGAACACTGCAGGCATAAATTTTTTTCAAGAGTTCTTCAATAAACAGCATACTGCAGTGCAAAAATCATGGAAACCCTAAGCTACCTTGACCAAATAAAATTTCCCTTTCGGCACTACACTGGGAGTTTTATCCTCAGACAACTGATCATATAGAGCACTGCAGCAACTGCAAACATCATGATTTACTTGACAATTAGGTTTGTTACCAACTCACCCAAGGCATTCCATCCAGCATCCAAATTCAAATAGTTATCAAGGGTGTGGAAGAACTTAAGAGATCATTCGACTTCAATGCCTCAGAAGTCATTTCTCAACCTTGCATCTCTTCAGTTACTGGTGGTTCCCATGCTGTTTGTTGGAGTATGGTGTTAGTGTGGAAAGAATGAAAGTGAAAGGATAATATTTTTACCAGGGCCATGTAGCTCGTAAACCTTTCATTGCCAAGATCTGCATAATAGTAGTCCTTCAACTGAATGGGCTTTAACTGACCTTTGTAAACAACAGTCCTACACATATCAGGTGCATACATGAACAATCTTACTACAGGGGAGAATACAACTTAAATCTTCTACTCACAATGAAAAACAACACGCAGCTCTAAAATACACACCTTGAAGAAAGAGAACATATATAGAAGTCCCTGACACCTCCATGTTGAAGGTTTAATGCGGCTCGTATAGCAACCATTGAAACCCTCCGAAGTATGTACATCTGTGAACAGTGCAAAGAAGAAAAACAATGTGACTGAATAATGCTATCAAAAGGCTCACAGCATATGTCAAATTAAACTTATGCGGACATGTCCCAAAATGAATCAAATGTAATGAACTAAACCACAAATTAGTTGGTTTATGCCCCAAATGTTAAGGCCTGCTTGATAATCACAATAACCTCATGATGTGAATTAGTTTTTGTTGCAACTTATTTTCTTACCACATTTCTAACCCCGAATGCTATGGTTTGCTTGATAATCAGAATAACCTCGTGATGTGAATTAGTTTTTGTTGCAACTTATTTTCTTACTACATTTCTAATTATGGATTCATACATTCTACTCCATAAAACAATCCTGCTTTCGCTCTTGAAAATTCTAAGTTTGGATTGTCGTGTAACAGAAATAAAAACTACCTGCTGCTCAAAATTAGCGTTTGATCTGGGAGTAGGTGTAAGGAAAACTTGCTCAATCACTGGTTCTGTTAGCAAAGCAGAATTTCCCAATCCTGAATTATCTGTTGGCACAGATCGCCATCCAAGAACTGTATGCCCAAGAGATTCAGCAACCTTAAGACATAACCATAAATTTTCTCGTCAGTCCCTTCAGAAAAAAATAACTAAGGCAATAAAATAAAAGCAGAAAATGAAACATAACCAGGTAAGTAGCACGGCCTGTTGCCAGATAATTAACCACAAGTTAAGGACAGATAAATCTAGAAAAAACTAAGGAGGTGAGAAACTAATATAAATAGATGAATGGGCTTTTCATCTTACATGAGAAGAAATTCAACAGGAATATGCTACTTCCCCGTAAAGAGAGAGAATTGGCTGATTAGAGAGAAATAAAGATGAAATGATCTAACCAAATTACGCACAGCAATGAGCACGTAGAAATTAGATCACACAGACTTTGAAGTAAGCAGTATCTGCTTCAAAGCAGGAAGCTTGACAGAAAATTTTTAGTGTTATCTTAAATCGACTAATAAAGAACAAATGGTTTGGTATCTAAATTACCTTAGTGAAAACATTTTTGCTTTCTTCCCTTCGGCTCTCTGATGTGGGTAAAAAGAACATGCCAACAGCATATTCACCAGGTGGTGGTAACTCAAAACCAACCTCTTTGGCAACCTGATAAAGACATTCAACAAAAATCACTACTGAAACATCTTTTGTATGATTTACACTGAGATTTGATCAAATGTGATGACATAAAAAAATCATTTGTTTTCAGGGACAAAGTGATTTCCCAATCTAAACAAATAAATTCTATTTCTCTATCGCTGAATTTTTTCTGCTCTGAACAAAACAAAAGGATTTTTTTTAAAAAAAACAAAAATCTTGAAAATGGAACAATTATAGTTGGAAAAATAATTTCAGAAAGATACTTAAAAGGACAAAATGAGGATGAAAATGAAATTAGATAACATGCCTCCTTATAGAAATCATGAGGAAGAGCCACAAGAATCCCAGCTCCATCACCGGTATTAGTCTCACACCCACAAGCACCTCTATGTGACATCCGTATCAACATCTCCACAGCATCCGTTATCTAACCAAACAAAACCACAAACCAAAATTCCAAAAAAGAAAAAAGAAAATCAGAAGAAAAAAATTCAAGACAAAATTACAACATAAGACTACACATGCATGTTTGTATCTATATGTGTTAACGTGATACGCACCGTTTTGCGGCTGCTTTCGCCGGATAATTCAGCGACAAACCCGACCCCACAAGAGTCCTTATCGAAGGACGGATCGTAGAGACCAAGCGGCTTCTCCGGCACCCCAGACAATGCGGAGCGAACAACCATCCGGAGCTTTGGAGACCGCCCCGGACCATCCGATTGCCATAAGTGGAGCCTCTCCGACCCGGATCCGCACAGTCGGGTCCCTATGAACCTCTTTTCCACAACCTTCGATTTCTTCGTAGCAGAGCATCTTGCGGCTCTGGTTTTACGGCGGCTTATCTGCGCGACGTTTAATTGAGGAGTAACGGACGATTTGTTAAGAGAAAGCAAAGGGCAATTGTTGGTACCGAGTTGACGGAGAGAGCCAGAAGTCGCAGACATTATTGAATAATCGATACGTTAATCGATAAAATGTTAATAGCCGATTTTGTTGATTATATTTATAGATAAGCTTCAAAAGAGTGGATTTTTTTAACTTTTTTTAGAATATGATAAGGAACTTCTTTACGGAAATTTATCTCCTTTTAGAACTCTACTACAAATCCGGTACCTGATTCCAATTAGAAATCAAATAAATGGAGTATGTCCTTAAACTGAATTTTCAGGTGAAGTTGAACAGATCTGGTGAATTTTCATAACCAAATCTTTATCTCGATGCCTTTGCACGGAAAATGATAAAATTTGAAGGAAAATCGGGTGGATTTGGAAGGAAAATCGGAGGATTCTCGAGAAAGTCCACAGCACAGATTTATCTTTTGAGCTACAAAATCCAAACTTTATGAAATAAAATTCCTCGTAATAATCAAAAGGATTGCTTGCCTTATCAAGTCCGGATTCCCCGAGACCGAGCTTTGAAGAACTCGACGAGAAAACGAGAGAATTTAAGTATGAGAGAAAAAGGGAGAGAAAGCCGAAAGCCGGGAGAGAGAGAGAGAGAGAGAGAGAAAGCAGCACCACCACCACCACCGACTTGAGAGCTTACTCTTCGGGTACTTCTGTGAAGAGGTGAGCGTTGAATTTATAGACCAGAAATTTTAGAGAGAGAAACCCAGAAAGATGACTTTTTTAGAGTGAAATGATGGTTGGTGTGTGGGGACCACGGCAGTCCTAAATTTTCCCAGTGAAGCTACCATTTCCAGTGACGTGACAGCTCAGGATTAAAAATGCCACGTGTGCAACTCCCTATGCGGCACGCGACAACCGCTCATGGTGGGACCCGCCTTTGTAGATAGACACCCAGCCTGATGGCTGTTTTGTTGTTGTTATGGAAGGACACCTACCTGCTTAGGTTAGGTTCGGAACCGAGCCTCCGCAATCTGTCCCAGAGTAAAATTAGGTAAAAGAAAATTACGCACAGGTGAAAATGGTCGCGTATTGTCTTATGTTGGTAATGTAGTTCTCCTCTTTAACAGGAAAGTCAATTATAGATGGAACATATAAAAGGCTATAGAAGAAGAATACATGAATGTTTGGAGACAAATAGAGTGTGTTCGTTTGCTGATAATTGTTAAGCATTCCCCAAAATGACTCAATTGACCTTATTCGTTGCCATTAGGACATTCTTCCTTTTCACCAAAATTTCCCTTCTCTAATCTTTTGGAAAAGTCCAGATAAAATTTCTGCTGTAAAGTTTTACTATTTTTTAATTAATTTTATGTCTCAATTTATACTAGTTGATTTTTTAAACAATTTTAACTCTAAATTTGTTAAATATATTATTAATTAAAATTATAAAAAATATTTTTTTTCAAATTAAGTATTTCTCGAAGTCTAACATAGACATAATTGATAAAAAAAAATATATGTTTGTTTTTACTTTAAAAAAATACAAATTGCACAAGTCATATATTCCATATTTTAATTCAAGTTCATGACTTATAACAAGCTATAAAAAGGATAATTTTAATAATTTTTATTATATTATGTTTTATATTATTTATAATTATTTATATCACGTCATCAAATTTAAATTTTGTTAATTATAACAATAAAAAAATATGCTAACAAAAAAATTTATTTTGGAGTACACCATCGATTATGAGGGTAAACTGGTGAACTCATCGAACAAAGTGATTGTTGGCCACTTGATGTGACGCTATGAATGACGGAAAAACGTACTTGCACACCATTTGAAGACTTTTAAGCTTAACCATTGATCCAATTTGCTTTTATCACATTAAATGAATTAAGTAATAAAAATTAACTTGCTAAATACAAACAGTGTTTTCTGATTCGAGAATTACACTAAAGAATTACTTCGTTAATTATCAAATATACGATAAATTATAAGTAATTGTATAATTTTTAAGGGTGAGTTAGGTCAGATTGATCTAAAAAATCAATCCAACTCAGTTATATCGAACTGAAAAAATCTAACTCAATACAATTCATGAATCCATTTAATTTCAGTTCAACTCTTACTAGTTTAATATTTTTTATTTAAAATTAATACAAACTATTATGGAAGAAAAAATATTTTACTATAATTATTCACCATTCATTAGATCTAAAATCAAATTCATACAATAATTTATTAAATCTTACAAACAATCATTTACAAATTAAGTACCTTAAAACACTTTATACAAAGTTCAATTCAATTAGCCTTTAAAAAGTATATTGAAAGTGCAAATGAAATACCTTCATGGGAATAAACGATATTCTTAAACCAAAAATTATTTATAAAAAAAAATATGTTTCTTACTTATTTTAATTATAATTTACATTTGTTTTTTAATTTTTTTTCATTTGCTTTTCTTTCATTAAATTAAAAAAAAATTAAATTTAAACTTAATCAAACTTTTAAAAAATTTATTTCAACTTATCTCGTTACATTGATTTGAACCGAGACTTCATACTAACCCAGCTTCCAACAAATTTTGGGCGAACAACCGTAATAGATTTGTTTTTATCACATACCGTACAAATGTTCGTTTTTTGCTTTAAAAAAATACAAATTGTTCAAGTAAGTCATAATAAAATAATTTTTATTATTTTATTTTGTTATTGTTTAGATCACGTAATCAATTTTAAATTTTGTTAATTACAAAAGCAAAAGAGAAAAGGAAAATGCTAAACGAAAGTCCCATAGTGACGCATGGAGCCCACACTATGGGCTATGAGGGTAAACTGGTAAGCTCGTAAAACAAATTGGTAGTTGGCCACGTATTGTGACGCTATGAATGACGGAGAGTATACATTTATTTAAAATTACCTCGTATGCCGCCAATCGTAGACGTAATTTTAGAGCTTCTGCCAACAGATTTTATGCGGCCAACAGTAAGATATTTGCTTTTGTCACATTAAACGAATTTAGTGACAAAAATTTACTTGTCAAATACAAAGAGTGTTTCTTGATTTGAGAATTACAGTAAAGAATTACGCCATTAATTACCTCGTGTGCGGCCAATGGTGAGTAATTTTAGATTTGAACATTCAATTTATAATTTTTTTAATTTTTAAAACTAAAAAAAAAAATTATTAAAATATATGTTTTAATCATTGAAACTTGAAAAACATATATCCCAAACATAAAAAATTCATTCAAAATAAAAAACATAAACTTAATAAAAAAAATTTAAAAATTTAGTAATTTTAACTTGTTCTGTTTCGAGACACGCGTCTCATTAACATCGCAACTCTCATTCTGTTATCGGCCCTCCACAACTCTTTCCACCGTTATCAAAATTCAAATGGGATTCAAAAACAAAAATTATATAAGAAAGGGTACTTCTTTGTAAACAAAGTTTATAAGAACGCCATATTATCAAATGTTCCGAGAAGTACGGAGGTTTCAGTTCCCTCGTTAACAGGGCGAAGTAGGTTTCATGTCTTTCGTGATGATGTTTAAACTGTCTGTTTTACTTATTGACACGTGGAAACGAGAAATTGTCTCTCATAGTCACTCATGGGGTCCATATGGAACAGTGAACACTAGAGGCAGTTGAGGCAGTATGTGTTGATGACCACCAACCTCCTCTATTGATGGAGTTGTTAGGTGGCGCAGCTGTTACAAGTCAAGGAAGCAAAGTGGACCTTTTTGTCCCTACATCCCATCAAGTTTTTTATTAAATACTCCAATAATGAAAGGGGTCCTTTATGGGCAATTTTGTACAATAAATTGCATTTAAAGGAGCAGCATATGGTCGTAGTAACGACTAGCACTTTTGTCTCCATTGTCCATAATTATTTCATGGGGACCCATTTTATAGTTATACCATTTTTGTCCGAAAGAAAGATTAATAATGAGCGAGCACACGTCATTGAATGGTAGGAATTTACATTTTTTTTCTTGAAACTTTATTGTTAATTTCGTGAAACTTTACTAATAAATTTTAAAAAATTTACTTAGAACACATATGGATCAAAATAAATGTTTTATTTTACATGTATGTCATGCATTTCATTGATTATTATCTTAAAATATGTTTTACTACATCATAAAATGTATATTTAGCTTTGCCAAATAATAATCATCTCGATCAATATGATGATAATTCTTTATTTCATTCAATCAATGATAGATCTATACTCTGTGACAAATCTTAGTAAAGACAAATAGGGGCTGTAGACAAATCTATGCTTAATGGCAGATCTTAGTAAAGACAAGTGAATGTCGTATTCTCCACAAGCTTTTTAATATATATATATATATATATATATATATATATATATATATATATATATATATATATATATATATATATATATATATCTTTAAAATATTTTTTGGGTCTAAGTATAAAAATTATATTTTTTGTATTTTAAGATTTGAGTTGAGAATAATTATGAATTAAGAATGACAAAGTAACTTAATTGGTAATTGTTTTTTTATAATTTATTTGATTAAAAAAATGAATTTTGTTCTGTGTTTAATAGAATTGGTGAGGAACCTAAATAGTTAATTGCTACCACATATATTTTAAAATAATTTATACCAAAATAGATTAAAATAACATTAAAATCACTTATAGATTACAAAACGAGTAAAAAAAGAGATATTATTTGGGTTAAACCAAATAAAGTTTGACTCCTTCAAAAATCACTTTTATATATATATATATAGCCTCCATTGCAAAAATTCATTTCAACCTCATTTATAACAAAATAATCATTCACACATTTATTTCAAAGAAAAAAAATGTAAAATGTTATGGTTAGGCTTTTAACAGTATTTAAAAAGTAGTACTTTTATATATATAAGTTGCACAAAATTACTATGAAATAAATGTAAATTATAATGAGGCCATTGAGGTTTGGGTAATATTCCACTCAACATTTTGACAATATTTTACACCTGCATCATTCCCTTAATTCTATCAACAAATGAGAATGAAAATATAAATAAATATTTTTTGCGCTAAATAATAAAAAATATTAAAAGCTATTATATATTCAATCAACATGTACAAGCCATGTCTGGATGAAGATTAAGTCTCCATTTAAAACAAATTTTCTTAAATAAAAAATTGATTTTCATCCAAACGTCGCATATATTTCAAAATGGATTTGGATCTGACATTTATATTTGAAAACTAAAATTAGTTAAATTCATAGTGAGATTGAATAATATATCATCAAATGGAGAAGAGTAAAATCTAAGTTTGATACGATGACATTCAATCTCATCACAAAAATTGACTTACATTTTAATTCTCAAATGGATATGAAATCAAACGCATCAATTACACAAACATTCCAACATGTCTAATTTTTTTTTGTAACAAGTTGATTTATGTAAAAAACTTTTTTTTCTCTTATATAAGAAGTCTTATTTTTTACTCGTCTTGTGTAGACGTGTTTCATTTTTTATTGTTTACAATAATAGTTTAATCTATTCATATTTCAATCAATTTAAACAAATTTTTTACTCATAAAAAAGTTGTTGACATTATAAATTAATCTCAAAACTGATATCAAAGTGCATTTGAATTGAAAAAATAATCAATGTGTTAAAATAGGCTCGTATATTAGCAATTGTTCCATTTAAGAGCTTTTTAATCTAATCGAAGGTGTGATTGTGCTTATTTGTGTGATTGTATTCATCAATAGAATACAAAGTGGAACCCTATTTTTCTATAATGTGTTGATTATGATTTTCAACATAAACTATGACGTTGTTTGGCTAATTTTTTAAGTATGGATTTAATCACTATAACTTAAATCAGTCATGCATGAGGCAAAAACTTATGGAAAATTAGTGTGAAATTATCAAAAAACCGTGAATTAGTTCAAAACAAAATAAAAATTGATTTAATCCAAAAAAAATAAATCATCTTAAATAACAAACCATACAAAACATACAACTTTACATGGATAAGATAAAATTGACAAGTAATGTTTTTACGTATGTTTTCAAGGGTCCCACAAAAAGGCCAAAAAGTCCTACATGGAGCTTCTGGGATTTTCTTCACATGCACAAAAGGTCGAATAGACAAACGAGTGATCCAAACATGTCTCAATGAAATTGCTCGTGATTTATAGTTTGTAGTCGTCTGATTGATTAACTTTTGGCTCCCTCTAGCCTTATAATTCATATAGGATGAGGTAATAATGACTTGATGATTAGCTCCGTTGTAGACTTTCTAGTTAACTAGATATTAACATGTAATTTTAAAGTTTTTAGAGTTTTAATTTTATGTGGTTTAAATTGTGTTTAAGTAAATATTCAAACATAAATAATTATATATATATATTTAATTTTTCATTAAATTGCAACTAAAATCAAAAATTAAAAAAATTACCAAAAGAAAATAACCTTAATGGTCTACATCATCATATGCAATACAAATGCCACTCTGTCAATAATGATACATATTCCGAGCGAATTAGCTGATAAGCACGAGTTGATAGTTTTTTTAAAAAAATAACGTTATTAATGAATTTTTTTAAAATCACTAATAAAATTTTAAACAAATCTAAAATATTAATTTTAAACCAGATCTAATCAAGTGTTCATTTTGAAAACTGTTTACAAAAAAATAGACACATATTTCAACAGTATCCATGTCAAACAAAAAATCGTTAAACGTGAAATAAACAAGCTTTTTTCTATCATTTCACTTGTTTTTAATTTTTATTTGTGAGTGTTTTTTAAAAAATTTATTATTAAAATTTGATTGATAATTTTTAAAAATTTATTAATAATAATAATTATGAATCAAGCATTATTAATAAAGTTTTCATAAATTATCAATCAAATTATCAACGGACACAAATTGTGCAGCCAAGAATTCCTATCTATGGTGAGAGTGTGTGTTGAGTACACGCATCATTATCCACTCCACAGGCTAATGGAATAATACCTTCTTTTTTTTATCATAATTTAAGTTACTAGCTACTCCTCTAAATTTACGAAGTATGATTATGAATTTATGATATTGATGCTTAGTTTTTTATTTTATAAATAATCATGATACTATAATTTTTTTTCTTTGAGAACTATGAATAATTATAATATTGATGTTGGTTTTCCAATTTCTGTAAATTCACTCCTAATTTCATTATTTGCCTCTGTTTTGCTTGTATAAAGAATATAACAAAAGTAGAATGAGATCAATTATCTAAAAATAGAGTATGAGAAAAAATAAAAAGAATAAAGGGTTAGTGTTTTAAAATCAATGTCAAAATGAATGAGCTGAAAAAAGATGTAAATATTTAATTAGGCAACAATCGGTATAAAGTAGATAAATTGTTAGGATACAAAAACGAGATCGGAATGAGATCGAGAGTGAAAACGTAAAAGCAAAAGTGTCACTTTTAAAAAACTATTAAGATTGAGAACATTTTTAAAAAGTTTATATATTAATAATGAATTTAAATCAATTTACTTTAAATTGACTTAAATTAAAACTAAACATTACCAATGATCGAAATATTGCAAGAAAATCAATATGTTCTCTCAATCGATGAACACAAATAAAAAATCGATAGCGATGTAATCAAGCTCTAGCGTTTAAACTCGGGTTCCATAAATCGGGATAGAATTTTTTTAACTTTAGCTCAAATCAACCCAAAAAAATCCCAATCATAATCTACTAAAAATCCGAGTTAAGTCAAGCTTATTTGTCAAAGTTACACCTCTAAATTTAAGAGCTTAAGAGATAAATGAACTTTCAAATGAAATAGTTTTAAGCTGCTTTCACGAAAAGGTGGTGTAAACACCTTCGTATAAACCTACAACTCATGGAACCTGAAACTGTTTTCTTAAGTTTTATTTTAAGTTTGTGATCGTGACTCTAAGTTTAATTCAAAGATTTTTTTTTTAATGAAATAATATCTTGGTTTTGGTTTGAGTTATCATTTCAATAAATAAAATTGCACCACAACAATTAATATAATGATAAAATCTTGCATTTTCGTCAAAAGTTCTTTTGACGCGCATATGACACGAGGTTTACAATTGGAACTATATTCGTTGTTTGATATTCAGTTTTGGTTCCATGTTGTGATAAAAATTGACCAGATAGCCAATGAAGTTAGGATTTTGGCTCAATTCGGACAAAAAAAAGTTTATAATTGATTTGGAAAAAAATTGTTTTATATTTTGTAGTTGCTTGTTTTAGTATGAATAGTAGTAATTTTCTATTAGATTATTAATTATACAAGTAGTAGTCTACTATGATGTTGTTTTTTCCCTAATAGTGTTAGGAAATTATTCTCAATATAAATGGGTCCCAGAGAAAATCTAAGCTACACTCATAATTCCATATACATTGTAAAGTATATGGGTTTACTACTATAGCTAGGATGAGAGTTTTGGGTGTATTAAAGTTTTTGGTTGTCAAATAAAGAGTACACTTACAATTAAAGTTAAGTTAAGAGCTTCTATTGTATTATGACTTTGGGGTGTTTTAATTATTGGTGTTCTTACTTTTTGTTTGTTTTGTCTGTTTAATTGTTGTGTTTATATTTTTTACCTAAAGATTGAATACATAGATTTTAGAGGTAAAATACCAATAAATAATTTTTCATTAATTGAGAATGTGCATTATTCTCAAGATCAGTAGTTTAGCTCAATAATTTAAGGGATTTTCAAACAGTTCAATCTTTTACTGAAGCATGCTTTCCAACAAGGAGAAAGCAAATTTGGGAGGGTTTTATTTGCCTCTTTAATTAATTTATATTATGGACCAATATCATTTTAGATAAGGTCACTTTTATTATTCTCTTCTATTTGTTTAATATTGTTCCCTTCACTTTTTGGTCCATGGTGCTAGACCGCCAGATTTAAGTATAAAGCTCTCCCTTCTTTCTTTTCCTTTTCACATTATTATGGTATAAAGTATAAAGCTCTCCCTTTCTTTCTTTTCTTTTTCACATTATTTACTTAACTAAATGAGAGACAACAAGTTGTACATAAAGATGAGCTAGGCTTATAATTAACAAGATAACTGTATATAAGTTGACATGTCTGATTAATTTCTGTACAGTGAGAAAGTGTAACATCAAAAATGATGACAGGAACACAATGAACTAATGAATTTTCAGAATCCCACATTGTTTGTTTTTATAATTATTTTATTATTATGGTTTATTTATATCTAACTTCTTGCCTGCACTCTCATTTCTTTCCAATTAACTAGAGATCATGATTTGTTTTATTATTAAGTTTATTTATTCACGAAAAAGAAAAAAACTAGGGTGAGTTCGGTTTTAAAAACAGACTTGATTTTTATTTTTATTTTTATTTTCATATATACAAAATAAAAAATGAGAATAAAAATTAATTTAGCAGGTAAAAGAAAATAGAAAAAATGATCAAATTAATAGAATGAAAAAATGCTTTAAGTATTTTTCAGTAAAAAATGCAAAAAATAATATAAAATAAAAACAGTTTTCACTCTTTAAAAATATAAAATGAAAACAAAAAGTTTTCAAAACCAAATGCACCTCCAGTTCTCTCATGCTGCTCAATTTTTTATTGCTCTTACAAATTACCATCCTATCCTCATAGTAAAGTACCTTCATGTTGTCAACTTTATTCTTTTTTTTTATATCTTTATTTACTCAAATCATTATAAAAAAAGTAGCTCATTTTTATTTTAATTACATATGTAAAACAAGTAAACTTATTTGAACCCCTAAGTATTTGTGCATTTCTTTTATATATATATATATATATATATATATATATATATATATATATATATATTCGGATTCACTAATGTTTTTCTCAATGATCGTATGATTAAAAATAAAGTTAAAAAAAACACGTCTTATACACATTTTTATATGCTTCTTAGTAAGGAAGATATATGCATATATAATATTTGCAATTCAACTATCAAAAAAAATATTAATAATAAATTACGCAAAATGTAATTATCATATTCATATATTCAAGTGAAAATTGGTGTTTTGTCATTGTTAATACTCTGTTTGCCTAGCTAAAATCTTTGACAATGAATCTACATTTTCTGCATTTTTTATAACAAGACGGTTTTCATATATCGGGAATATACTAATTCGGGGCAAAAGTCTTCATACAAGAAAATTTCCTCTTTGAAATTACTATCTTAGCATAAGCAACCAGAGGGGTAATATGTAATAAAAAGAAAAAAGAAAAAAAATGAAGAAAAAAAAATAATCTTGCATGTGTCCTTTTTCGTAGAGCTCAGGAAATTTACTGGATTGAAAACCTTATCTTATATAATGTGCGTGTGCATGCTTCGGTACCTATAATTTTTTTACTACAATCAGAACCTAGCAAGAAATTAGGTTAAAAAAATCAGTCCGAACCAAAACTTAAGTTATGGCTCCACTCCAGCAATGAATTTCGTTACATAATTTTCATCGACCAATAAATTACAGAAAGGAAAAATTAATTAATAGTAGCAAATTTCTCTCGCGGAATATTTTGTACGGCCCGCTTTGATTTAAGTATTCATGTCATCATATTCAAAGAGCAATGAAAACAAGAAATAAGCTGGATCCAACATTAAATATGCAACTGACTATAATTAACTTATTTTAATATATAGTTTGCCATATTTAGAATCACGAATTATTTTAACATCACGTCCATTGATTAGCTGCATGCGGGCAAACTGAAAAATCACTTGTTTAATCACGGATTAGCAATAATTAAATCTGCGTTATCTACATGTTGAATTTAAAAGAGGAAGTGAGACAATACAAAGAGAAGAATTGTATTGAATGGTGTGATTTACTTACAAATGGAGCTATCCTATTTATATAAGCTAATAGGAGAAGTAAAGCTATACACAACCAATGTGGGATTATCTTATTTATACAAGCTAATAGGAGAAGCAAAGCTATACACAACCAATGTGGGACTAAGCCCATATAATACATTAACATCCCCCCTCAAACTCAAGGCGGTAAGTGGGAGGTGAACTTGAGTTTGGAAACCAGAGAGTTAAAGCGTCCGGGTGGATGAGCCTTAGTGAAAATGTCAGCTGTCTGATCGGCTGAACTGACGGATTGTAGACGAACCGTATTATGGAGAATGTGATCACGGATGAAGTGGATATCATTCTTGATGTGTTTTGTACGCTCGTGGAAGACATCATTGTGAGCGATCTGAATAGCACTCCTGTTGTCACAGTGTAGGATAGTGGCAGCAGGAGAAGAGATACCCATGTCAGCGAGTAGCCATCGAAGCCAGAGAAGTTCTTGAGTTGCATCAGCCATGGCACGATATTCAGCTTCGGTACTGGAGCGAGCAACCACAGTTTGTTTCTTACTACGCCAGGAAATGAGAGAATTGCCCAAAAAGAAACAGTAACCAGTGGTTGAACGTCTGTCGGTGGGGTCTCCGGCCCAATCGGCATCAGAATAGGCTTGTAAAACGGGGGCAGACTGTGCTGAGAAATGAAGCCCATGAAATAAAGTACCCTTGACGTACCTAAGAATGCGAAGAATAGTCGAGTAATGGGTGGTCCGAGGAGCGGACAAGAACCGACTGACCTGATGAACGGCATAGGCAATGTCAGGGCGAGTGACAGTAAGATATACAAGACTTCCAACCAGTTGACGATATAGAGTGGCATCCTGAAGAGGTGAACCATCGAGTGGGGTAAGTCTGACATTCGGCTCGAGAGGAGTAGTGGCAGTGGTTGAGTCAGTGATCCCAGCCTTGGAAAGGAGGTCCGAGGCATATTTGGCCTGAGAGAGAAAAAATCCATCAGAATTAGATGAGACTTCGAGGCCAAGAAAATAGGTGAGCACGCCAAGATCTTTCATCTCGAATTGGCCACTGAGAAACTTTTTGAGTTCAGAAATACCATGTGGATCATCTCCAGTAATAACCATATCATACCATGTTGAATTTAAGAGAGGAAGTGAGACAATACAAAGAGAAGAATTGTATTGAATGGTGTGATTTACTTACAAAGGGAGCTATCCTATTTATATAAGCTAATAGGAGAAGTAAAGCTATATACAACCAATGTGGGATTATCTTATTTATACAAGCTAATTGGAGAAGCAAAGCTATACACAACCAATGTGGGACTAAGCCCATATAATACATTAACACTACACATTGTGGCCAATGGGTTTTAAGCCTTTCAAAGCAAAATTTAAAAAAAAATTTATTTATGCTTTGGAAGTATGTTTACCTGAGTATTTTTCATAGTAATAATAATAACTCCGAAGCTTAAACTTTTGCCGTATTTATTTTTTTATGTTTTGTCTAACAAAGCTGACTTGTTTTTGTCGAGATCAATTGAAGAAATTATATGATTTAATTAGTAATAAAAAATATCACAAAGATATCTCATCATAACTAAAACAAAACAGAACAAAATCATATATCAAATACAATTTACAATTCTGATACGGTTTGAGTCAAGCAATGCTTTAAGCGTAAGATTAGGGTCATTTTTTTAATTTTTTTAAAAATTATTTTAATTTCTATTTAAAGTATTACTCAAATATCCGTATAGAGAGATTGGAAAACCAATTATTCCTATTACCTTGATTATGAAAAATGAAGGGAAACAAGTGGAGAAAATTAATGGATCTATTTATAGACAAAAAAAAAAAGGAGAGAGAGAGAGAGAGAGAGAGCTGTTTTTAGTGGATTTTTGGTTTTGTAGTTTCTTTATTGTGTTTTGCCTTAAAGTGACGAGACTACAATGTCTTTTATAGTATATGATATGACAATGCAAATCCCATTTTGTTGACATACGATGGAATCTCTTTTGCTCATGCTAACACCGGCCAGCCCACTCCAAGAGTCAGTTTCGTGTGGAACTTAAACACTTCCATATATAAAATGCATTATTTTATCTTATAAAAAAAATTGCATGGTTTTATAAATAATCACTTAAAAATTATTGAACTATGGATAACTAAGAAATGCGACTTCTCGGAGCAGATTAGAAATATCTTTTGCGTATTTTTATAACTAAGAAACGCACATAGTAGTGACTATGTGCTCATGATCCTATGCGGTTGCGACGTATACGATACGTTACTAATGGTCGGCAAAAAACAAAAATATTCGGATCTAACAAAACACTTGATCATTTAATGTTAAAACTCATATTTTTATTTATTATTATAATAAGATATATAATTTGTTGTTATTCGTAATTCGGTCTTTTGATATAATCAATTAAATTTTTAGAGTTTCAATTTTGTTTAATTATGTTATTTTATTAAAGTGTTAATTGGAAGTTACTTAAATACAATTCAAATCAACATAATTTTTATAAAAAAAGGCATTTTCAAAAAAAAAAACCCATATCTACTCTCTCTTCTCTACAAAACTTAAAAAATGTATATGTAGTTTTTTTGTTTGTTTAAATTTTGAAAATACCACATCATTTTTAAGTTTTGTTGAATTAAATTACATTTAAGCAATTACCAAACAATGCCTAGGTCGTTTTGATTCCGTTAGTTTCTTTTACGTACATATGATGTTTATTGGGATTGAATTGCTTAACCACCTAACTAAAATATAATTAAATTCTCATGTTTAAATTTCACATGATCATGAACAACACATATCCAAATAGCACTACTTTTGTTTATGTGTGATTCACACGTGAAAATTAACAGGAGAATTTTTGCTGTATTTTTAATCATGTGGCTAAACAATTAAGTTCAAGTGGTCATTCTAAAAGACATAAACTAAATGAGCTAAGGAGAAATTAATGAGAAATTTAATTGGACCAAATTGAAACTTTCAAAACCAATTACTAAATATGAAACTATGAGAACCAATGAGGACATTTATCTCAATTTTTATTTCAAAAAAACAAATTTTTTTTTGGATTGATTAAAAAACAAAAATTAGATCAAGTTGATGCAGGGAAAAATTTATTCTCCAATAACATGATGACACATGTCGATCTTCAAAGGTAAAATGGTAATTTTTTAATCATGACAAAATAGTCAATCTCCCGTTAACATGTGACAAAGAGCATAACAGTAACTTCACACCAAATAGCTTGATACTACTCCGTCACTCCAGCATATAGATAAATTCTTGCGGCCTATAGATAACTACAAAAGAATACTACTTCTATCACAATACTAAAGTTGTTATCTTAATCGGACTCTGCTCATACACATTATAAAAAAAATGAGCTCTCAAGTATCAAAAGGTAAATATACTTTTTAGATACAGTTTTCAGCTCACATAACTCTCTTGATTTTTTCAAAATCTAACTTAGATATCAGAGAGTCTTCTGAAAGTACACACCATTTTGATCCTCTTACGACTTTAAGTTTTTTTCTTGTTTCGTGTGTGCAGGTCCTACTTATCGACCATTCAGATTCCGATAGGTTTTCAACATCAACATAAATACTTATAAAATTATTTTAGTTGAAAATCATAATTGATTAAAAATTAAATTTTAAAAGATATGTGATGCAAAAGCTTTCGTAACAATTTTATCAAATCTAAATAATTTTAACTTTACAATGATTTGAAAACATTTTAAGGTGAAAAGCGGAAATTACAATTAGAGTAAAGTTTTAAATATATAATACTTACTACTATATTATAGATATGAGGCATATATTGGTCAAAACCAGAAGAAAGAGGCAAATTGGCCGTTTGGTTAGTTGAGGAGTCTTCAACTATGTACTCCTTCACAACTTCTAAGGGTCAATAGGCAAAAGAACCCCACACCTCGTGTGTATAGTTTTTGATAGTGATTATCGGTAAGGATAAAGCTCATTCTTGCTTCCCCTTGTATGTTTCTGTTAAAGGGGGCGCGTGCTTTTGGAAGTATTTTGCAACCACAAACATCAATTATTAATTATTCGAGATTTCTTAATCATACGAATAATAAATAAAAAATAAAACACGATATAACACGTTATATTTAGGTTCATTTTAATATAAAGTTACGTTTTATTAGAAGTTTTACTATAATCAATTTTTAAATTTTTTTATAATATACGCTCAATATGTATAAATAATTTAAAACATTCTAATTAAAATTTCAACCAAAATATATACAAAACCTAACATTTTCGAAGATACTATTCACTACGCGTGTCTGCTGGCATCAAATCATAGAAGCTCAGAGTTCATTCATTGTTTATTGGTATGTGCTTAAGGCTTTGAAGATAGAGATAACACGTGGGGTATTCAATAGCAGTAACAGAGAAACTTCATTTTCAGGGAACTTTTAGAAGATGCTTTTGTTTACTTTATGAAAAAGAATCGAACAGATGGCTTGTCACTTTTTTAAGTGTTTTAATAATGATAAAGAGATCTGTTGATGATCGTGCTCGGTACAATTATCTTATTTTGATTTGAGTTTCTAATGTCTTATTGAAAGAGATTTTGTAAACATGCTTTAAAAAAATACATAGAGCCGTAAAATTCTGACATTAATTCTTGAGAAACGTTGATCAAAGAAATTGGGTTCTAATGCTTGTGTCATGTGATCTTGGATTGCATGCATATTTGATTTTTCTGGCAGTGTAACAATGGCCACGCTCTATAGATGGAGCGGTGATGGGAGTTTGTAGTAAATTTGTACATCACGTATGTCATTAGTAATTTTTATTTGTCATATCAACGTAATTTTTTATTTTATTTTTTTATTAGTATTTAATTTATAAAAATTTTAAATTTATTATTATTTAATTTTTAAAAAATTATCACTTTAATTTTGGAAATAACATGTACTTTGGTGGCGTGCAAATTATATCATGCCCATGAGAAAAATCAATTGTTATAAGATTAGAGGTGAGAAACATGCGGTAGAGATCGGATACGAGTTGGGTTTTACGGATAATAGATTAATAGATATAAATTAAAAATATTTATTTTTTAATAAATCTTATTTTTCATGTTCGTATCTGTATTTTAACAAACAAAGAAATGATAAAAAACGGATAAAAACAAAAATTATCTTATTTTGATGAGAAAAAATAATCGAATTCAATACAAATAACGATTCATAAATACAGTTAAAAATATCTATTTTTTAATGAATTATTTTTTTATTTATATTTATATTAATATTTTATCGCATGAATAACAAATCAAAATTATGAAATGCTAGTTTTGAAAATATTAAATAAGCATGGATCCCTCAACTGTCGTTTATTGATTGGAGACTTGTTAAAATATTAAGTAAGCATGTGCTTGGTTGGTTATAAGTAGTTGATGCCTGATGGGCCAAACAAAACTAGTAGGTGGCTGGGAATATTAATAATATTAGGTTAGCATGTATCATCACGAAGCAACTTTTAATCTCACCGACCAAATTATTTTATAATTTTTTTCAAACGAACAATTAACAAATTAATCTAGTTGGCTAGTGCTGTCATGCTGTGTGCGGATGCTGCACTTTTAATTGGAACGAGGAGAATTATGCTTTTGAGGGTTCCTTTAGTAAGTAGCAAATTCAAAGGAGAAATGACTTTCTGCTTGAAAATCGTGATCAGGCTGCTGAAGGTTCACAAGTCAAGTCATAGTAAGTAGTGCTATCTTTTTATTGGAAAAATCACACTATCAGTTTTGAGTAATTTGAAGTCACTAATCACCCTATCATATATACTAATCTTTGACACTTCAGAAATCAAGCATTTTTCTATCCTTGTCTACTTATATGACAGTCGAGGTTTTGTTTTATATATATCCGTTAAAAAACGAAATGTAACCATAGACTTAGCTCACAGCCAAACTCATTGTACATTTATTGGCAAACAAGAACCCAATAGTTTCACAAATGGGTAATTGGTATATTAGCCAAGTTGGCTAGAATGTAACCATAAAGCCCAATCTGATTGGGTTCAACCGTTCAAGCTTTTCAATCCATAATCTTATGGAAGAAAAGAACATGGTGACTTGCACAATACTTGATTGAGATGGGTCCAACAAATGGTATGGATTCGCTTTGTTAGATTATGGATTGGCCATTGGATTGGGAGAAAAAAGATTATTGATCTGGGCCTATTATACCTATTCTTGATAGCAGCCACTGCTCACTCTAGCAGTTAAGTTTCAATGGGCTATCGGCTACTTCATACTAAATCAGTATACAAAGCCACTAATGATTAATGAATCGAGTTCAAGATTTTAATTGGTTAAGAAGAAAAATTAGAAGATGGATTTATAAAAGATTGATTTTTTTATCATGTGTTTGATAAAAATGATGAAAAAAAAAATAAAAATGAAAAACACAAAAAACAATGAGTTTATATTTTTGACTCCACTCCCCAGTTGTCTAACTTTGGTAAGATTATGATTTGTACTGTTGTATATAATGAAAGAAAACATAAATCTTCCCACTATTTTTTACTGTCAATCGAAACTAGAGTAAGAAACCAAGAAATGTTTAATATCTGTCACAATAACGATCACAAGCCCTAAAACAAGCAAATCAAAGAATAATGTTTCCTGCCAACTCGAAGTTGGGCAAAATGAGAAGCAAGCAGAAACGGGATACCAAACTTTCAAGTAGCTGTCAGACAATGAATCTCCCTTGCATTTGCATTCTCTAGAGCTCAGTGTCACAAAATCTGATCATCAATTCAGAAACCATTCTTCGCGCAAATGGAATATAACTTAGACTATACCTGTTGCAGCTCTATAATTAGTTTACATAAAATTTGATTACAAAATAAAGCTTGTGAAGCAGACTCAAGTAGTTAATATGGAGATCTTGCTAGATAGGGTCATGGACTGATTGACTGAAAAACACATACCAAAGGAAATATATTTCAAGTCCTCAATCAGTCGCGGTCCTAGAGAGAAGTTAGAGAGAGAAGCTCTCAAGCAAGTTTTTGCTGCTCCTCCCTAATCCCGCATCCCCTGTTGTTTTGATTTTATTTTTCTTGTGTCAATCCTTGTCATGCTTAATGGGGAAGAAGAAACCTAGCAAGCACAAGGATTCTACAACTCAAGATCTTAGAGATATTGAATATGTCCAGCGGTATTTTGAAAACAAGAATGCTACAGTGTCAATGTCGAATTTGAAAATAGCAGAAGATGGTACGGCTGTTTCCAAAGGCTCAACCAAAAGGAAGAGTAAGGAACTACCTGGTAATAAGTCAGGGGATTCTCTTCATGGTCATAGAGACAATTCTGGAGAGTTGAGAAATTCAAATCATCTTCAAGCTACTGTTCATGTGTCGAGCGGGAAACTTGAAGAAGAGAATAAACAGTGCCATGACAACACTATTATAGAAGATTCAGAGAGACTCTCTTGTACCTTAGGAGAAGAGGATACAAGCTTGGGCATTACTAATCCTGACCCCAGCTCTGATGGAGAGAGCTGCCACACGGATGAAGGTTCAGGTACTGTTCACGCAGTGCCCCTGAACCCAGAAAATTACAAGATGAACAAGACTGTTCCTGGTACCAGTAAAGCTCCATGGGTGAGCTTATTTGCTTACAATAGGCCTGAAAATGGAATGCAACTTTCAGTTAAGGAAGATGACAGTGAGGAGGTTAATGTCTCTGAGGAAGACTTGGAAGAAGAGCAGGATGGGTTCCAACACTGCTTGGTGGGCTACTTTGCAGGAAGATTTCCTGGGAAAGCAGCCTTGAAACGAATCACTGATTCATGGAAGGTTAGTGTTCAAACACATTTTCATGATAGTGGCTGGATAATTTTTAAGTTTTACATAAATGACCGTGTTTTGAAAGTCCTTCAAGAAGGCCCCTATATTGTTTATGGAAGATCTTTACTGTTAAAACCTATGCCTAAGTTCTTTCAGTTTGATAATGAAGAGATTAGTATCCTTCCTATGTGGATTCAACTGAAAAACTTGCCCCTGAAACACTATGGTCTGCAAATGTTCTGAGCAAGATAGGATCTAAGCTAGGAAAGCCTTTGTATGCTGACAAGTTAATTGCATCCAAAGGAAGGATTTCCTTTGCTAGATTACTAGTTGAGATTGATGTTGCTAAAGAAATTAAATTTTCTGTTACCATCAACCTCCCTGGAGGAAGATCTTTGGAGCAAAGTATTGCCTATGAAAAGCTGCCTAAATTCTGTAAAAGCTGTAAGGTGTTAGGACACTCTGTCCACACTTGCAGATCAAACTCTAAGCCTGCTCAGAGCTTGAAGGAGAATGAGAAATCTGATAAGGGTGCCAGAGCTTCTGTTGCCATGATTGGAGATGGGAGTGAGGGAGCCAGAAGCCTCTCTCAAATGAATTCTGAGGCTGGCCACAGTTCAGAACCTGGTGCTCCCTCCCCCTCAAAGACCAGGACCTTGACAGACCAAACTCATCAGAAATCTGCTCATTCAGAGGAGAAAGAGCCCTGTACTAAAGAGAACAATGAATGTAGGCAAGGGATGTCTCCCCTCAGCCAAGTCATGTCAAGAGATAACAGCTCTAATCAAGCCCAAAAGAAGCATCCCCCTGGCAGCCAGAAAGTAGTAGAGGAGGAAAGGTTGGAGGGCTTCCAGAAGGTTGTTAAGAAGAAGAGACTCAAGAGCTCAGTGACAGGCAGCTTCAAAGAAAGGAAGGGGAGGGGGGGGGGGGGGGGGAAGTCCCTCATTCTGTTAAATGAGAATTGCATGTTGGAATATCAGGGGTTTCCATAAACCTCTGAAGCATAATGGGGTCTTAAACCTCATGTCCTCTAATAGGTTAGATATTTTGTGTATTCTGGAAACTAAATTGAATGAGGAGAAGCTTCACAGGATCATGGAGAACAAATTTTGTCTCTAGCTGCAAGTGAACAACTTTCAGGATCATGAGGCAGGCAGAATTGTGATTCTTTGGGACCCTTCTAAGGTCAGTCTCTCTGTTCTTGATTCCTGCCCTCAAGTTATCCATTGCAGTATTAAATGTCTCTCTTCTTCTACTTCTTTTGTATCAAGTTTTGTATATGGCTTTAATACTATTGTTAGGAGGAGAAACTTATGGTCTAATCTTTGTAATTTTGGCTGTGATAGACATGAACCCTGGCTAGTGATGGGGGATTTTAACAATGTATTTGCTACAGATGAGAAAGTTAATGGTCTTGCTGTTACAGACTATGAGCTTAAGGATCCCAAGGATTGTTGTAGAGAAACTGGGCTGTGTGATATCAACTACTCTGGTTGTCACTACACGTGGTCAAATAATGTAATCTGCTGTAAACTTGACAGAGCTATGGTTAACAGTGCCTGGATGCAGGAAGGTTTGAGGGTATGTGGGCTGACCATGAGAAGTTTGTCAACACTGTGAGGGAGAATTGGATCAGTATTTAGAGGGGCACTAATATGTATAAGCTATGCAGAAAGGTGCAGTCTCTAAAATGCCATCTCAAGCAGTTAAATGAGAGGCATTTTAGCCATATTTCTGCTAGGGCTTTGGCAGCCTCTAAAGAGCTGTGTAATCTCCAGAAGGAATTGCATGAGGACACTTCCAACAGTGACCTTCAAGTCAGAGTAGCAGAAATGAAGCTTTAGCTTTCCAGCTCGCAGAGGCTGAAAGGAGCTTTTTCTATCAACAGGCTAAATGCAGACACCTTGTGAACAGTGATAGAGGTACTAAGTACTTTCATGCTATGGTGAAAAGGAAGACTTCCAGGAATCATATAGCCTCTTTGGATACTGCAGATGGGCTCAAGCCTTCCTCTGAAGCTGAGGTTGTTAGAGAATTCACCAACTTCTACTTAGATCTCTTGGGCTCTACCCACTCATGTCCTTCTGTTGATTCTGAAGTGATAAGGGAGGGGCCTAGAGTGCCAGATTCTCAAGCCTTCAGTCTAGAGATAGAGGTCACTGATGAGGGGATTAAGGCTGCCCTCTTTAGCACTGGGGATGACAAGTCCCTTGGGCCTGATGGCTATACTGCTTGCTTTTTCAAGAAAGCCTGGGACTATATCTGTCAAGATTTGATTGGTGCTGTGAAGGAATTTTTTAGAAATGGCAAGCTCCTCAAGCAAATCAATCATACAGCTTTAGCTCTGATTCCTAAGAAGAATGCCTCCAAAGTGGATGACTTTAGACCTATAGCCTACTGTAATGTGGTGTATAAGGTTATCTCCAAGATATTAGCTTCTAGGCTCTCCTATCCTGGGCAGCATAATAAACCAAGCTCAGACTGCTTTCATCAAGACTAGAAGCATGACAGAAAATATCTACTTGGTTCAGGAGTTGCTCAGGAAGTATAGTAGGAAGAGGATCTCTCCTAGATGCATGATAAAAATTGATCTTAGGAAAGCCTATGACACTGTTAACTGGGGTTTCTTGGACAACATGCTGTTTAATCTTGGCTTCCCAGTTAGGTTCAGAGGTTGGGTGATGGAATGTGTTTCTACTGCCTCTTTCTCCTTGAACATCAATGGGAGCATGCATGGTTTTTTCCCTGGTCAAAGAGGTCTTAGACAAGGAGACCCTCTCTCCCCATTTCTGTTTGTGATCATTATGGAGTACTTGTCCAGACTGCTTGGCAGATTGCAAGAGGAGGATGGTTTTAATTTTCATCCTAAATGTGATAAGTTCAGAATTATTCACCTAGCCTTTGCAGATGATTTAATTCTTTTAGCCAGAGGTGATGCATGGTCTGTTGGGCTTCTTATGCTGTGTTTTAAGCATTTCAGTGAGTGCTCAGGGCTGGAAGCTAGTATCCCTAAGTCAAACATCTTTCATGCAGGTGTTCCTAGGGCTGACCTTACTGATATTACTAGAATTACTGGTATGTCTGAAGGTAGCTTGCCCTTCAAGTACCTGGGGGTACCTCTGGCCTCTTCTAGATTGAATGCCTGCCACTTCTCCCCTCTGATTGATAAAATTTCAACTTACATAAGTTCTTGGGTACGCTGCACTCTCTCTTATGCTGGAAGAGCTGAACTGATTAAATCAGTCCTTCAAGGTGTTGAATGTTTCTGACTTGCTATCTTTCCTATTCCTGCAACTATCATTGACAAAATCTCCAGGCTATGCAGAGTCTTCTTATGGGGTGGCAAATCTCTGGTTGGGTGGAAGGATGTTTGTAAGCCTAAAGCTGAAGGGGGCTTAGGCCTCATTGACCTTAAGAGCTGGAATAGAGCTCTCTTGTCCAGGGCCTTATGGAATATCCATCATAAAAAGGACACTTTGTGGATAAAATGGGTTACTCATTACTATCTTTAGGGGAGTTCCATTTGGACTGTCAGTCCTAACCAAGATGACTCTCCATTGTGGAAGAAAATCCTGAAAATAAAAGAGGGCCTTATCTCTTCTGAAGGGACAATCCAGAAAGCTCAATCCAAGATGCTAGAATGGGAAGTTCATCAACATATTAGCATTAAGAAAGTTTATAACAGTGTAAGGCCTAGTGGTACCAGAGTTAATTGGGCATCTACAGTTTGGTACAACAGTTGCACTTCTAAGCATTTCTTCATTCTTTGGCTGGCCATCAAGGGCAAACTGCTCACTAAGGATAGCTGCTTGTTTCAGCAGAGGATAAGCTTTGCCCCTTGTGCAAAGATTTTGAAGAATCCATTGACCATTTATTTTTCTCCTGTCGGATCAGTAAAGCAACCTGGGCTATCATTAAAGACTGGAGAAGGGAGATGAACACCATCAGAAGTGCTACCAAATGGATCCTTAAAGAGGTCAAAGGTAAAAGGCCCTCTGCCACTGCTATTAGAGCTGCTCTGGCATGTACAGTGCATACCATCTGGTTGGCTAGGAATGCCAAGTATTTTGAAGGAACATCTGTTCATCCTAACAGCTTAGCCAGGAAAATTAAACTTCATGTGTATAGATTAGTTTATACTAGCTTTCCTGGGCTTAGGCCGTTTTTGTACCTAGCTCATTAACTTTGGGTTTTGATTCCTCCTGGGTATGCCCAGTGTAATTTTGTACATTGCTTTATTATAATTCATTTACAGATAAAAAAAAAATATATTTCAAGTCATGAAAAGGTGCAGAAGATGCTTTCCATATAAAGATTCTGACTTGAATTGACACGAATGAATGTGAAATGTGAACTTACCAAAAAAGGGCACAGATCTCAATTACGATTGCTAGTATTGTCAAAATCTTGCTATGTATCTGCAAGATGGAAAGAAAAAAGTTCAAAAAGATATCTACCTGTAGCATAGTAATCAATAATATGATGAGTACATAAAATGAAACCAAAATTGCTTTCTAGAGGCATATTTAAAAGGAAATCTGAAGCCAGTGGCAACTGAGGCAGAAAACACGGTACGAATGCACATCCAGAAGTCAGTGGGAACTATATTAAGTCACCCAGAATTTTCTAGACTAATCTCCAACCTTTACAGATTCAGCTTACTTCATTAAAAGCTGCATTTAATATTGTAGTATTGTACTGGTCTACTACAGCGTCAAGATCGTGAACTTACCAAAAGGGCACAAATGAGAGATAAGATGACACATCCAATGTATATAGCTGTTGCATAAACACGGACAGAATCAAACATCATACGAATTTGTTGCCAAGGTCCAATGAGGAAGGCTGTGCTGCCAAACAACACATCAAATTTAATATCTGAGAAATCTAGTGAAGACATAAGTTTAGTTAAACTAAGTGAAGATGAACCCACAAAAACTATAAGAACGCATGTCATCAGCATCACTGATAAATGATTATATACTCTTGAAACTATTTAAGTCATTCCCTAGATCCCACAACAGCTAAACTGGGTCGGTTTGATGTTGTCTATCAGCAATCAAAATTCCAAGCATAGCCATATGACAAACAAAACACAAGGTTACACACCCAATTTGGTTAAGAACAAGGCAAGGTTGGTGAGAAGAAAGAAATGCTACAAATGCTATTCTTCTGATATAACATTCAGAAGCAGATTATGTGACTATATTTCCATCAGATGAAAAGAGGAAAGCAAAACATCAATTTTTAGTATTCAAAGCACCATGGTTCTTGCAAAAATAACTGAGAGATATGAACATTAGTTTTATAATTTATTTGGTCAATTAAACCATTAAGATCAATTTTAAGCTTAGCAGTCTAATAAAGTAGTATTGCCTATATAGAAAACGGTTAGAACTCACTGCTTCATTCAACAAAACCAGTCAACCTACCTTCCAACTGCTAGCACATTGCCAAAGGTGAACAATACAGCAAATTTGATGGGTTTAGCGAACGCAATCAATGACTGCAAAAGAAGCAACATTAATGAGAAATTTTTTGAGTTAATTACATTTTCTATTGGCACTCGGTAGAAAGAAAATGTTGTAAACTTTCACTAACCAAATCATAACTATTGACACCAAATGCAAATGGTGATTGACAATTAGGCATGAAAATGGATAAGCCACCATTGATGGGTACGGATCCAGCAAAATTTTAAAAATTAGCACCGCTAAAGTTCCACATTGCTATTATGAGCTAAAATCAATGCCACTGTGGCTTTCAAGGACAGAGAAAGTAAATCCAAATTGCCAACCAAATAAGGCAGTGGCGTATAATTTGCATTCCCACGTTTCAAATTAAAAGAACCCGAAAAGGGGAAAAAAGAAGAAGAAGAACCCATCAAAGTATGTAATCGCATGCACATACATCATTAACATTATAAACGGTAAAAGGAAAGAAAGAGGGCATAAATGTTCATACCAGAAACATACAGAGCATACCAGCGACCAAACAAGCTGCGAATCCGTACATTCTCTACTTACACAAAGAAAAAACCCAATAAAATATTAGAAATCGAAGCAATCTAAATAGATTGAAGAAGTAAATGAAAATGAAATCAGAGGGAAGTTGTAAAGAGTACCTGCGTAGAAGAGAGAGAACAGAAGCCATCTGATTCTTCATCCAGAAAACTCTCTGCTCTCTCCTCATCATTCCCTGAAATAATCTGGTTCAGCTTCCACATCTTCGTTGATTATTGAATTCTATTCATTGGTTAGAGAGAAGACGAAACGCTACACATATAGTGGATGATCATGAAAAATAGTGAGAGAAAAAACTATCGAGAGGAAAGTATTTTTATTGAAGGGTAAATTACACTTACATTCCTCAGGTTTAACTAACTACAATCTAGTCCCAAATTTTGCCAATGGTACTTTCCTCCCAAAGCTTATTGTGTCCCTTACAAAATCATCCAAATGGTTAATATCCAATATAAATGTTGATGGAATTGAATTAATTGATGGTGTGACGACATGTAACATACCCATGATGTCAAAAGTATCAAGTTTACCCTCATCAATTTAATGTTAAATCACCAAAATAAAATAAAAACAAATAATTTAAAAAGAAAACAAATATTGCATGAATTTAACTCATAATTTAATGTAGAGATGGAGCCATGTAGGGTTTAGTGGGGGCACCTGTCCTAGTTGAAATCTTAAAACCTTTGAAATATTTTTTATTAAAAAAATATATTTTAGATTGTTTCTATCTGTATTTAAATCAAGTAAAAAATTGTCTTATAAATGCTATTTATTATATTTATCTTATCTTTTTAATTAAATGAACTAATAATTTTGAATTGGTTATGGAAATATATCTCAATATTAAGTCAGTATTAAATATTACTTTCAAAGCAGAAGAAAAATGAGACACAAATGTAGTTGAAAATGATATATTTAATGGTATTGATAATGAAATTCTATTACAATGTTTTTAAAATATGAAAACACACAAGAAACGATTGTAAATGGTTTTGTATTTACATGCAAATATGGTTTTAGCTCTACTATTGATTTTATGACTAAACTTTTTTATATGAAAATATTCATATTAATAACACTATATGAGATATTCTCAAATATGTATTTTGTGAAATTTTTATAATAATTTTATCTCAAATTATAAGTAAATATGCTATAATAATTTTTCACCATCAATGAAAAGTTATAGATCCATTCATGATCCAATGTAAAGCATTGATTTTAATCCTCTAAGTCAAAGATAGATCACTGTATGAGTAAAAATTGATCATGATAATTTTAACTTTTAAGATCTTTTTTTAAAGTGAGTCATCTAATATACATATAACACATGAAATCCATTGAGATTTTTTTATTTTATTGTATGATATTGTACTTTCACTTATTATTTTATTTGAAAAAATTTAAAATCTCTTAAAAATAAAATAAAATTTTCAATTATAATAAAAAAACATATATATATATATTTTAAAAATAAAATCCAAGTCTCAATCTTGAACTGAACGCTTTTAATTTCATAACACCATTTTATTGCATTGCAAATACTTTGGGTGAGAGTTTTTTTATTGTATTATTTGCTATAAATTTAAATATTTTTATATGAAATAAGATTAATTGTTATGTTTTTTTGTTATTTATTTTTTATTGATGTAAACAAACTTCTAAATTTTAATTTTTTTAACTCGTGGTGACTTGGTTAGAGGAAAATTTTAGTTCGACCCTCCCAAAAAAACAAGGGTTTGTTAGTTATTTTTTCTTAATAAATAATTGATTAAGTCAAAAGGAAAACATCTATTTTCACAAAAAAAAAAAGCAATAATGATAAAAAATATATATTGCTTTTCTATTAACCTCACAGAAGGATGAGATTGCAACCTACATAAAAATAGTTGGGGGAAATGTTAGTTTGAAAAAGAAGTAGAGATCAAGTTTTAACTACAGTCACACTTGGGAAATGTCAATGTAATTTACCCTTTCTCAAAATGATGACGATCTAGTATGTGAGCGACCATACCACAACATAATGAAAAGACGCCACGTCATAACACAGACAGCCACAACAATTTTTTTTAAATAGACACGATGCCGTTCTGTTGCCTTCATAAAAATCGAGGTGGATATTACATTTTGCCCCAAAACCTCCCAACTCCTTTTACCCTTTTGGTTTTGTCTCGACTCTGCAACTGCGCTGCTGTGTGTGTGTGAGCGAGAACCCTAACTGGAACTGCAACTTGAATTGTGAGAGAGGGACTCTCTTTCTAGATTGATAGAGGCGGTAATATCAACCAAAGCGCGAGGCAAGGACAAATCCAGCTAAGATGTCGTCGACTCTGCTGGAGGTGACTCGCGCGGCTCACGAGGAGGTGGAGCGGGTCGAGCGACTCATAGTGAAGGATCTTCAGACCGAACCTGCCACGAACAAGGACCGTTTGTTCCAGAGCCACCGAGTCCGTAACATGATCGATACAGTCACCGCCACAACCGAGAAACTTGTAATTTTCTCCTACTTACTCGAGATTTTTTTGCGCTCTCTGTTTGGTCGCTTAGAAAATCGAGAAAAAAGTGGTAATTTTGAATATCTCATCTTATATGTTGTAGATTTATATGCGAGTATTTGTAAGTGAGTGACAGTCTCGACAACGAAATTGAAACACTATGGCCCACTTTGATAGAGTGTTTAAAGCAATCAATCCGACCTTGATATTCGCTTAAAAATGCAAGAGAAGTTTGGATATATAGTGTTGAGTGAAAAATAAGCAGTACTCGTGCTTTGAATAATTATGTTGCCCCTAGTTGATTAGTAACTTATTGCGTTAAGATGCAAATAAGATTGCAATCCCTTTACAACATTTTCGTCCGTAATAGATGGAGTATCTGTTAACTACTTACATAATTCTTTGTCTTGTCTTCTCGTCTATAAATTAAAGTTAAGTAGCATTTCTTTCTGGTTGTTTCAGATTAATATCTATGAAGATAAAGATAATGCGAGGAAGGATGAGATTGCAGCTCTTGGTGGCCAAAGTGCTACAGGGACAAATATTTTTAGTGCATTTTATGATAGATTGAAAGAGGTAAGTTGAGTGTTTTTTTTTTGGTTTATTAAATTTATAATTATCTGGTTAAGATTGAAATGACCTTACTAGAGGGCAATTTCCTGTCAATTAAGGTTTGTACTTAATTTTGGCTTAATTGTGTGATTTCTTGTTTAAATGGGTAACAGAAGATTATAAATTCTAAGTGAGACTCATGCTTAATAGCATCGACTATCGATACTATCATTAAATTTTTCGAGATGGCAAAAAATCAATCTAAAAGTTGAGCCAACGGTACATGTTATTCTCCATGGCACAGTTGTGAATGTCTGTATGGGTTCCTAAGTGTGTGTGTATGTGTGTGCGCACGTGTGCATGAACATGCATGTACCTGTGTTAATTCTTTTGATTTAAGTTTGTCTAAATGGTGTATAGTTATCAAACATGTGATTGAAGTGTGTAGAAGTTGCTTTGAAAGAGTGAGACAGGAGCATATTGAAATCGAAATCTGAAGTGGAAAGTACATCCCTTGCTTAAATAATCAGCAATTCAATTTGTCTCTTTATTTTTTATATTTATCATGGCAGTATGGTCAACTATGATATTTCATAAGATAAAGACAAAGTAGAGGACCAAATTGCTGATAAGATCAATATGTGTATTATGTGTGAAAAGTTACTCACTCGGCCCCTCCAGCACTACAAACATATATTAAGTAATGTAGTTTGGTGGAATTTCTTACACATTGAGATTTTTAGTGAATTGATTACTGAATGTGCAGATACGTGAGTACCATAGAAAGCATCCAGCTGCGCGTGTTGTTGATACTAACGAGGAGTTTGAGGAACTACTTAAGGAGGAGCCTGTGATTGAGTTCAGTGGGGAGGTATCTCTTTGACTCTGTCTCTATCCATCTCTCTGTCCGTCCATCCCCTCCCCCCCCACACACACATACCGAAAAAAGGCAACAAGATAGAAACAAAAAAAGTTAAGGCATGTGCACCTTGTTCCCTTAAGGTACTTTTTCCCTCCATGCAATCTTTCTTAACATTCATTTATGTGTTTGTTTTTTTCTCAGGAAGCCTTTGGGCGATATCTAGACATGCACGAATTGTATAATCAGTACATAAATTCTAAATTTGGAGAACCCATTGAATACTCTGCTTACCTTGATGTTTTTTCACAACCACATAAGATCCCTCGCAAATTGAAGTTGACAAGGTAAACTTTTGTTGGAGTTGTTTTGTTTTTCGTTTAGGAAGATGATTGTCAATATTCTGATGTGGTAATTTTGTGTCCTATTTACCTGCATCATCCTCCTACTTGTGCAAATGATTCATGGCGTTTCAATGTCTGTTATTCTGCAGGCAATACAGGGAGTACATGGAAAACTTACTGGAGTATTTGATTTACTTTTTTCAGAGGACAGAGCCACTGCAAGATCTTGATAGAATATTCGCAAAGGTTCACTTCCAATTATTTATTTTTGTACCAATTTTTTTCTTCAGATTTCATAAATTTAAGTATGTTATGATGCTATTTATAAAGAAAAGGGAAAATGACATTTATACCATTGAGGTTTAGCGAAATCTACACTTGCCTCACTGTGTTCTCAAAGCCTACAGATACCCCATTGAGGTTTGTTTTTTCTTTACAAAAACCTCACTGCTGTTTATATTTTTTCAGTCAATTGTTATGAATTTGGTCAAAAAGGGTAAAAGCTGAGAGTAAATGAGAGAGAGAAATTACTATTTATACATGGGCAGTTTTCTGTCAGGGGTTAACTGTCAAAGTTGGTCAAATGGGGTATTTGTAAGTTTTGAAAAAACAGTTGGGCAAGTGTAGATTTCGCTAAACCTTGATGATATAAATGCAATTTTCCTTAAAAAAGTATGTTATGATGCTGTACTAAATGCATAACCTACTCTTCTACGTCGTTGTAAATGGGTTGCACCCTCTTGATGCGTTTTTTGTTTTTAATATATATTTTTACTTATAAAAAAAGCCTACTCTTCTACTGATGCTAGTGTTACTCAAGAACCAGTAGTTTTAGAATTTCACTAGTATTCATAGCACGAGATGTATGCGTAAAAACTTAATTTTTCATCAATATTTTTTGTTTTTTTATAAGTTTCACCAATATGTTAAGCTGTGTCAAAAGTCTTAATGTATTAAATGGATACGCTTTGGTATAACTGTCATGGCTAGAGGGCAGTGGATCATAATTAGGCAGATTACAGCTTCTTTTCTGAATAACCTGCAGAAATGCTTTATATGAACCTACTTTTGGAAGATTTGATGTTTATGAGTCCAATTTGTAGTTTCATGTTTTTGGTTTGGCGAACCCCCTCAGGATAATCTTGGATCCTGCAGTGTTAAATAACGTGGGAAAGGTTTGTGGCAGGTTATGACTGATTTTGAAGATCAATGGACAGATGGCAAGGTACAAGATTGGGAGAATCAAGGTGAAGAAAACGGTCATGTTCCACCTCAGCACACTGTGATCGATCTTGATTATTACAGTACAGTCGAAGAGCTGATGGAAGTAGGTCCTGAAAAGCTAAAGGAGGTGATGGCGATTCTTTGTGATCAGATGATTTTTCTCCAGCTGCTTTTGTTCATGAACTGTATCTTTTGTACTTGCTGCTTAACAGAAATATTTTTGTAAAGCCTTGTTTCTCCTTGAGGTTTACTGTATTTATTTCTGGCAGGCATGTGCTGCATTAGGACTGAAGACTGGTGGTACTCTTCAGCAGCGCGCCGAGAGGCTTTTCCTTACGAAGGTGAGTTTGTAATAACTCCTTTTATCTAGTATTGAGTTAGGCAATTTCTGAAATGTGATTTTATGTTCAGTTGTGCTTCAGTAACATTATTTACCTGCTTGTACATAATAGTATGTGCCTTCTTGCTTTCATAGTTAGTGCTTGTTTGATGAATAAGAAGCTGAAAACAACTTAAAAAAAGTTGATTTAGGCCCAAAATCAGAAACTGGGTTTTGTAACTTTTAATCTCAAAATCAGTTTTGGCACTATTAATGTTTTTAAATTACCCAAGTGTGGCAAAGGTATTTATACCCTTGCCACTATATAAATCATTAACCATTCTTCCTAATCAAATTTTAAATGTAAGAATTATGCATCTATTATTATTATAACATTGAGATTATTATTTTATTTATTAATAAAATTATTAGTGTTAAAATCATGTATTTAGGGTTTGGACTGAGAATTAGAGAGAGAGAGAGAGAAAGAGAGAGAGAGAGAGAGAGAGAGAGAGAGAGAGAGAGAGAGTAGAGAGAGGATGGCTGAGAACACACACACATATATAAAACATAGAGAAATCACAATAATACCTTTACTCTCCTAATACTCCCCCTCAAGTTGGAGCATATATATCATATGCACCCATCTTGTCACAAATAGATTTAACTTGTGAACCATCCAATTGTTTAATAAACAAGTATACTCATCTGCTGATTTCACATATCTTGCACTAATCACATTATGCAAAAAATTTCTCAAACAATATAGAAATCAACTTCAATATGCTTTGTCCTCTCATGAAACGACAGATTAATTGCAATATGAATGACCACTTGATTATCACACATCAAGCTCATAGGACGAGACTGCTTAAATCCAAGTTATGCTAATAACTGCTTTAACTAAACTAACTTGCAAGTAGTGTGTGTCATCGCTCTGTTCTCATACTCTGTACTTGATCTAGTTACCATTGTTTGTTTTTTACTCTTTTTTGACATCATAAACACACATAAACACACAATATCCATTAGTAAAAAAGTTGGTGCATGTATATTCTCCAACTTGTTACACGTACATCCATCTAATTTATTACAACTAGATTCAATCCCAACTACAATAGACCCTTAAGAACAACCTCGAGTCAACAATACCCACGACACTTAGGTCAACACGACTTAACAACACTGGATCAACAAGATCTATGGACAAGATCTGGGGACTCTGGATCATCAAGACTTTGACTTTAACTTTTATTAGAACAGGCTGCTTCAATGAATCGGATCCATGAAATGACTCGGATTGGGTCTTCTTTAACAACACAAAAACTAAATCTGGATTGGATCGACCGGATCCAGGTTGAGAAAATGGCTACTGTTCACGGTCCTAAGGTATTGTAGTACTCACTGTTCACAGGATACTATTTGTGGTACTGTTCACGACACTGTTCACGACCTTTTTTTTCAGAGATAAGAGTAGGGCAAAACCAAAATATGATAGATTAAAGAAAAGAAAATAAGAAAGACGGCTATGGCCGGACGAGGTGCATTAGGCCGTTCGTCGAAACTGTGGAAGCACTTAGGCTCTCAAAATAGGATCAACCGCTTGATACCATGTTAAGATTATGTATTTGGGGTTTGTACAATGAGTTACAAAGGGAGAAGAAAGGGGGTGGCTAAGAAAACACATTGACTTACTAATCCTAAGGTTAGTACTCGTATATATATAATATATATATAACATGGAGAAATCACAAAATACCCTTACTCTCCTAACAATTATTTTATTTATTTAATAAAAATAGTATTATTATTAATTAAATTAATCATTACTAAATATTATTTTAATTGTTTATATTTTATTGTGAATAAAATTAATATGTTTATATTGTACAAATAATAAAATCAATTTTATGAAAGAAAAACCTCAAAATAGTCGAATAGTATTCATATACCCTTTTTAGTAATTTCAACATCTAAAAGTAGTTTTACAATTTACCAAACACATCAATTAGTTTGACAACATTTTTAACACAATTTTTACCAAACACCAAGTAACTTTTAACTCCACAACGCTTTTACCTAAAGCTGTTTTAGAATTACTTTTGAGTCTCTAAACGGGCTCTTAATAGTTTGCAGATCTTTGATTCTTTTTTATCCTTTTAAAGGGGATCTGATTAATTTAGAATATCTGTTGGCTTATAACGCGATCTAAAGGGCTTTAGGAAGTCCATTGTATAATCTGAAATGTTTGTTTTAGAATCCTGATAAGTTGAGCATTCCTTTCAGCTTTTGAAGGCATTTCTTTTTGTAGATATGGCTTGAAGTACGGTCCAATATAAATTTCTTGGAAGATTTATGTTATGAATTTAAGTCATCTAGTACATTCAAGGTCTGCATTCTTTTTGCAGCACACACCTCTAGAAAAGCTGGACAAGAAACATTTTGCCAGAACTTCACGCGGACTGCGGCAAAATGGCGTTGCTGCTGCCCCACAAGAAGCTGAAAATGAAAAAGAGATCGCCCTAATTGAGGCCAAGACGAAGAAACTTTGTGATTTATTGGATGAGGTTAGCGATGTTGCTTTCTTGTTTAGTTGGTCTTGCTTTTTTTATTGAAAGTGTTTTGACCACAACTCACCTATTGATTCTGTGCATGGTCTGCTTTTCAACATTGTGAGTAAATGTTCCCGTAGTTATAACGGTGTTTGTTTAATAACTGTGATCTTGTGCAGACAATTGTACGAACAAAGCAAAATGTGGAGAAGAAACAGGCACTGACATACGAGGAAATAGAAGCAGAACGTGAGGAGGTACGTTTAAAATATTTATTCCCACTAACTCTAGTTCAGATTTGGTTGGTTCACGTGTGGAAAGACATAGTTTAATTATGACTGAATTGAAATTAGAATTCAAATCTTCAATTCCAATTTTACATGCTTATTTCACTCCAGAGTAATTTGATAACATGAATTATGCATTTTAAATAGTCTTGTTGCCTTCCATGGAACCTGGACTGATATTTAGGCAACCATCTAAAGACTTGGGCTTCATAGCATTCTGGAGAGTGGAGACAATGCGTAAATCTTCTTTTTTGTTTTTTCCTTACGATACTACGATGAAATAAAAATGAAAGGGAAACTGAAACTTCTCTCATGAAAATTTTCCCACCTTCTGGTTGAGTTTAATGTGTGTTGTTATTGGCCGTCCTGTAATTTTTAATTCATAAATATCAACTATGTAGACATTTGCTTAGTATCTAATGTTGCATAACTTGTTTTGTATATTTCTAAAGAGATTTTCAGCCATACTTTTGCTGTTTTGTGCTTGCTTCCGAAATATGCATGAAGTTAACATGGAATTTTTGGTCTAAATTTAATCTTCGATCTTGGTTGGTCCCCTTCCCCAAAAGATTTAAAGGGAAAAAACAAAGCCTGCTTGCTACAGTTTCTTATAATTAATGGTTGCTTGGATTTGACTCTTTCTTGCAGGAAGAGACTCAGGTTGACACTGAAAGTGACGATGATGACCAACAGATTTATAATCCCCTTAAATTGCCAATGGGTTGGGATGGGAAGCCTATACCTTACTGGCTATATAAACTCCATGGTCTTGGTCAGGTATTTTCTCTTCTTAATTGTAGAAGACTACTTTCTATGGAGTACTTTGTTAATGAAATATACTTGTAAGCTTGTACCCCTATTCCTGTAGTTTTGGGTGCAAGTTATAAGTGCTTAGTTGCACTTTAATTGAGCATTTTCTTAAATCAATTGGAAAGGTGCTCTTGTTTGTTCATGTGCTACTTATTTTTAAGGATGTGTGGGGTACATATTTGCCATTGTGGCAGTATTTATCATCTATTGCTAATCGCCGAACCATTAGCAGTGAATGCTTGGGCAATCTATGGTGTGTCTTAATCATATGACGTTACAGACCCTGTCTTGTTAAAGAAAAATTATTCCGTTTTCGTTTTCTCCCTTGTTATTTATTTATTTGTTATTGGTCTCTGAGCTTTGTCGGGGTACTACTGCCTGTTTTGGGTGACAAGCATTCTAGAGGCTCTTGCTCACAAGAATGCTCTTTAATGTATTCCAGGAATTTAAGTGTGAGATATGTGGGAACTATAGTTACTGGGGGCGTAGGGCTTTTGAACGGCATTTCAAGGAATGGCGGCACCAGCATGGGATGCGTTGCCTTGGTATTCCAAATACCAAGAACTTCAATGAGATTACATCTATTGATGTATGTTGCTTCAGACTTTCTGTATCGATCTTATACTTTATTGCTATGAATCAATCTTCTTTCCCCACGACTTGTTCTTTTGTAATTGCAACTGTGTGCTATCTTCATTTGGGCTTTTACAATCAGTAAAATATTGAACTCCCAAGTAAGAAGTATGATCTATGTAGCCTCTGATGACAAGGGACATTTAGATCGAGTTGATGATTTATGGACATACGTCTTCTTTCTTAAATATAAGACATTACATGGTTGTGACTTCTGACAAATAGTTATGACCGTGCATTTAGATGACTGCAGAATATGTTTATACTAGCAGAAATAATAATATTGATATTATGTTTCTTTATAATTTTCTGTTGTCTCCATCAAGTAGGGGTGGTTTAACACAGGTTTTGGTTAAGCGGAACTTTTTTATAAATGAAGATGAATTTACGAAGTTATTTGAATTTCTATCTTGTCAATAGTTCCTTATGTATATACAACTTTTTACTTACAAAGAAAATGTTTCTTGGTGATTATCATTCTTTTATTCTAAACATTGTATTTTGCAGGAAGCAAAAGAATTGTGGAAAAGGATACAAGCACGCCAAGGAATTAGTAAGTGGCGCCCAGATCTTGAAGAGGAGTATGAGGATAAAGAGGGTAACATTTACAACAAAAAGACATACACTGATTTGCAGCGCCAGGGGCTTATCTAAGAACTTTATGAGGTGGAGTAAGTCTTAGGATCCAGGAGTTCAAATGTTATGCTGCTGTATTCGGAATCAGTTGGGCAGCTTAGAATACTCAAATCAAATGTATTGAACTATTGATAGACTTGTTATAACGAGAAAGCTTCTGAATTTTGTTGTGTTAAATGAGTTTTCTTTGTAAATTTTTTAAGTGAATCAAATTTACTGGGCTTGAAAGACCAGCGTACTGCTTTGTCTATCGGTAAGCAGTGTAGGACTTTACAATTTTGTATCAAAACTCAAGTTCCTGGTGGAGTTTTTTAGTGGTAACACTTTTTGAATTGTGTTTTCCCAGGCTTGTAAAAATGAGGGCCGAACCATTCACCCCACGAAGGACTAACATCCTTGAGTCCACATATGTTCCACAGAAAAGCTTCGATAAATCAAACATCTCGTGGGACTTGTGTACGAGCTTATTGAACTACATTTCTCGCAGTATCAACATTTTGATTTAATGGGTCACCGAGATTCATCCTCACCTCAAAGTAACCTGAAACAAGCTTAATCACAGGAAGGTTTGAAGGAAACTCCTTAAAGGGGACTACTTTCTTCCATTTTCTAATTGATAGTTTCTGAGTTAAAGAATCCTGAGTATTTGATCCACTCAAGGAGAACAATCCTGTCCTCTTTTCTTCCTTGAGATATAGCCGTCTACCAGCTGTTAGTCTGAACAGAGAGCTAACTTGCAATTTACCAGTGGTTCCAGTCTTGTCATGGGGCACATCCTGACCCATCATGACTTTGAAGCCAATGTCAGATGTGAGAAAAAAGCTCGTATTTGCCTTTGATGCTCTCAATATGGTAAGGTGTACATCACCTACGAGGACACGAGCAGGAGGCTAAGGGTCAACCCTATGTCTCCCAGCACAGTATAATGGACGCCATTTTCCTGGCAGTAGCTGTAACCAATTCTACACGTAAAAAAAAAAACACCGAACAAGCATCATATTCCAGTGACCTCTTTAGAAATCATAAAATAAATAATGGAAAAGATATGAAGGATGTAAATGATAGACTACCTTTGGCCTTGAATGTGGACTCAGCATCTCCACTAATTCAATGGAAAAGATATTAACATATTGACAATTGAGTTTGGTTTTATATGTAAACAAATCAAGTTCAAGCCATCGACTTAAAAGTTATGACAACACAATTTTTTTTCTGCATAGTTGTAATAAGCTAGTTTTAACTTATTTATTTTAATCAATATGATCTTAAACTTCATTAAATTTAATTTATTTAAAAAATTATGTTTGAAAATGTGTTTGTTTTACATCTAAAAATCAAATACAATTCATCAAATCAAACTTGAACACGAGACTCAACTTACTTCGTTTCATTTGCAACTTGAGTTTTTTTGGGGTTTTTTTTAAGTGAAGTAATGTTATATAAGTACAATGATAGAATAGTTTGATAAACTCAAAATACAAGAACATAACACATCTATAAAACCATAGTCTTATCACATTAGCGACTTAAAGTGAGATAAAATAACCAATAAATTGTATAGTATAGCTAATCGATGAAAATCGAACATTAAATCTTGTGATTCCAAAGTCTTCAACTTGGTCTAACTATAATATATACTTTTATGAAACAAATTAAGGCCTAAAGTAGATTGATCATCTCCTTTAAAAAAGTTGAAAGATTTGTATTTAATAAAAAAAATTAGTGAAAATATCGTTAATTCGTTCCATTTGTAAAATTATAAAAATCAAATTAATGGGAGGTTCAATAATAATAATAAAAAAAACTGATGCTAAAAGTTCAAAACTTAGACATGAGTTGAAGGTGTGAACATCAAAAGAAATTTTGTAGCCAACACGACCTTTTGTTTCTCTATTGACGATGTTAATTCATTTAAATCAACTTACTTTAAGTTAATTTAAAATAGTTACCAAACATGGCCGTACCAGCTTGCAGCAGGATGCCTTTCAACATTTTCTTAAATCGGCAAATCTGTATTAATGAATTCAGAATCAATTGATGGTTATTTTATTTTTAAAAGTTCTCACTTTTACCCAAACAAATCAATTATGTTGTTTGGATCTTAAATTATCGAAATTTAACTTTTTAAAATTTAAAGTTTTAAAATTTTAATGATTTAAATCGTATTTAATCAACTCTCAAACGCAATCATTGACAATATTGGTTTTATATGCAAACAATTCAAGTTTAAGCCATGACATAAGAATTGTTTCATAAATAATTAAAACTCAAATCACTTAAATGTTCAGTTTGACATGATTGACAAACTTATAATTTATTATTATTAATATAGACTTATATTTGAGATTTATAAGACTTAAATTATTGTAAGTCATGACAACACAAAACTTTTTTCACATAGTTCTAATAAACTATTTTTAACTTATTTATATTGATTAATAATGTAAATACATACCAATTTAATCCTAAACATCATTAGATTTTGTTCAATTTAAAATATAGGTTGATAATATTACCAAAGCATTATTTATCGTGTCAGAACAATATTTACTTAAAATGACAAAACTGTTTTTATGGAGTATTTTTTCCTTATTCTTTTCATTAATTTGTTATTAACAAACCATCCTCAGACAAATATCGCGACTTAAAAAAAATGATATTTAAAAACGAGCTTGATTTAGGTTTGAAATTATCTAAAATTTAATCAAATCAAACTTGAACACGAGATTTATAAGTTCATTTTTAATTTAAGTTATTATTTAATTTCTTGTTATATAAAAGATTTGAGTTTAATTTTTTTTAATGTTAAAAAATTACAATTCAAACCATATTGCGATTTCATCCAACAAAGCAAAAAGAAATTGCCGATCCAAAACAAATTTTATCAATTTCCTTAATCGAACTCAGACACATAATGAAAATGCATTTAAAAGTTTCTTACTATAATTTGATCAAACAGAGAAAAGGAAGAGGCTTTTCACTAAATTCGTACCTCATTAAAGAAGATTTTTGAGTAATCTACCATTGTTTTACTTTTATGTTTTTTTTTTCTTTCCCTTACTCCAAATTTTTACTGCATTTGAAGTTTAATCCTTTTGGATTTGTTCGCCTCATTTGCTCAATCCTCTGCCTTTTTTGTATGTAAGACATCATTAATAAAATTTTTAAAAAAAAATCAATTAAGTTTTCAACTGCAAATTTTTTGATTTATATTTGATGTAACCAAGAATTAATCGTGACCTGTCTCGCCCGTCTACCACGGTTCTAGAAATCAATTGGATTTAAATCCATCGACTTAGGTGGGTCCAACCAACCATATGCGTTAACTGCTAAACAAAAGATGCTTTTCTGTCATCTAGTTTAAAATGCGCAAATGGCTGAATCTGATTGGCTAATCCATTCAGTCTCAAATGGTGTGGTAAGCACAAAAAGCTCTTTGTCCCCTTCTGCAAACGTGTCACGTTCTAATTGGAGATCACAACCCAACCTAATTACTAGATCATGATAAACTAACAAGAAAACCCTGCCGTTCTGCTAGGACACTATCATAATAAAATAAAAGCTTGAAGGGTAATATCGTCAACCTGTCACAAGTTATCCCCAAGTCTTCTCCTAGTCTCATTTTACTACGATTAGCAAAAAGTAAAATAGCCTCCGCACGCACCTGTTTTCCTCCCCTATTCAACATCACATGCTTTTTCTCATTTATCCCCAAATCTCTCTGTGGCTCTCTCGTAATTTATCTCATTCTCAATCCCAATCCCAATCTCACAGCCACCCCACTAATATCCGGCGATCTGTACTCTCCGGTTACCGTTCTCACTCGCCGGCAACTGCATCCGTCTGATTAGGGTTTCTAAACCTTCTGCGGTTAAGCTCTGTATCATCGCTTATTATTTGCGATTAGGGTTTTTGCTGTCCGTTTCTAGCTTCAAATTATTGCTTAAGCTTCAGTTTTAGGGTTTCAGTTTCTGATTTATGGGCCGATTTTTTTTTTCGAAGATTTGAAATTAGAGTTTTGTTCTAAATTGGTGTTTAGTTTTTCGATTTTGATTCGAGTTCTCGGTACTCGTCGGGGATTTACAGTCAAGGTTTTGGAGTTTTTAGACATTTTCGGTGATGCCGCGAAGTTCACGTCACAAATCGAGCAAGCACAGTTTTAGGGATTATTCAGATTCGGAAAGAGATTCGAGTTTGAAAGAACGAAAGGTCAAAGAGGAGAGTAGTGTTAAGGCTTTGAAGGAAGGTTCTGGCGATAAGCGAAAGGCCGATTCGAAGGATAGCAAGGACTTGCACGGTTCAGGGAATGGGGAGTACTTGGAGGAGTACGGTAACTCCAAGCGCCGCAAGGAGAGGGTCGATGAAGGTGTCAACAATAGGTGGAATGGAGGCGAGGATGATAGAGGCGACAGTTCTAAGAAGTCGAAGGGGTCAAGTGATTCTAGGAGTAGAAGGAAAGATGAAGGTGAGGGTGAAGAAACAAAGAAGAGTAGCGTAAAGAGTGAAGGGAAGCATAAGGAATCAAGTCGAAAGGAGGGTAGGGAGGCTGGGGTAGAGAGGGATAGGGAGAGGAAGTACAAAGAAGGGAAAAGTGAGAGGTTGCTTGACAATGAAGAACACCGTGGGCCGAAGCCAGCGACTGAAAAAACTGGTAAGGTAACCCATTGATTTGTTGGTTGGTTATGGCTAGTTTAATCAAGAACAATTTGGAAATGTTTGCTTGTATACATACATATGTACCTTATCTAATGTGGCTAAATTGTTTTCTGACGGTGAATTTCACTTCTAGATGGATTTTGAATAGGTTGTGGCTAGCATGTTTTCAGTTTAGTGGTTGCATTTTGAGCGAGGCTGCTTCATTTATGGTGATGTGCTTTAAAGATTGTTTCATTATTTCGATCCAGCAAAATAACTGCAAAATTTTCCTATGGGACGCTACATTGTTTCCCTTTTTTCTTTTTTATCTTTGGATTTTGCCATTGAAGGATGTAACTTATTGTAAGTTGATGTTTTTGTGTTAAAATTATCCCAATATGCTCCATCCTAGTTGGGTTGAAATTGTGAATCCTTTATTTGCTTATAACAAAATTTGGGCAAGTAAATTTTATTTAGTTAGTTGTTGTAACTGGGTGCGTAATATGCTATTGTTTTGCATGTAGGCCTTTTAAAAGCATGATTGTTTTGAAGGTGTGAGACTATATGTTTCTGAGTTCCAAAGTTTGTGCACCTAGATATCTTTACGTATTCTCAGGGAAGTTAATGCGGCTTTATTCTGTCTCAATCTATTTTTTTCCTTTTTATTTTGCTTTGCTTGCTCTTTTTTCTTTCTCTCTTCTCCTCATGCAAAAACCTTGTTATATTATCTTAAACTTAATTCTCCCTCTCTCATATTTGAGCTATGGAAGCAGCACCTGCGTGTGAGTGTAGCTCACCCTTTTTCTCTTTTCTCATTGCATCTAACAGATGGTGATGTGTATACGTTCCTGAGGTTGCCTGCTTTCTATCTTAAGATGACATTTCACAACGAAATTGTGCCAGTATCTCACTTGAAACTGAAACTGTGATTACATGTTCAATTGTGCCTTGCTTTTTAAATGACAGCTTGCTGTTTTTGATTTTTTAGTTACTCATTTTCACATATTTTGGTTCGTCTCTATCTTAAAAGTTTCTTGAAACATGTTGCCTCCAACGAAAAGGATAAATGGTAGTTTGAATCATGCTCTGTTTTGATTATGGACTCATTTATTTATTGATAAATAGACTCATTTATGTTAAAGTTGATATAATTGCTCGACAGTTTTAAACTTTTATTTGTTCTGTGCTTATAAGGTCACCATACATAATTGTGGCCTATTACATATCGGCTAACATACGTCAGTGGCAACACTAGCTTTGTTAATTTTAGAATGCCGATTCTGGTGATATGGATAGTTTCTCCTTTTTTTCCTTATCTTCCAGTTTGATTAAACGTTGTTACTCGTTTGACATGATAGGTTCTATGTAAGCTTGAAATGCATGCTTGGTTATGTATAGCAGTAGTAGTTGTAAACTTTTTTGACTAGTTTAATGAAATGAAAAAGGTGCCTATTTGAGGACATAAAAATAGAATGTGTTGAATCCGCGGTTGAAATTTTTAATGGGCATATTTGATTGCTGCATGAGATTGAGAAATTGGAGGATTTTTACTAACAGATGATAGAATTGAAGTTCATGGGAGAAGTAACAATGTAATAAGATTAGTTTGTTATGCCAGTGACTTAGTTCAAAGGAATGATTGTTTCTTTCAGTGGAGACAGTCCTTTCATGTATCTTCAAAAGCTAGCCAATAGCTTCACAACTATAGCAAGAAAATGTTGTATACATAATACATCTTCTCTTCGATTTCACCTTTCATTTTGAAGCCTTGTAGTATAGAGTGCATGAGATGAATCACAGTTTCCAATTAGAAGACGAATGGACTACTCGAGATGCATTGATCTCTGCTGGGGATGTAGTTTTACATTAGTGATTTATAAAAAAAAATAGTTTTTATATTAGTGATATTAATTTATTCTAGAGGATTTAGATTAATTGGTTTTTTTATTCAAATTCAAGCTCATTTAGTGTTTTTAAAGAGTGAGCTATGTTCCTCACTAATTTTAGTTGGGATACCAAACAAATTGATTGTCATCAAATTTTTATGATTTGCACATATGATGAATTCATATGGGATTTGTGGGAAATATGTTTGTTTCCTGAAGTATCTCATACATGAATTGCCTGCTTAAGAATTTAGGGATGACTGGGAGAGATGTCAAAAATTTAGATTTGTGTCGTTTCTTATGTGTCAATGATCAGACTGTATTTCTTTAAAATTCCATTTTCTTTTAAGTGTTTCTTTAATATTTTTTATCTGCATATGCATCTAAAAGGGTGCAGTTAATAATAGAAATTTTTTTAACTCTATGGCTTACTGGGTCTACTCATTAGAGCACTTGCTATATTTCTAAAAAATTATTTCCTTAGATATTGACAACAATGTGATCATAAGGCTGTATATGGGCACAGAGTATTGTAAATAATTCTTTGGCCAAAGGTTCAATTGGATTGCTAAAATTTTCAAAAACAATTAGTGTGGAAAACCCAAATTCTCTTCTAGCGATGTCTTGAAAGGTTGAGATGAACAAAAAAGATTTGGCCTGGGGGATGACATGGCAAGTAATCATTTATAGCTTCAAAATTATAAATAGGTGCTTGTTTTGGGATTCAAATTGAAGTTTTAGTGGTTAATGTGGCAAGAAGTGTTATTTTAACCTAAACGCCTGCTTTTAGGGGATTCTTTGCAGTAAGCCAGTAAGGACTCCTAAAATATGTTAATTGCAATGAAGCAAGAGATATTACACATGCAATGAAGCAAGAGATATTCTTTGCAGTAAGCCAGTGAGTAATCCTAAATAATATTCATTGCTTCAAGTGCTTGGAGCAAGAAAGCAAGAGATATTAACTTTGGTGTCGGCAATGTCAATGCTACTAAATCTCCACTCGAGTAGCTAAATAATGCGCTACCATATATATCACTTACTCTCTTAGCCTATTTATGGTCAATCAATTAGTTTTTTAATGTGGCAAGGATTTGTTGCTTAAAAATAGACGTGTTGGCTTGATGTCAGATATAGACAATAAATGCTGTTGAGCCTGGATCGTGACTGCATCAGGTTAAGTGCAGTATTCTGATTTGGCCAAATTCGATTGGTTTACTTGATGTGACAGCTTTCATGCCACATACTGACACTATGGCGTTGTTTGGTATTGGATTTAAGTCGACTTAAAGCGGAAAGCTTAAATCCAAAACCGCCTTGCTTGGCTTTTAGCCACTTTAAGTTTTATGTTTTAATTCGACTTAAATCCAATACCAAACAACGCTTATATATGACATTGTGCATGGGAGCCAGTTTGAGTGAGTAAACTTGTCCATGAGACTATATGGATTGTTACCATGATCAACGCAATATTGTGGAATTTTGTGCCGACTGAGTTTTCTCAATGATCCCCGTCTGTTCAATTTTGTTATATCTATGTTGAATTGAGTTTGGATTATATATTTATACACCATCTGGTGGAATTTGGTGTTATATTATAGTTCTTGGAACTTTTACTAAAAGTTAAAAGTAATTAGCACTGAATCATTATACTTTGAATCATTACTGCTTAGTACTGTGCCATTTTGCTTACAAATTGCGGATTTCTTTCTTTTTCAGTGCAATTACACCATTATAATTCTTTGTTATGCAACTTTATCCTATTTGATATTAAAAAAATTTGTGATATGTTCTTCTCTTCCACCTTCGCATAAGGAAGTCAATGACCCTTTTTTTCATCGCTCACGGAAATCAATGTTTTTTTTTATATATGTTTTGTAAAATGGATTAGATATATGACAGCAGATACAAAGAGTTGGAGTTTCATAAGCTAGATTTAGGTTATGAAGGTGGGCTTTATAAATTTTTCTTTTGGTCAGAAGAACAAATCTTGTTCATGGTATCAACCTCTGATGGTCCTGTTGCTGGTATACCACATTTGTTTTTTAATTAAGGTGTCATTTGAGGGAGACATTTGTATTCTGTTGCTTCAATTTATTGTCACTTACAAAAACAAATTATTGTGATATGGACGTTTTGTCTGATGAGATGTTCTATTTGTAGCATTTACGAATAAATTCTGGCTGACGCTTTACTCGCATCTTGATACATGTTTTGTTGCAGAGCTGAATGCTCAGGATCAATTGCAAAGTCCTGAATCAGAGAACCAGCTTGAGAGGCGAGTTAGGAGAAAGAAAGATGGTTCTGGTGATGGGGATAAGCATCAGGATGATACTGGAGACACTAATGATAGACGCTTGTCTTCAAGAGATGATATTTCCAAAGATGGAAGACAGAAGGATGAGAAACACAAGGATGAGAGATATAAAGATAAGTATTGTGAAGATATTGACAGGGACAACAGGCGTCGAGTTGACAAGCAGAGAGACGAGAGACCTGCTAGAGATCATGCTAATAGTCGTTCTGATGATAAGCACTCACGGAATGAAAAGGATGCTGCAGAAAGTAGACAGAAGAAATCTATGCCTCAGGACAGTGGTCATGATCGTGATCGAGAACTTGACCATGAGCATGAGCGTGACCGTGATGTAAATTATGATCGTGATCATGATCGCATTTGTGAACGAGAACACGATCGGGGCCGAGATCGAGACCGTGGTCGCCGTGACTATGAGCGTGAGCGGGATCAGGATCAAGACCATGAGCAGGATCGTGATCGAGATCATGACTGGGATTGGGACCGAGAGCGAGACCGAGATTGGGATCTTGACCGGGATAGGGACCGAGATCGTAATCGTGACCGAGATGTTGATCGTGATGGGTCATATCTTGATGAGCGAAGTGCCAGATACAAAGACAGCAGGGGGAGGAAGAGATCTCCAGATGATCGTGATGATCTAAGTGACACTAAGTCTAGAGGTATCAGAGCTCATTATCCTGACATGGAAACTAGACTTTTGAGCAGTAGCAGAGTTGCGCCTGATGTTGAAAGGGGAAGGTCTCAGTCACGTCAAGCCCATGTAGATGCTACTGGAGGTAGCAACAGGCGAAGGGCTTCTCCTAGCTCCAGTTCACATGGTGGCACAGATGACTTCAGGTATTTCTGATATACAGTGGAGTTCTTTTACTTAATGGACAATAGAGTTTTATATCTTGTATGCATTACCTTAGAAGTCTTGTATTTGTTTCTAGATTTTAGTGGTCAGACTAGTTGATCTTAAGTTCTATTTTAGTGCTTAGGAAGCTTTTTCCTTTGCAATCTTAGCACTGCTATCTTTTATCTTTGTTGATCAGCCTCAATACCAGCATACATATTTTACCAGGAAGTGTGGTATTTTTTTTGGTTAAATTGAAAGAGAGTTTGTTATTATTCTTTTCTGTGACAGGCAAATGACAGAACAGAGGCCCAAAACAATTTCCTCCAAGTATAGATCCACCGAGAAACCAACAAAAATGGATGACAGCCATTTGGGCGAATTATCAGTTGAAAGGTCTTCAGGTTCTAAAGCTTCACCCATGGGCTTGGCAGAAAGATCTCCCTTTTCAACAAGTCTTGAGCGTAGGTACTTGAACAGAACTGGTACTAGGCGGAGTATTGAGGTTGAAGAAACAGGATGGAGTAGTGCTTTCATTGGTGGCAGAGAATTATCTGCCACTGAGGACAGAATAAGTCGGGACTTGCCTCCGGAGAAGCCTCTAGCTGATGAGTCCTCACTAGCAGATTCATCCTTTTACAATAGAGCTAGTCAGAGCAATTCTTCTTTAATACCTCCGCCACCTGTTTTCAGGGCTGGAGTTGGCAGCCCTTCTCTAATGGGCTCACTTGAAGAGGATAATAGGGTCAATATTGGTGCCCGTTACAAGAGGAGTGGTGATCCCAATGTGGGAAGAGGGCAAGGGAATGCTTGGAGGGGTGCCCCCAACTGGTCTTCACCAGTGCCAAATGGATTTATTCCTTTCCCACATGGCCCACCTCATGGAGGTTTTCAAGCTATGATGACACAGTATCCATCTCCATCTCTGTTTGGGGTTAGAACCTCAATGGAAATGAATCATTCTGGTATTCCTTATCATATGCCTGATGCTGAGAGGTTTTCAAGTCATTTGCGCCCACTTGGGTGGCAGAATATGATGGATGGCTCAGGTCCTTCTCACTTGCATGGATGGGATGTAAGCAATGGTGTTTTTAGGGATGAACCACACATGTATGGGGGGGCTGAGTGGGACCAGAATAGGCACCCTATGAATGGCCGGGGATGGGAATCTAGTGCAGATATGTGGAAAGTTCAGAATGGTGATGCTAATTCAGACGTATCTTCAATATCCCAGAAAGAGGATTACCCTGTGCAGGCCCCTGTTGATGATGTTTCAGCTGGGCAGGCAGGTCAGTGTCAAAACAATCATCTTGGGGTTCGGGCAAAAAGTGTTGAAAGAAGGTTGAGTGTCAGTTCTCCAGCAAAAGAATCATCTTCTAAATCTCCACCTAGAATTCTGGTCGAGAAGACACCTGATCCTTCTAATACCTCAACTGATGATGATGTTGCTCGTTATTGCCGTGTTTATCTTTCTAAGCTTGACATATCGGCTGAACTTGCTGGTCCAGAGTTCCATAGTCAGTGTATGAGTTTACTAGAAAAAGAGCCATGCACAACTGTCGATGAAGAGATTACTATGCTTGTGGATTTAAAGGTAGACACTCTCACATGGGTCTGCCTGTCACTTCTTTCTTTCTCAAATTCTTAAGTTTTGTTCAATATTTTTATATATTTTCTCACTGATGTAACAGGATGGTGGAAGAGCAGTGCCAAAAAGTTACATTACCTTGTTGAGTTCTTCACTCTTTCCTGCGACAAATGATTCAGTTTTTCAGGTAATTATGGTAGATTAATGTAGTAAATCGATTATAGATGCAAATACATTGTTTGAATGCATCATTTTTTTATTAGTAGAATACTCTTAAGGGCTAGTGATGTTTTTTGAGCATCACTGATTCATTTTATTGCAATAAAAGGGGCATTGAGTTGACTGAAAACTGGTGTAAACTCTAAATGATTGTGGCGTTTATTTCTATTAACATGAAGCGGGGCTGGAAGTTCTGAGCAGGACAGGATGATGGGGAATACAGAAACGGCCGAGTTTTGGTTAAATTTTGTTTGGTTTTCAAGACTAGTTATCTTCCCAGGGTTTGATCTTATGTTAGATCTATTTAGATGTCATTATCCATTGAAGTCTAGTTTTGAGTGGTCCCACTGTGCAGACAATGTTGACTTTCCTTAATTGTCTTACTCCAAAAGCTTACAACTTACTGTGTTCTCATTTTAAGTTTAAAAACATGAATTTTGAAGTACTGTGATGATTGATGGTGTGATCTTTGATTTGCAGAGAGCTATGAATCTCTACAAGAAGCAGCGGGTTGAAATGAGTGGCTTGCCAATTGTTGATAATGGGAGATTTGATGTTCTTTTCGCATGCAATCAGGAGAATGTGGAGGAGCAAGGACATATACATTCCGCGGAAAATGGAGAGGAGGCAGTCTTGATTTCTGGTGCAGAATTTTCGAAGGAACCGGGGTCAACTTTAGATGAGCAGAAAGCAGAAGCTTTTTTGACTGCTGATGCTGAGGAGAAACTGGAGGAGCATGTTTCAGCTCCCAGTCCAGAGGTGCGACATCCTTATCTTAATACTAATTTGGAAATGCTGGGTGAAGATTTCGGTTCTGGGAGGACAGAGGAGTTGAAACCAATCTTCAATGGGGATAAGGTGGATGTGATGACTGCTGAGCATGTGATTACAGAAGATGCCGGGGATGATGGGTTCCATTCTCTTGATATTGCGTCACAGGCTGCTGCCACTTTGCCCTCTGATGGTGACATGAATGAGACAAGCAATGCCAAAGAAAATTATTCTGTCCATTGTACTGATGAAGGTCAGGCTTTTGGTGATGCATTTAGTGGTCATTTAGTTTTTCCAGATGTGTCTCCTAAGGCATCTGGGGCATTGATTCCTGGATCTAATGGATCTGAGTCGGTAATATTAAGTCGGATACATCATTCTCCTGAAAGTACACATTGAGACAATTTCTATATCCATGTTTCTTAAATGTGATTTTGGTTTATTTTTGCTTTTCGTAATTTCTGTTGCATTTCTCTTCTAAGGGAATAAAACAAAATCTGCTCTTTGGGTCCCTGGATTAGGGCTCTTTAGATCCCCATCATTGTTTTTGTGTTCCTCCTTTCTTCAACTAGTTCTGTCGCATAACACGTGTCACTGTGTGCTTTCAGCTGTTTTTTTTTGCATGAATACCTCATGTGTATGCCTTCATCTTTGAGGAGTCTAGGTAACCGAGTTTCATACCCCCCCACTCACCTATATGCATGTACACTTAGGCACATGATTACCAGGATTTTCATGTTGTTCTGGGTTGATGAGTACTTTTATGACTTGATATGTTAGGAGGCTATTAAAGATATACGGTAAGTCTAGTTTTGTTTTTGGAGTTTTTATATAGAAGCATTGAGCGCACACGTTCAGCTTTTTGAAAACTCGAACTTCTAATTTTCAAGCAAATTAAAGAGGTCGGGTTAACTGTTACTGGAAATGTTGGGATTATAGGAATTGTGAACAGATGCTATTGACCACGTTTATAATGAAAGTTGTAGTGTGCACTTTAATTTGGGTGAGAGTTCATGAGTCATTATTTATGACAAACAAATGGAGTTATCTCGTTAAGAGTCGGGCTTGCTTGTGAAAGCCTTGCCATGGACATTTTTGGGTGAGTAGGCTTGAACAATTCCCAGGCCTGCACAACCCCCAAGGTGGTTTTTTTTTTTTTTTTTTTTTTGGTGGACAGACCAATGGTCTGCAACAATTAGGAAAACAACATTACTGAAACTAAAACATCTATAGATGAATCAATGGATCTTGAGAAACATTAAACCTAAAATTTTTGTTTAGACTTGTTCATATCAGGTTAATTGCATCAAAAATCTCTAAACTATAAATGTTTAACACTTTTAACACTTAGATATTTAAATTATGAATTTGACATCAAAGGTAATCAAATTGATACCGTTTTAATCATTTTTTGCATTTCAAAATGATTGAATTCACTAAAATAGTTCCAAAAAACTCTAAAAAAACATTTAGAGGTCACTTAACATTTTCTTTTTTATGAATTTTTCTCCCAAACTATTTTTTTGGTGATTTTTCATGTTTTACAGTAAAAAAATAAAGAATATTTTCAGTAATAAAAAAGATTTAAATTTTTTCTCATGGTATATAACTTGCTATTTTTTTACACGTGTACAAAGTATCATATATAAAGAAGAATAATTTCATGGACTAATAATGTTAGAAAGTTACATTGCAATCTATTAAAAATTTGAGAACCTCTATGACACTAATTTCACAGTTAAGGGTCCAAATGCTAGACGTCTATACTTAATGATTGTCGATGCAATTATCCCTTTATGCAAAATCTATATTCCACAGGTTTCTTTGTGAAGAGGGTTTCTGCTTTACATGGAGTCTAGAATATTGATTTAGCTTTTTTTTTTATCGATTATAATTAATTGATTTTCGTGTTACAAATAACAAATTGAAGCTTAGATTTCTCGTCTATTTTTGTTTTCTCTATTTTTTTCTCACAATTTTTTGAGATATTATTAGGTTTCTTCTAAATTGCTAAACTTCCTCTTTATCTATCATTCTTCTTAGATCAAGTCTGTCTCCATTAATCTGTAATTCTTAAAGCCAATGCAATGAATAGAAAAAGGAGAAACGAGCTTCGCAGCTCTCCTAACTTACACACCTCCAAAATGGAAAAATCCAATGGCCATCTCTCATTGATTCTTCTCTCTCACAATATCTCTCCTCTCCATTATTTCTCCCTATTTTTTCTAATGTCATGTCTTGTAAAAGGATTCACGGCCCCAAAATTCAAAACCTGTGCCCTACTCTTCTGTTGGGTTAACAATTTTTGTCTAGCATAATAATCAGTTACCCACAGGCCAAATTTCATGTCTTGTAAAAACGCTCTCTTTTAGACATTATTTTTTTTATTTCATTGTTTACCCCAATAAACATTATTGTGCGGAACGTTTCGGTGTGTTGTTTCAGATTTGATAACATTTTTAAATACATTTTTGTTTACATAACATTAAAAAAATATACAGTTATAGATATAAATCATAATAAAATCATTATCATTCAAACATAAGATAATAAAAATGATGTATTAATTAAAACCAAATCATAATTGTAATCCAAAATTAAAATATTAACACAACTTAAACAATATCAAGTTCATGTTATTTAAGAACTACTAATCCAAAAAAATCATTAACTAAAAATATTTAGTAATTGCATACTTTGTAAAGTCTATTAAAATTTTCATTTAAAAAAATTATAATGTTAACAAATTTAAACCAGGAATAAAGAAAAAATGAATAGAAACAACTGAAATAAAATGTTTCGACTGAACAATTGAAACAGTATGAAATAGACCGAAACAGGCCAAACTATTTATTATTTTATTATCATAATATTATTATTGTAAGAAAATTTATTTTTAATAATATTATAATTATTACTATTATTCAACGGTAAAAAGAGCAAAAAAAATTTAATCCCACATGGATGAGATAAATTCTATCCCATGAAGAAAAGTGGGACTAAAAAAGTGATATTAGAGCTAATTTTATCCCTCTTAATTCTACATAAATAATAAATCTCTCAAACCAAATGAAAAATAACTATTCCTGTAGGATTAAAAAATTCCAGCCCAGCCTTAATCTCACCAATTAAACAAACCCTAAAATGGAAAAAAAAATACTCATAATGATTTTTGTTTAGATACCTCGTGAGAGAATTTATGAAAAAAAAAAAATGTTTCCCTTGGAAGAGAAACTATACCAAACACCCTAAAATACATATTATGAAAAAATAATTTATAACAAACTAAACATGTGTCATAAAATGATTTTCATTATTGATTTTCTAAAATATCAATTAGTTTTTAGTTTCACTATTGTTTTACTAAAAATTATTTTAAATCGATATTTCTGGTTTGCCAAACAGTAATAGTTAAAAACAAGAACATGCCATTGGAACTAAATACATAAAACTTAGAAATCTGATACTACATGAAAAATGGGTTAGCATATTTCATTATGATGATGGTGAAGTGTCAACAAATATACACAAAAAGTCAAAAAGCCTAAAGCTGCCAAGCAGCTACAAATTTATGGTTTTATTTAAGCATTATGATTGTCAGAAGGGGAAAAAAAAAAAACAGAAAAGAGAATGAAAAACAAAAATATAAATTCAGTGTAGCAACTGTGAGATCGCATCGGGAATCGGGTTAGCGTCCTTGCGGGAAAACAATGGCTGTGCTGTGTATGTATCCTAATTCATAAATTTCCGGCAGTTTGGGGCTTTACATAAACATGGGACTTTGAATTCATCAGGCTCATCAGGATCGAACAAGTAATCATAACTGCCGGAGGCAAATAGAAAAAGGAAAACAGTTAAGAGATGAATTTCTACAGCTCAACGAAGGAGGCAGGAGAGAGAGAGAGAGAGTAATACGTTAGCTCGTCACCAGCAGATACGTTAGTCTTTGCAATAAGTACAATTCGACTCTCATCATCACCAACACTCATGATCCTAGCATAGCAATTGGGCATACACTGCATCAAAGATAATTGAAAGGCATAAAAAAAATATTAATAGGTTAAAGGAATTTAATGATGTCAACTGAAATACAAGAAATCCTTTTAAACTCTAGCACAGAATTAGATTAAGTTCAGTACCCATCATGCTTTCAACAAGCATGACTTACCGAATGGTTGATCAACCGTGCAATGTTCCCTTTATCAGTGGCATCCACCACTACTTCCTCGCTGATCTTGAACAGCTGCAAAATAAAAAAATACCACAATCAAGCTCTGTAGAAAAAGGAAAAAAGAACAAAAGCAAGAGGGAGAGAGAGATGGAAATTATGACTGAAAAGAAAATTAACTTACATAGCAGTCTTTCCCTTCTGAACGGTAGCGTGCCTCCCTAAGATCTGCCATACTGCGCCTCACCTGTTCCCCACGGTATTCAAGAACCTGAAGGCAAACACTAGTTTCTTACCTTACATGAAAATGTGTATCTCACGGGTGAGGAAATCCCAAGAAATTGACATTTTGATTATTCTAACACAGCAAAATTTGCATGTATGCATATGCAACATAATATGTCAAAATATTAATGTTGGTCAGAGATCCTGCTGAGAAACATACTGGGTTTATTTCCAAATGCATTAAAAACACATTCATCACATAAGATTTGACAAAATAATTTTATTCAATAGGCAGGATGATTTCCAAATTAATGAATATGACTGCCAATTTCTATTTGTTTCTATAGTTTGTCACTTTCCACAATGGCACTTTTGGATCATAGATGTGCCTTCAGCTTTTACACGCCCAAGTCAATGATCTTCATAAAAACCAAAAGAAAATAGTCTTGGATAAGAAATTCTTAACCATGAGAATTAACAGGCATATAATGCTCTTAAGAAACTACTAAGAATACGGATATACAAATAATGCTTCTCAGAAACTAGCTAGTCTGTGAACTCTAGTCTGCATACCATTTCTCCTTCTTGAATATTTCTACGTGCAAAGAGGCCCCACCCATGTATTCCAGATCGACCAAAGCAAACTCGATCCATTTCAGTTCTCTGAAATCACGTGTATATCACAAAAATAGTTAGAACAACGCAAAAAATATAATAATTAATTTAATATTAAAGAATGGACACTTGCCTGTAAGTGGTAAAGCCGTTCCCTGAAAGAAGAAAAGCACTTAGGCTCTTCTACTATCTGTTAAAAGGAAAACAAACCAAAATGTCACCACCAGATTAATTTCAATTGATTTCTGATCCAAAGAGATGAAATGGACAACCCATCAAGTGTGAAAGGGAGAAGTTTACTCTGAATGCATTCAAACTTTGTATTGCACCCAAAGGATGATGGCAAGGTCTCATCACTCTGTGGGCAATGGCTTCCTCTTCTGTTCTCTAGTAAACAGGAAAAAAGTGTGAATATTGAAAGCGACATTACTTGTTAAAAAAGATCTCTAATTGAAGAACGGTCTCTAAAGGAGTACGAATAATTAATATTCCACTGAATTATAAGAAAACAAGCAAGCAACTTCAAAGAATATAGACAACATAAATAGATAAGAAAGAAAGGTCAACATCATGTTATTCTTTCCAATGGGAAAATACACAAAAGTACCCTGTGCTTTGGCCTTGTTTAAATTCAGTACCAAAGTTTTAAAAAGTTAACTTTGAGTACTTGAAGTTTCTTGTTAGTCAAATAAAGGCCAAATCAATGAGAGAATCCCTTTAATCACCACGTTTCAAGTTGATTTGGTCGTTGCAATGGTTTTGCAGGCTTAAGTTATCAATATGGAACCTGGGAAAAGGAAAATTGGTTGAATTTTTAACTTTTTATTATGATATAAAAGTCAAATGATTCTTCTTGTTTAGGGTTTAGTGAATTTTTAATTTTTATTACAAAATAATGGGAAAATACACAAAAGTGCCATTTAATTTGGCCTTCATATGACTAGTGACAAACCTCCAGTACTCAAATTTAACTTTTTAAAACTTTGGTACTTAAATTAAACAGGACCAAACCACAAGGTACTTTTGCGTATATCCCCTTTTTCCAATATATTTCAAATTGCAAAAGCAAAATTCATGACTACTGCATTAATGTTGACCCTTAGGTCAATCACTAGATAGGCAAAAAGTAAATGCTTGGTTGCACCAAAGTATTACAATGGTAGACTCCAACATATGATAAAGCAAACCCCTGTAACCTCCACTTCAGCTATTGATCTGAAATCGTGGTACACCATCTACCAGCAAGACAATAAATAAGCATCCACTAAGTTACTAAATCTATCTGATGTAGAACAGATAGAGAAAGAAGAGGAGATAGAATGAGAGAGACGAGAAATAGTAAAGAAATAAGTGAGAAAAGACGAACAAAAGCGATAAGAAGAGAAAGACAGAATAGCAGGGGAAAGAAGAGAACTAGAAGAATAAGTGTAAATACTCGTAATATATTCCAAATCTTGAACTTTATCATCAATGTCTGAATCAACCAAACATACTACTTATATAGGCACCAATCCTAAATATAATAGGAAACTCTAAAATACCTAATAATGTAAATACTCATAAAATCTATAATTTCCTACTTGCTCCTAATAAAAGTATATTTACAAAAAAAAAACCCACAAATCTTAAAATAATACATATTTTCTTTCTCATTCAGAATCACTATCCTTTCCTTTCTTTTTTTTTTTCCTTCAGAACTCTTGGATGCAGACTTTAATATAGAGCAGAATAACTTCACTAAAAGAAGTAAGAAAGACGTGAAAGAATCATTTAGATTAAACAACTAGTTTCAGATGTAACTGTCCATAGACTTTACCATTAAGATGAAAAACTAGGTTGCACCCCAAGTGCATGCTACTAATTCATTCATTTAGCTCAGAAAAGTAGAAGCCTGCGTTTCTAATCAGTGCTCTATAATATTCCGCTATCCAGTAATTCAGTTTATATTTTCTGACACATTATGCTCTAGAGAGTCTGTTGTATCTTAAATGTAATCAAAATTAACAGCAGCAAGCATGTTTGATTAAGTAGAAACAGTCTTTCATAATTAAATCATCATTTGTTGTTTATTAGATGCAAATGGGACAGATTGATCAGTAAAGGATACAGAAATAACGATGTATTTTCAATGCTATAAAGCATTCCAAATTGATCTGCCCATTTAATTGATCTTTTAATTTCTTCTCCCATTTTGTATGTCTATTTTGGTTCAAGAAATACTTGAGAAGGAAGTGGTTTGATTGTTTCTTTCCTTTCCCTCTTACTAGCCTGATCTCATTTGTTCAGCTTATTTTTAGCCTGGGAACATCTCCAGAACTGTTTTGGGCTGTGATTTGTAGCCCCCCACCCCCACCCAAAACTGGATAGGAAAAAGGACTAGAAGTTTATTACTCCTATCAAAAGAAAAAATAAAGAGGTGATATTCACGCAAACTAACAACATTGGAAATTTAAAACTTGTGTAGGATATACCTTCTTGTAATTGTTTGATCTTTTGAAGACTCGACACCTAGCAGCAGAAAATGGTTCACACTCAATTGTTTCTACTACTGGAACCTCTTCAACCTGTGTTCTGTTTGATGAAATCAGTCTTGAACCAGCTCTCTTCTTATTTTGAACAAGGCTCTTGGCAGAAAAGACCCCTAGAGGAGTTTGTATAATCAAAACAGTATCGGGATTTGGAGTCCTACAACAAATGGAAATCTTTAGGAAAAAAACCTAAAAGCATAAAATTGAGGATATCATACATATAAATGCTTGTAAAAGAACAAGCCAGCAGAAGCGTTAAGGCATACCTATGATAAGCGCAATATGACACCATTTTTGTAATCTGTCTACCATTTTTCTCCAAGGAGTGTAACTGCAATTTAAACAGCATAGACAAATGCAACCAAAAAGATCAGCAATACGAATTAGATGAATATATAAGAACCCTCATAAAGAATAATTTTCACCAAAATAAGAAAGAAAACAAAATTGTACAAGATAAAATGGCAGGTTAGACAAAACTAGATGAAATTTATAAATTTGCATGATATTTGCGTTGAAAATTAAATTATTTTTACCATTTTAGTGACATCTCAGGGAAGAAATTGAAACATAACGTAATTTGCACCATTCAAGGCAAATTATATTTCATGAACTTTGTTACGATGGGTTTTCATGAATTTCAATTTCTTATATTTCAATTTATTTTACTTTTATTTCTTTTTGGGCTTCTATGCAATAGCATTCTTGTGCAGACTTTAGTTCCCCATCCAATACCTTCTTTTGAATCAGACTTTGGTAGAAGGTGCAATATTGGAGGACTTCAGAAGCTTTATTCCCAATTCCAGAAGGTCTAACAGAAAGCAAGCTTAAGAGACCAAATAAATCAGTTCAAATTTTATATAGGGTCTCCTTGTAACCCTCTGTTTTACTAGCCTAGCAATCTGATTATTTTTATTACTTTACTATATTAGTATGTTGCTGGTATTTCAGTAATGATTTTGTTAGTTACCATTTATCACAAAAGCTTAAGCTGATGGTAAATGAGCCATCAATGTATATCAAGGACACATACACTTTAACACTCCCCCAGACGTTAAGGGCCTAGCACGTGAAGCCTGGAACAGAAATAAGACAGCCAAACTAAAGACACAGACCAAACCAAATATTTATCATAAACAGAAATAAATGAGGCTATCAGATTCGTACACAAGTCATGTTAGTTATCAACTATCCCAAAAGCTTAAGTTGATGGGAAATGGACTAACAATGTATATCAAGCTCATATACACTCAACATATTTCTTAAACTTTAGTGAGACAGGGATACTCTAGTTATTTCAAGAATTTGAGCACATTTGTTGCGCTAGCAGACGGTGACATTTATTTCTTTGTAGATGGGTTTATACTGACCACTCATTGGAAAGAAGATTCATTTAATATACTGATCAATAAAAGAAAAACCTCATGTATCAATTTTTAATTCCTGAAAAGAGATAGCTCTCAAAGAAGAAGGATCAAGAACAACTGACTTACCTCCATGCGATACCCAGCCCTTGATGCGCACATTGCATGGTAATATGTAGAACACTTGCAACACTGAGTGCATGAACCATGAATTTGCTTACAAATTACGCAAATCTGGTTCATGTAAACAACAAACATTTTAGATTGCATCTCCTCATTCATGTAAATAGCAACCAACTCATAAGTCACAAGCCATCAGCATGCATCAATTAAAACAGACAAACCACAATTGTAGGTGATGACATGGTGCATTGTGGATCAATTTCTATTCATTTCTTTCCCTTAAGTGATAAAAGTAAGAGCTGAAAACCGTCAGGTTGGGTAAAACCACGAACAAGAGAACTAAGAAAATACAACTTTTCATATCACAAGCACCCACAAAATATGAAAAGGATAAAGACAGGTTGAAAAAATAAGAGGCAGAAATGACATATTTATGTCCAGGAAGCTCCATAAATTAATTTTAACTGCTATTCCTTTCATTCATTAAAACATTACATTGAGAATGAAGGAATCCTCTTCAAACAAGTATGTGAAACATTGTTCGTTCTTACCAACAAAATTAATAATAAACCAACTAAAAATATTCAGCCTTTGCATCAAAACCTCATAGAAAAATAGGATAGCAGTTTATGGAGTAAATCAGTATGACATTGTGGTATCATATTCACAAGATAGCTAACTCCATTCCTCAAGAAATATTTTCTTTTTTGATATTTGGGAGTGGGGTAGAGGTGTGGTTACCAATTGGGCTATAAAAGCCCAAGCCACCCATTCCTCGAAGAGACATTAAAAAATTTTATAGGACAAGTTTCTACTTAGCAGATGGGTTATTATGAAAAATGGAGTGCAAATGGAACATTCATGATGCAGTGATGACTAAAACAGAAGCCATACCTTCACAAACGAATTTGATGGAATACTCAATATCCCAAGAGCAGGTTCCATCTTTTCATCACTTGCAAAAGAGACTTCAGGTTGAAACCAAGCACATGTAACATGAACCCACAATGTCTTAACATCGGTTGGCTTTAGAGCACCTCCTAATTGGACCAAATAAGAAAGTACCATGACATTAAGATAAAAGAAATCAAATCATAGATGCAATATTAAAATCATCATAACAAGTGTGTCATGAAAATGTCCACAAAACGATTAGAAATAGGCAAAGAAGTACTATACAGGATTTCTAAAACCATCTTTAAGGAAAGTAGAGCTGTGGCTATATAATTAAACGCCCTTTTAAAGTAATCATTGTGACTGACATCTGGTTTTACCCAAAATGGAAAGAAGAAAGATTGTGACAATACAAAACATACAAATAATACACTGAAAAAAAGGAACTTATGTAAAGAAAGCTCATATTTTGTAGCGCATTAATCATTCCAGATAAAGAAGTTGATACGCACACAAAAAACAAAGTCATGAACTTAGAAATCCCATTATCAGGAAACATGCCTTTTACAGGACAAAGACAACACTCCTGCTTGATATCAGGTGTTTCACATGCTTTGCAAACCCATGAAGTGAAATCCCGAACATTTCTTGCTCCATAGCATTCTTGATGAACGGCTATTTGGCATCTGATAAAATATGAAATCAGTAACATTATTAATACCGTAAAGAATACTTATATAGTCAGTTAAATATTCAGCCCACAAAAAGATTTTGCCTTGCTTAGCAAATATATGAGCAAAATGCCTGACTAATGATGAAAGTGGTGTATCTACTCTCAAATATCCTTCAGAATGATACATGCACAAATGTAGCTGAAAGCAAAAGGTGGGTGCAAGTATGATATCTCACAATACCAAAGAAATATGCAAAATGAAAAATCAGAACCATATATGGTCACAAAGTACCTTAAACACTCTGCTTTTTAGGTCAACAGATGCCCTCTCTTTTTAATAAATAACAGATGCACTGTTATTTCAGACATAAGAAAATTCAGTCCGAAAATTACCTAGTCTAGTGCCTTTACATGAATTCATTAGGTGAATGAGATGACTGCTTGTTAATCACTATGATTTTAGACTGAATATCCAAGCAAAAGCGACTCCTATTGACAATACCTGTTGCAGATGATAATTTTGTTGTAGTCCCAATCTTCAACCCATCTACAAACTGCACATCGTTCTGTCGTCCACTTAGCATAAACCGGTTCGTATTTCTCTGTCACAACATAAGTAAGAAACAGTATAATCAACATGAAATGCGGAATATCCTTTTAAGGAGATAATAGTTATCAACTTCTAAAACTCTATACAATATACCTTGCAAGAAAGCAAGCAACTTCTGCTTTCTTTCCTTTATAGGAGGTCGTTTAGGAGGTTTCACTGGTGCACTAGCAGTTGCATGGTACTCTGCTAACTGCAGCATCTGCAAAATCATGCAAAAATGTATTTTGACAAGTCAAACAAAATGTATTAAAAATACAAGTCTTCCAAATGTTATACACGTAAGAAAAAAGAAACAAAATACATAGAAGGAAAGAAAAAAGAGGAAGTGACAGAAGATTCCTCTGAAATTTTAAAATTAACTCAATCACTCTAATACTTGAAAGAGAAAACAGAAAGGACAAATTATGCTACCTAAATTTTAGGATCCAGAAACCAATATTTCCACTCCTCTGAACTTAAATGTCAAATAAAGATCTAAGTTCCGCAGCATTAGACTGTTATTAGATATTGATGAGCATAGGCACCATTCAAAGACCATAATATTAGACTGATGCAATCAGCTAAATAATTGTATGTGTTTATACCATAATTTGTTGGGGAAGATCTTAATTAAAAGTACTGGCAGCATACTAAAACAATGAGTTCTCCGAACAGAAGAAGGTTATAAATTCCATGCTTTATAAATAATCAAAAGTTATAAATCCCAAAAGCAATTCATTTACATAGACTAACCATTTACAGACACAAACTTGGAAGGAGAAGCAATATTGACAAATATAGGAGTAGACTATTGTACAAACCCATTCTTCTAGTGGTAGCATGGAATCTTTCACCCTAATACTAGTCCTCCAATTTTTTGCTTTCGAACCTGTATGCCGTTCCCACTCACTAAGTGCCTGCTTCTCAGGTCCACAGAGCCCACACTTGCACACAACTCTGAAAAGGAACAAATATAAAATGAAATTAATTAGAAAACTCTCAGGAATCAAAATATAGAGAATCTGAATCATTTTCTATAGTACAAAAAGTTAAAGGCTCAAAACTAAAATTAGCCCAGTCAACCTTGCACAATTTAAAGTGGTTTTGTAACCTAGATTAAGTCCTTCAATATCTAAGTATTACCATTTTAAGGTAAAAAGAAAAATAAACAGGAGAATCTGAAAAGAGAATAGAAGGTAAATATTAAAGTAAATACTTCTACTCTATTGATCACACAAGGAGAAGAAATGATAAATATTACCACAAACAAAATGACAGTAGGAGGAATGAATAAAAATAAACATAGAGAAACCGGAGCCTTTACTTCACCTAAAGTTAAAAAACTCAAAGAACGTGAAAGGAAATATATCTACATATGAAGTTAATTTGCTTACAAGTGAAGGCTTGGGAAATATATGCCTTCTACGCCTGAGCAGAGGACAATAACCTTGTTAGGCAGCACCAACTGACCATTATTTTTGTTCGATCTGTACCAAAGGTTGCACCAAAATTAGATATATAGAGGAGAAAAAAAAAACAAAATCAGTAGAGTGCCACATAAGATATCACTGACAAACCAAATGAAATTAAATATGAATTATTATAATTGTAGTAACAACGCAAAATTTCAGAAAACAAACATGAAAATAAAAAAATAGAGTACTACCAACTTACTTGGCTTTCGACTCCCATTTTTCTGAATCTGATAATTCAAAGTTAAATTTTGCTTTGCAAGTAGGGCAGTAATAATCATTTCCCCCCAGATCCTTCAAAGCAGAAATAACTTAGTCAGGAAAGTTCGAAATTTCCAACCATGCTCTCGTTATGTATGTAGAACAGAAAAATGAGATGAGATGATAAGCATGACAGACACCTTAAAATGCTCGCGGGAAATCTTGTCACACTCTGCATGCACCCAAACTTTACAACCATCACAACGCACCTAATTTAGCAAGGAGACCCAAACAATAAATTAATAACATACAGCCATTGCAGCCAAGAAGAAAAAGTAGTCACAACTCTGTATCATCACTAATATAGCTTGTTGGTTGCCTCACCCAACTCCCACTGTCCGAGTGATTCCAGATCTTCTTACATATGCCGCAACAATGCTTTGATTTCGCTAACTGCAAGAACAATGCATGAATCAGTTAAAAATAGATGATATCCAACACCGATGCAGCTAGAATGATGGCAGACAGCAGATTAAATAAGAAACAATCCATGACAATGCAGTTATACAAACCTTTGCACACATTTTACACAAAAATCGCCCTCCAGGAGTTGAAGCTTTCATTTTCTTCGTCATTTTAAAAGAAGGGCTCATGCCGCAGCCTTCACAGGCTCTTAAATCTCTGTTCTTCCCAAATATACCCTGCAAAGATAAATTAAACTCGATGAATTCTGAAGATTGAAAGGAAAAACTCTCCTATCATGAAAGAAATAACTCATCTCTGATTGGTTCATGCAAAAACTTAAAAAAGGAGAAGTAATAGAATCTTATGTTTATGCTCCTCCGACCCCTTGAAAAAAAAACTCAAATCCACTAATGGTAATTGAGGAGATGTTTGTCTTCTTTCATTTCAAGCAATGCATTGTCCAAGCATAATAAATTTCCCAACCCAAGAGGAGGTTGGGGGGGGGGGGGGGGGGGGGAACTTCCAAAGCTTTAGGGCATGTTCAGATCCATGATAGCAAAACAGTTACCAAAAATATAAATTTGTGAAATGTACGCTAAGAAAACTTGCCTTGTTAGGAGAGTAACAATCCTGATCCTGGTTTGAACCTGTAGCCTCTTGAACCCATCTAAGAACAGAGTCTTCGTAAGTAGGTGATCCAGCAGCCATGTTGATATCCTGTATCAACTTCTCTGTAAACCCCTGTTCTGCCAAAAATGCCTCCTCTGCTGCCATCTGGAAATCGCTGGGCTTGTATTCATTCAATTCAGGCTGCTCCTGGAACCTAAAGCAAGCAAATGTGTAACATGAGCACACATCCCATCAAAATGACGATTCAAATTCTACATTAAAATACCAAGTACACACCTGTCTACAAAATCTACGAATGGGAAAATCATCCCCCGTTTGACCCATGCATAATCCTGCTCATGACCATTTCAAGTAACATAATTAATGTCCAATTTCTTTTAAACATTATACAACACAAGTTTCATATATAGAAAGAAGCTCTCTACATAGGAAGTGATACATACCCTTTCATCCTCATTCCCACAGTGTCCAAAGAACATAACACAAGCTGCGTCAGGTATACAAGACCTCAAAACCAACTCAGGCGCTTGTGTCATTGGATCAATGACAATGGCTGGCCAAAATGGCTCTTTCTTCCCTGATTTTGCCCACACTAAATCACCCGAATAGAAGTCCTCCGGCCCATACAAGTCGCCTTTCCTCTCATCATTCTCCTTCAACAACCCTTCCTCGCTCATACAGTCAACAATTCCCACAGGTGGGCACTTGTCATCTTCAACCAACTGTTGCTCGTGCAGCGAAGTGAGTGAACTACGTGAACTCGAATACTTCCTGATGTCAAGACCCTTACACCCAACTTCTTCATCTTCCTCACACAATGTGGCATACTTACGATGCTTACAACCCTTTTTATCTTCGTTTCGCTTGCTTTTCACGTTGTGGTTACCAGTTTTCGGCGTTCTAAAACTGAATTTATCCCTTCCACATCTGACTTCATTGTCGATACAATTATCGCGCAAGCTAGTCTTGCTCTCTTTCTTCCAGTTTTCAATAACCGAATCGTTAAACCGAGAAGGAAGTACCTGAACTCGCCCTCTTGAGGTTCTCACGAGAGGCGGCCGCGAAACCTCCGCCGTCCGATTCGTGGCCCTGCCTGAATCTGAGCGTTCCCTGGATTTGGACTCCACCTCGCCTGGGGAGCACGACACTTCGGTGCACCACGACGCAGAGAATCCCTTCTCGGGATCGCCGCCGGAGCCGAGGATGCCGCGGAGGCTCACCGGTATTATGCCGGCGGCGACCTCGCCTAGCAGGTTGAGAGGATAGTAGCCGTTCACTTTCCTCTTCTTGCGAGTCGCAGAGTTTTCATCGTCCTCAGCAGGTGAGTCACTGAGTTTGCACCGTTTTAAACTCGGCATTTGAGATTTCAAGTTGCGCTTGATTATCATCCTCTCGATAAAAGACACACAAAACAAAATCAATCACCGCATCAACACCTACAGCTTCCACTTTTCCAAATATGCACACTAAAACCCCTTCCAATTTCACATCAAAACCCCAATTCCCAAATTACCCATAAACCCTAATTGCAAGAGATTCTAAATAGAACAAAGAAAAACAGAGGGAATCAAAACAATATTACTGAAAATTCCCTTTTCTTTCTCAAGAAACAAACAGAACCCGTTTTAAAAAGTAAAACTAGAGACAAGAGAGAAAATTGAGGGAGAGGGATTGATGAGAATTCGATGGAGAATATAGAAACTGCAGATACTTGACAGAATAGAGATTTGTTTTCGACGAAGCTCTCTTTCTCTCTCTTAACGGCTTCAGTGTAAAGAGAAAGGGATAAAATTTAAACTAAAATCCAGATAACAAATCGTAATTTAATTTGTCGTCAGAGCATAATACTCCTATAAAAATAGCATTTAAAGAGTTTTCTGGGTGAATTTTTTTTAGAGAGAGAAAGGGAAGAAATCGTGACAGAGTTTAAGAGAGAGAACGCGAGAGGAGGGTTGGCGTTATCTCTAATATATGTGTTAAAACACTTTAAAAATTTTAAGTGTGTTTGTGTTATGTAATGGGTAGAGTCTAACTTGCGCCTTGCGTGGTTTGAACGTGATTTCTTCCTTCCTCGTGGTGGTTTGCTCGTGGGAAATCTGGTTTTAATTTTTTTGGAGCTACTGTAAAAAAAAATTCCAATGTATTATGCATGGTTCTTGAGCAGAGAGATTCGTTCCAAGAAAGTTGGAACTTGTTGTACGTTTGTTTATTATTGTCCAAATTTCTTTCTTTCTGATTATGAAAGATTCATTACGGTACCAAATTTGAGAAAATGGGTTCTCTTAATTGTTTAAAGTGAGTACACCTTCGTGATTTATAGTGGGTTTTATTGATTGGTTGTCTGCAAATATGAATTTCCCGAAGGGTTGGCATGTAAACAGGGGACAATGGTAGTATTCTCAACCATTTTTATTTGTGTTTTATATGAAAAAAGTGATTTTACCTTATTGGGTATGCTTTTACGCCAAAAAATTGTCAGATAACTTGTGTTTCAATGATTTTGTACGAAACTTTCTGCAAATCTAAACTGCAATAGTATCATCCTGTGACAGAAAGTTGAAAGGATAAGCCGACGAATTAGAAATTTATGGTAAATCTTTCACCAACTTTCTTTCATTTATTTTTTCCTTTGTTTAATTCTTGATGTGGGTTGTTTTGGGAGGTGGCGTTGGATTTGGTAATCTGAACGTGGTCGTCACCGTGGAAGGAAGCATATGAATTTTCCCACCATTTTCTTAGAGGGTATTTTTGGTAGTTCCATCATATATATATATTTATATATATACCCGTAAATGGGTTTTGTTTAAAGGGCTGGACTTCTTGGGATTTTAATCCATCTCATGAATTTTGATGTATTTAATTTGGTTAAAGCCTGATGGTTCATTTAATTGTTAATGGAAGATGATTCTTATGTATGATTTTGTCTTAGTTGAGTTCTCGTCTCTGCTCTTTTGTAGGTAGGTTTCAACCCGATGAGGATGAGGTACCAGGGGCCTACACAGTAATCTCCATCTCTCCTTTTAATGTTTTTTTTTTTTCAAAAGTCGTGTTCTGCTTTAATTGGCTCAAAAATGTTAATTATTCGTATTTACTATTGAGCTTTGGTCACTTTGAGAAAAGATTCATAATTTCGTATAATTTTTTTGGAAGTTTCTGAAACTTTGGGGTTTGATTAAGATTTCCTTCCTTGGTTGGGTCCTGGTTGTAGGATTACCAAAATTATTAAAAATTTAAGTATTGAAATTGAATTTTGGGTCGGGTTAAAAGATCGATTAGTTAAATATAGATTTGAATGTGAGTGTATTGTTAACCAAGAGAAATCTCTTGCATTTTCGTATATATTTTGTTATTTGTAACTAAGTTATGGTAGTTGAAAATGAAAAATAAACACAGAATAAAAAAAATATATATCAACACTTGTTTTAGAGAAAGAAATAGATAATTTAAAAAAAGAATGTCATTTTCTTAGAGAAAAATAATGTTTCTTGGATCATGAAAATCATGTAATTTCTTTCACTGTGATTTTATATATGAATAATTTTTATTCGATATATATGTCATAAAAGATACATGGTTGATCTCACCGTTAAATGTTACGAAAAAAATATATATTTTATTTTTATTTAAATATGAGATGAACCATTATATCATGTATCTCTTATAACATTATGTTAAATAAAATTTTTCTTTCCACACGAGATTTAAAACGAGGCTATAAAACTAGTGACATGAAAATTAAGAAAATATTCAAATTACGAAAGGTTTCGAGGATCAAAACCGATAGAAAAACCGTATTTCCACTCCATTACTTTAAAACACTGTTAATTAAGTAACACTGAATTTTCCACCATTTTCAGTGGCAGAGTAATAATTTGATAAGTTTGCTGGCTGGTACGATTATTAAATTAAAATTAAAATATGACCCACTAATGTCATTCGAGTAACCTCCACATCCTGACAAGTGAGGATTTTTGGGTAATCATGAATCTGTTTTACCAATTTCCAGCAATATTAGTAGAAAATGGAAACACTTTCAATATTTTCAACTACATAATATGATGATACCCATTGAGAATTCATTCATATTTCAACTTTTGATGGGCAATTTTGTTAAATGGAATTGTTCATTGTTGAAAGAATTTTGATCGCATATAAATTGTTGAAGAAAGAGCTTTCTGGTGCCAGTTGATATCAAAATATCATTACAGGCAGTTTTGACGCTAAAAAGAGCAAAGGTGGTTGCTTAAAATTGTACTGATATATTTTATTTAGTTGATTAATTTTATATCGATTTAATTAATTAATCAAATTATTTTAATTAAATCAATTCGAAATAATTAATTATTTAGTTTTAATCGTTTAGTGAATACTTTTAATCCGAGTTGATAAATACCACTTTATTTATATTGTTAATATGATACATATCTATCGAGATATTGATTATTTTAATCATTATGAAATTTAAATAATAAATTAATTCATATTAATCATTTTAAAATTATAATATAATCATGAAAACAACATCAACAATAGTTAACAAAAAGTGAATAATAGTATCGAACAGTTTTAAATTAAGATAAATTAATTTGCAACCAAACAGTAAAAAACCAAGTAGTTATCAAATCTTTACCAAACAATGCCTTAATTGCTTAGGTTGCTATTGACATCTGATAAATTTTGACTCGGTCTTCGTATTGAAGTCCTTTGCTTCTCACCAGACGAACACGATGCAATTTGTTGGGTGTTTCTTGTTTTTCTCTGTTCTACTTGTAGCCGTGAAGGAATGGGAAATACCAGCTTTTTTTTAGCTTTGAAGTCAAGCCAACAAATTTAGTGTACCCAGTAGACAAATACTTTAAAATTTATGTTGTACTTTTTAAGGGAAAAAGCCTATAAAATCAAAGCCAAGCCTTTGATTTTTGCAGATTATGATGTAGATACGTGGATGAACTCAAGACTTCATCCGCGTATCAACATAACCAAGAAATCACCATTCACCATCATACCTCAAGGCATGTTTTTTCTCCATTTTACTTTCTCTTTCAAGGCCACTGAACCATAAACTCTATCCCGCAGTTTGATATACATGGATAAAAACTAATTTGACTCAAAACTTAAATTCACGAATATTGGATAAGATTCAAACAATGCATGTAATTATCATGTCATTTTTTTCTTATTTCTTTTCAACGAGAGATTGTCCTTCTACATCTTCTATTATAATATTCCTAACACGTGCAGGTCAAGTGACTGTTACATGTGCTACCACCAATAATTTTACCAGAACCATACTTTGATGAGTGCCTGCTGTCGTACTCAATTTCCATGATTTGCAGAAATTATCTACCAAAAATGGTAGGAACAAACAAGCATATCTTATTTTTATAGGTTCTTTCATCAATCTTTATGCAAAGAAAACAAGCAACAACAACAAAAAAATCAATTCAGAAAATTATATTCATGGATACGCTTGATCAAATAGGTTAGTGATCATACCATTATTCTGTGGAGGCGCCAGCGTGAAAAATAAAGATTTCCATTTCATAAGACATACTATATGATACAAACTTCTTTGCTTCCTCTTTTATTCAACAAACCCTATGTACAGTACAACTCTACTTTGGCACAATCCCGGTCTACAGAGGAGGTTATTACAGCAAAGAAGATAAACTACTGAGCAGAAGTTGGGGTTTCAGTTTATTTAGCAACACCTGTATAAGTTTCCCACTGCATCTACTTGCCAGGCTTATCACGGTATTAGTTTAACAGTTATCGCCTCTTGGAAACATCAGATTCTTCAGTCTTTGCAAACCTTCCTCGGATCCTTGGTTGACTGTCAGCAAGAGCTTTCCTACAAGCATACTGAAACAAAGCATTTGATGAGTTTCAGTGAAGAATCCACTGAGATGTGAATCTGTTAGAAGGAAGACTAGCACAAGTGAAAAATCTATATTCACCAAATTTTAACTCAGTGAGGGAGGCAACATGGATTTGTTAGTTCATTCCTGTCAGTTTTGATTAAGGGCAAAAAGTGATGAATGATCATAGTTCAGGACAGGTGGGTCGACAGAACTTTGTTGAGACCGAAAAGAGAGCAAGACAAACAATTAAAGGAAACATAATTTATTTGTTATGTTACCTTGATTTTCCTGCCAAAGTTCCTCTTTGTCTTCTTATTCCTGTATCTGGAAAGCTTTTCCCTGCGGTCTTCAGTAGTGCAGTTCCCAATAATCAACGGCTGCTCAAGGGGAGAATGGATGACGCTCATATTACCATTACCAAGAGTCTGTCATAAAAACTCAATATCAATGACCCAGTCCCATCCTACTTATCAAAAAAAAAAGATCCAGCCTCATCCTGTGCAAATGGCCAGAAACATCTAAAGATTTCGGTCTTTAAGACTTTGTTACAAAGCCAATGCGTGTTTAAAGCTCAATTGCAATCTGGTGGTTTTGATCAAATTCCTTGCAAGGAAGAAACATGTCAGATATCTATTTAACAAAAAGTGTCTATCCAAGGGCAGCATCATGTTCCAAATGAACCTCGTCTTCTCATCTAATATTGGGTGTATCCTAAACGAAACGATGCATTCCCACGCTTGTGGAAGTCCAAGTAAGCCATAGCATGGTCTTGAACCAACTAAAGTCTGGGGACATTACTTTGAGAGACATTTAAAGTTATATAGAAATAAAAACCAGAGGTGACCGTGTGCTTAGTTCAGCAATTCTACCTCTTCTCATGTGGGAGTAATGTCCCAGTTTCAATCTGGATTGTCATCATTTCAATAAAAAATAAAAATAAAAATAGTGAATCCTTGCATGCAAGAAGATCGAAGAAAATAACCTCAAATCACACTGGACATGTAAAGGTCTGCATCAACCTCCCCCATGGCCCCATCTAAGAAGGCTTCATGACAAGGGGCTACATATCAACAAAGTTGCCATAATATCTCAATATTGTTCAAATGGTATGAGAAAACAACAAAATAAATTAAGTCTGACCTTTATGTCTCCTTCGCTGAATGCTCTTCGCATCCCATAAACAGCTCCAAAATCCATTCCAGGAAAATCAAGAAAATTTGGTTCCATTGCTGCCCCATGAATCCAGTCCATTGAACTCAAACTACCTGAGCTCACGCTTTTCTGGAATGGCAGATCGGGAAGCAGTTTGTTTTCTCGAATTTGGTTTTCATCTGTTCTCACAACAGGAATCTTGATATCCAGAACCTCCGAGAGTGGTGATTCCATGGCTGCTTTTGCCATGAGATCCTTCTCGCATTCATAGAAAACCTCATTTAGAAACTGCTCACTTTGCATCGATTCAAAATCTGCAACCTGAAGTCCCTGGGGAGTCGTGACATCTTCCCCAAAAGAAATCATTGAAATGGCTGCAGTCATGGGATCCAGGCCTAGTGCTGGCTCTTCAATGATTGGTTCTGGAGCTTTGAATAGATCACCTTCTCCTCCCAGGTCATATTCAGATATACTAGATATCTGAAGCAGGTTGCTCTGCATTAGACAAGAAAAAGCGGTTAACCAATAAAAAATGTAAAAAACTGGTATCAGGCAACAGTTGACTAGAACACTACTTCACTCAAGAAACTAGCCCTAGACCGGACAAGAGACAAAAGTATTTATAATCCCTCAAGATCATTGAATCACAATCTTTTGTTAGCCCGTGATAATATGAGCCCATGTCTATGATACATAACGTTATCACGAAGTAATTTCTAACACGTGGATTGTAGACTAGACAAATCATTTTTAACCAAGTCAAAAAATTGCAGATTTCAAAATCTCAACTAGCTGATAAATTTTCAAACTATTAAAAAAGGAAACAAATTATTGGTTTACTCTACTAGGCATAGTCTATGCAAGAATTACTCCATTGATAGATCTGCAACTTGAACAATATGAACCCTCATGGATGATGCAAAGATCATCATCAATAGCTTTAGTCTAAACTTACAGTTAAACCTTTCACTGAATTCTGTATTTGTTGTCACTACTATTGCAACATAAGTACACATTTATCATTGTTCAATGCAGTGCGCCGCAAAAAAAAAGACTACTGCACACTACACAGGGTTTCAAATAGCCAACTAGGCAACTATATCTAAGAAAAGAAAAAACCAGCAATTCATGTTTGGCTAGTATACTATGAAAATTAGGTTAATACTGAATTCAAGCATCCCTAAAAGTTTATCAAACTTGACAAGATTGGGACTTGGGAGTTGAAACTGATTAATCATAAACTTCAATGAAAATGGTATCAGAAAATTTTACCTATGGCCACAAATTCAACCAGAACCGGAATGCATTTTGTAATTGCCCAGTGATTCAGCTAAAATCTTATGTAAATGGCTAAACACCAAACTACTCCAAGACCAATAATCTTTATGTATTTTCTCAAAGAAGTAAGAGATTAATCTTTTTAGCAAAAGCAAAGATCTAAAACCAACTTTTTCAAGGGTATAGTTTCATTTCCCCAACTTTTTCCAAAAAAGTTTTCGAACCAAAATAATAATAAAAACAAAAATTAACTTACTCTTTTCCCAAACCTTCTCTATTCTTTATGCCCCATTTTTTTTTTAAAGAAAAAAAATAACTTTTCTTCTTTAATCTTATGAATGAGCGGTGGACAAAAGGAAGAAACCCAACAACCAGTTCACACCAAAAAGTAAAATAAAATGGAAGAAATCTTAAAGAACACGGGACTTCTAACTGTGAAATCATTTTCCAATTATATTCTTACTTTTCTTTTCTTTTTTTTCCAGATCCAGCATGTAAAGAGATACTTCCATTATAATCATTTCTCCTTTGTTTGGTTGCCGAGAAAATGTTGACAAACAAAAAGAGAAAAAACTCAAATAAAGCTTCTTTCTGAAAACCCAAAAAACATAGAATATAAAGATTCCAAAATACCATTTTCCCCTCCTTTCCACTGTTTACTCAACAACCAAAAAGAGGGTTAGACAAGTAAAATAAAATCAAGTGACCAAATTTCTCCAAAAACTGAACCTTGAAGATCAAAAAATGAAGTTCAGATACAAAATCAATTGAAATTACCCAATTAATACGCAACTTAATATGAACTTTCACTAAATTAAAAAGTTGTTTGCACTTAAACAGTGTCATTTTCTTAGCAACCAAACGATAGCCAATTACAGTGCAAAACAAAGACCATAGTGACGCACTCAGAGAAAAATAAAACCCCGAATTCTCATTAAATGATCATCAAAGCTCAAACCTAGTTCAAAACTAATCAAACAAATGCAGATCACCCAAACCCACACAAAGTATAGAGAGAAAGAGAAATTCGCGCATATTTGCACGTGTATTATTAGTAATATCACAGAGAAAGAGACAAATAGAGAGTACCATTGAACCATTGGCCTTGTGGGATTCACAGTAATCTTCAAGTTGCTGAATTTCTAGAGAGAAGTTTTGCATATAAGGGGAAAACGGCACTGTCTAAGTTGTTTTCACTTAAACAGTGCCATTTTCTTAGCAAACAAACTATAGCCAATTACAGTGCAAAAGAAAGACCATAGCAAAGGCACTAGAGAAAAATAAAGTCCCCAAATTCTGATGAACTCATCATCAAAGGTCAAAGCCAGCTCAAAACTAATCACAAATGCAGATCACCCAAACCCACACAAAGTATAGAGAGAAATAGAAATCCGCACATATTTGCACGTGTGTATTATTAGTAATATCGGAGAGAAAGAGACAAAGAGAGAGTACCATTGAATCATTGGCCTTGTGGGATTTACAGTACTCATCAAGTTGCTGAATTTCTAGAGAGAAGTTTTGCATATAAGGGAAAAATAGCTCTGTGTCTGCATACATTTCTTCAACACACACAAAATCTTGGATACTTCAAAGAGAAACAGAACTTTCTTATAGTATTTATGTAGAGGAAGAAGAACAGAGATCGCCTCTCCCAAAAACAGAGCAGCCAAAATGCACGTATATATGGAGAGGGAGAGAAAGAGATTGAATAAAAACAGGTCGGTTTTGGGCCTTGATTTAGGATTTGTGAGTTGAGAGAATTTATATATATAATAATCAGGTGATACCAGTGAGTAATAAATTAAATCAAATTAGGGAAAATATGATGTCATAAAATAGCTAATAAGGACAAAGTGCAAAAGGATATCAATAATAATACTGTGGACTGCCCCATGTCTCTTATCATGTTCTTTATTTTATATTTTCAATTTTTTTAGATTAAAATAATAATTTTGTATTATTATAATAGCAATTTGTAGTTTTGTACAGATGAATGCACCAAACCATAGTCTGTGGACATTGTTGTGGCTGGACAGTGCTCATCACTCACTCGTCTATCGCATGTCAGTCATCAACTGTACAACGCTCTCTTCAAGCGCGTGGAGAAGGCTTCAATTGGTGTTTTAGGGTTGCAGGTTAGCACATCGTTCTTGAATATGCCCGTTAGTGTGCTTGTTAAGGATCTGTTATGTTTATTCGTTAAATAAATGAATAAAACCTTAACAATATGGTAATCGGTTTCATAAGGTTTCTGAATATATTTATTATTGTGTTGGTTAAGATATTTATTAATGTGTTTATTGTACTTTATTATTAGTTCACAAAACTCGTTTATGAGTTTATTTGTTTATATATTTATGTAAAAGTGATTTAAACAAACAAAGCTCTTAAGTTAAAAAGTTTATTTGTTTGTTTGTTTATGTGTTTAAATATTTTTTATTTAAAATAATTGAATAGAATATAAATATTTTTTATTTAAAATAATTGAATAGAATATAATCAAACACGATCATAATTTTTACATTAACAAATGAATATAAATGAATTTAAAAAGTATATTTATTAATAACCAAACACAATCAAAACTGCTAATTTAATGGACAAATACTACCAAGGAAAATCTGCATTATTAGTATGAATGACAGTGATATTGCATTATTGGTTAAAGTTCCTTCAAACTACTAATGAGTATCCATCCAAACTCTCCAACTCAGATTAAGTTTTATGAAGATTTTTTTCATAAAGAAACAAAATTGGATACCGTAAAAAATCTCACTAGATTTAAGGGTTAGGAACAGAAACGATCCCGTCTTTATAATTTTATTTATTATATTTTGTTTAGAAAAAACAAAGATAACATAAAATTTTCTTCCCTAATTTATAAACGGCGGTGAAAACGATGATTTAGGTTCTTAAAAATCTGTTTTCGATAGAGATTAAAAACAAAAAAAAAATTTATCAAGAACAAAGACGGAAAAAACACTTTCCAACCTAAATATGTCTCATTATCATTATTATTTCAGTAATAAAATATCAAGATTGAGATCTTGAAGCTTCGAAATCACATATTTTAGTTTAAATGGGTTCAATAATAATATTATTATGTGCTTAAATATTGTGATTAGATCGATCATTATATCATTGTATTTGTGTAATATTGTTTTAATTTTTTTATAATAAAAAATCCTTTTAGCTGGTAGTACCCCATATTCCATTAGTTTTACCTAAAATTATTAACATTTGAATTGCAAGTACAAAGGTGGATTAGATTAGATATACTCCTTATTATAATTTCATCAGTTATCCTCATATTAATCAAAGATGATATAATGACATGTTGAAATACAGTAAAAAAAAATAGACGATAAAAATATTCATTTTATTCTGATTTGCTTGTAAAAAGCTAGAAGACAGTTGGAAAATGATTATTTTTTTTTAATCTAAATTAAAGAATGGTGAGCCTGAAGCAACCGTTTGAACTGCCCAATCAGTGGACTTCAAATTGCTTCTCTTCAGGTGCCTAATAGTTTTATTATTATTATTTTTTTTTTATCAATGGTGTCTAATAAGTTAAATCCATGATGATTTATTTTTGGCTTAACGTAGTATTAATATCATTATTATTATGATGATGACTACAATGTAATAAGTAGTAATTATATATCAGCCGAAGATATAATTCAGAATAGTTCGACGGCACACTTAACAAATTGACCTGCAGGCACCTTAGAATTGATGTGCGGTGTGTTTAGTTTGAGAAAAAAAATATAAATTTTATTTTGAATGAAATCATATATATTAAATATTATTGTTTGTTTTATTTTGTATGATATCCTTTTTTACGATAATTTATTTTTTTTGGTTTATTCGATAAAATATATTAAACGTTAATAAGAATATGTTTATTTTAAATAATATAATTTTTATTAAACAAATAAATAAAATTTCACGATAAATAAAATTTAATATCAAATTAACAGAAGCAGAAGAATTTTTTTAATAATAAATTTGTATATATATAAGAATTATAGTAAACTCATTCGTCCTTTTAATAAATTTCGTCTTCACGCAGCTTAAGAAACGTGACTGCTCATCCAGCTTCTTGACGCGGCTTTAATGGAGAATGGTATCAATTTATAATGGTGTGTTTCGTTAAGCTTAAATACTGTAACTATTATTATTTTTTTGGCTTAATTAAAAAGCTTATATACTGTGAAGGATTAAAAAGAGTAGTTTTGCATAAATATCACATGAATTGGTCAAGTGTTAATTATCACATGCCACAACACTCCTCGTGGTAATATGTGGCTTGTCTTCTTAGAATTTTGGTCTGCCCCATAAATCATGAAAGTACAAAATAAAATTGAAAATAATTGAAGCAATTATTACATTTGAGTGGCCAGTGTCGTATACCTGCATCAACGACGGTAGGTTGTGTTAAATGTTGAAATAACAAATAAACTTATGTGGCTGCTGCTGCATTTGTAATGGGACACGCGATCCGAATAAGAAGAAGATTCTTTTCTTTTTGGTTTTGATTTTCTCATATAAGAGATATTTTGCTCTCGTTTGTGCTGTGCGTGAAGCGACAGCGAGCAAGAAGCAGCACGAGAGAACGCAGCCACCAGTCCTGTTACGATTGATTCGGTTTAGTAAAAATTATTATTAATTATTAAAAAATTATTTAAAATATTGTTAAAAAATTTAAAAGTTATAATTTAAATAAAAATGTAATTTAATTTTTAAATATTTTTTAAATAAATATAATCTGATCCATTAAAAGCTAACAGACATGATCGTAAAATTCTCATTAAATTTGGTAAAATTATGTTTTTTCAATTGAAAAAATATGATTTTCTAGAACCATTTAAAAAAGTGTGTTTTTACACCTATAAATACCACTCACTCCCCACTTCAGAATACAATTCATTTTTTATTATTTCTTATCTCTTTTTCTCTTAAAAATTCTGCGATAATGTTTCAGTAATTCAAAGCAGAATTATATCGAAAGTTCTCCAAATTTTGTTGTCTGTAGACTTCAAGTTTGAGAATTGGTTGTATGCTGGAGGACTATTTGTCTATAACCCATAACAAATTTGTTTCTACTAGTGGGGATGAATAAAGCCTTAAAGACAGTGATTAATTCACGCCTCTAAGTCTTGATTCTCATATTCTGGTCTCGTTAAAAAAAAAATTACAACAATTTTAAGGCTTTATTTCTGTACAACAAAATGGAGATAGAATCATTCAAGGTGCTGAATCAAAACTTCGTCAAGCTAGATAAATTCGACAGAAATAATTTCAGCCAGTGGCAAGACAAGATTATGTTCTTGCTTACTGCGTTGAAAACTTCCTATATACTGGATCCGAATCTGCAGCACATTCTTGGTGATCCAGTACCTAAGGAATGAGAGCAGCCTCAAACAGCAATGATCGAACAACTACAAAAAGAAAGAAAGAAAATAGAGAAGGACGAGTTGCTGTGTCGTGGACATATTTTGAACACATTATCAGATCGCTTGTACAATATGTTCATAAACATCAAATCGACTCATGATATTTGGAATACTCTTGAGTACAAATACAAAGCGAAAAAAGAAGGTACGAATAAGTATTTAGTTTCTAAATACTTTGATTTCAAAATGCTTGACAATAAACCTGTCTTAGAACAAGTGCATGAATTACAAGTTATTGTCAATAAACTCTGAGCTTTAAAAATAGTTTTACCTGAATCATTCCAAGTGGGGGCTATTATAGCTAAACTTCCCTCTTTTGGAAGGATTATGGAAAAAGATTGTTATACAAATCTAAGAACTACATTTTATAACAAATTCAAAAATATCTTCGTATTGAAGAAGAGTCACGTTTATGTGACAAAAGTAGTAATGTTCAAAGTAGTTCTAAAGTGCATCATGTGGAGGCAAGCAAAACTAAAAAGCATGCTTTACAAGTGAAAGCTAAAGGAAAATTTAAGAAGACTGGAGAAAAATTTAAGAGAAGGAAATGCCATGTGTGTGGTAAATCCGGACACTATGCTCGTGAATGCAAATTTCACAAGAGTATAGATATCAACAAGGCTAACATGGTTAAAGAGAACCTTATAGCAATGATCACCGATCTGAGCCTTGTGATTATGATCTCCGAGGTTAATATGGCAAATGATGTATCTGGATGGTGGTTAGATTTTGGTTACTGTCCATGTGTGCAATGACAAATGAATGTTCAAGACATTCAAGGAAGTGACTAATGGACAAGAAGCACAAATGGGAAACGTTGTCAGAATCAAAGTTTATGGCAAAAGAATAGTCGAGATTGACTTCACATCCGGAAACCGTTTGAGTCTCTTAATGTTCTCTATATACCAGAAATCTGAAAGTATTTAATTTCTGTAGATATTTTAGATAAAAAAGGATTTCGAGTTTCTGTTGAATCCGGCAAGATCATACTTTCAAAGAATGACATGTTTGTCAGAAAAAGATATTCTTGTAATGGCATGTATAAGCTAAGTAATAATAATAATAATAATAAGACCACCGTTTCTACTTATATTGTTGAGTCTTCTTCTTCGTGGCATAGTCGTTTAGCTCATATAAATTCTGGTTATTTAAAGAGCATGCATAAGTTATAATTAATAAATATTGAAAATGATGACTTAGGAAAATGTGAAATATGTGTTCAATCTAAAATGGTAAATAAAAACTTTCCTAAGGTACAAAGATATTCACAAATTTTAAGTTTAATACATTCTGACGTATGTGAATTAAATTGTATGTTAACAAGAGGTGGAAAAAGATATTTTATTATTTTTATGGATGATGCAAGTAGATTTTTATGTTTACTTATTAAGATCCAAATATGAAGCTTTTGACATTTTTAAGATACATAAATCAGAAGTAGAAAATCAACTTGATAAAAAGATTAAAATTCTACACTTTGATAGAGGTGGTAAATATTTCTTAAATGATTTTGATCAATTATGTGAAGAGCATGACATAATACATCAACGCTCTGCACTTTACACACCACAACATAATGGTTTGGCTGAAAGGAAAAATCGTTCTTTAGTTAAAATGGTAAATTTCATGCTAGTTAATGCTAAATTACCTTTAAACTTATGGGATGCAGCACTTTTTACTGCTTGCCATATTCATAACAGAATTCCAGGAAAGAAAACTAAATTAAGTCCTTATGAAATCTGGAAAGATAGAAAGCCTAACTTGAATTATTTTAAAGTGTGGGGGTGTTTAGCATATTGTAGAATTCCAGATCTTGAAAAATCAAAATTAGGACTTAGAGCTACTAAATGTATATTTGTTGGATATGCTAAAAATAACATTGCCTTTAGACTACTTGATTTAGAGTCTAATGTTATTATTGAGTCACAAGACGTAGAATTATTTGAAAATAAATTTTCTACTGATTTTGAGATTATAGAAGAAGAGTCTAAAAAATATTAGTCCAACGAAGGATTAAGACCAGAAATTAATAACAGAAAAACTAATGTTTCTGAAAGGATTGTTGAACCTAGACGAAGTATTAGGGCAAGAAAAGAGAAGACTTTAGATCCTGATTTCATTTCTTCTTAATCGTTGCTTTTTTTGGTTAAAGGTGACCAAAATAATAATGTATTGAATAAAATACCTATTGTTTAAAATACCTATGGTGTTTAACTTGAATTATTTTAAAGTGTGGGGGTCTTTAGCATATTGTAGAATTCCAGATCCTGAAAAATTAAAATTAGGACTTAGAGCTACTAAATGTGTATTTGTTGGATATGCTAAAAATAAGATTGCCTTTAGACTACTTGATTTAGAGTCTAATGTTATTATTGAGTCACAAGACGTAGAATTATTTGAAAATAAGTTTTCTACTGATTTTGAGATTATAGAATAAGAGTCTTAAAAATTTGAGTCCAATGAAGGATTAAGACCAGAAATTAATAATAGAAAAACTAATGTTTCTGAAATGACTGTTGAACCTAGACGAAGTATTAGGATCAAGAAAAGAGAAGACTTTAGATCCTGATTTCATTTCTTCTCAATCGTTGTTGTTTTTGGTTGAAGGTGACCAAAATAATAATGTATTGAATAAAATACCTATTGTGTTTAACCTAGAAGAGGATCCTACAACCTTTAAAGAAACTATGGCTTCAAGAGATACTTCTTTTTGGAAAGAAGCTATTAATGATGAGATGGATTCTATAATGAGTAACAATACTTGGGTATTGGTAGATTTACCCAAAGGATCAAAACCTATTGGGTGTAAGTGGGTGTTTAGGAAAAATATACAGTACTGATGGCACTATTCAAACTTTTAAAGCAAGATTAGTAGCCAAAGGTTTTAGATAAAAAGAAGGGATTTATTATTTTGACACTTATGCACCATTGCACGTATTATTTCGATTAGAGTCTTTATAGCTTTAGCATCCATTTATAATTTGTATATTCATCAAATAGATGTAAAAACTGCTTTACTAAATGAGGACTTAAATGAGGAAGTATATCTGGAACAACTCGAAGGGTTTGTTCTTCCAGGCAATGAAAATAAAGTGTGTAAATTAGTTAAATCTCTTTATGGTCTAAAACAAGCTCCAAAACAATGCCATGAGAAATTTGACTCTGTTATTTTATCATTTGGTTTTAAACATAACAATGTTGATAGATGCATTTACTCTAAATTTACTAAAAGCTATGGTGTGATAGTTTGTTTATATGTTGATCATTGGTACTAACATGGAAGGAGTAAATGAAACTAAGAAGTATTTGTCTTCTGTCTTTAAAGATGAAAGACTTAGGTGAAGCAGATACAATCTTATGAATTAAAATTAAGAAACATAATGGGGGTTATGCTTTAAGTCAATCTCACTATATTGAGAAAGTGATAACTAAGTTTAAACATCTTGGTTTCAAAGAGTATAATACTCCTTTTGATCCAAGTATTAAGTTGCAAAATAATTTTAGTAGAGCAGTGGCACAAGTTGAATACGCTAGTGATATTGGTAATCTAATGTATGCAATGCACTACACTAGACCAAATATTTCATATTCTGTGTGTAAACTTAGTAGATATACTAGTAATCCTAGCATAGAACATTGGAAAGTCATTGGTAGGATAATAGGATATCTCAAGAAAACAGTGGTTTGAGACTGTTTTACAACAGTTACCTAAGTGTATTAGAATGATACACTAATACAAGTTGGATTACAAGTCTGGGTGATAATAAATCAACAAGTGCGTGGATATTCACTCTTGATGGGGGTGAAATTTCTTGGGCAAGCAAGAAACAAACTTGTTTATCCCACTCAACTATGGAATCCAAATTTATTGCCCTAGCGGCAACTAGGAAGGAAGCCGAATAGATTAGGAATTTATTGTTAGACATCAAATTGTGGCATAGTCTAATGCCTCATGTTTCACTTTATTATGATAATGAATGTACTTTATCAATAGCTTATAGTTGTACCTATAATGGTAAGTCTAGACATATCAGTCTTAAACATGAATATGTATCAGTCTTAGATATGAATATGTGAAACAATTGATACAAGATGGTATCATTACAATTGTCTATGTAAAGTCAAGTAAGAACTTGGCTGATCCATTTACTAAGACACTCGCAAGAAACTTAGTAAGTAATACATCCAGAGAGATGAGGCTTAAACCATTTAAAAGTCAACAGTGATGGAACCCAACTTTATGCTAATAGACCACTAGTCCTAGGTTTTAATGGGTAATAACAAGTTACTGTGATTGACTGTTGATATTGTCACAAAGTTGGCCGATAATTGAGAATGACAATATTGTCCGCTACATTTTAGAGGATGAATTAAACTCTTAATGAAGTTATAAAATGCGTTATAGTAATGAAAACATAAGAGAAACTTCACCTATATAAACGAATGAGTGGTGCCACTTCTTATAGAGAGTTATGGTTTGCTTTCTTGAGGTTCATGAAACCAGAATATAGCACATGGCCATAATAGTGCTAAGTGAAAATAAATTCTCACCGAAATAAGAGAATTGTATGTGTGTGGTGGCTCCGGTCGTATCACATAGGAATGTTAGTTTAATCTAAAGGATACCATTCGTTTTGATATAACTTTGAGTTGTTTACACTAATAAAATGTTTTAAATCGAAAGATACCTACTTTATGCATACAAGACTCAGAGATATTGTGACAGTATTTTTCAAAATTGGTTTTTCAAACAAGTGGAGGATTGTTAGAAAAAATCATTTGAAATGATTTTAAAGAATTGTTTGAAAACCCAAAAAGTATTATGTAAATCTAAATGTTGTAATTTAAATTTAAAGGTTGTGATTTAAACAAAAATATTTTAAATATTTTAAATATTTTTTAAGCAGACACGATCTGGTCCATTAAAAACTAACAGACATAATCGTAAGGCTCTCATTAAATTTGAACCCATAACCATTTGAAGATGTGCTTCTACACCTATAAATACTCTCACTTCCCACTTCAAAATACAATTCATTTTTCATTCTTTTTTCTCTAAAAAATTCTGCCATAATATTTCAATATTTCAAAGCAGAATTAAATTAGAAGTTCTCTAAAGACTTCAAGTTTGAGACTTTGTTATATCCTTGAGAACAATTCATTTGTAACCCTTAACAAACTTGTTTATACAAGTGGGGACGAATAAAGCCTTAAAGACGGTGATTAATTCACACTTCTAAGTCTTGATTCTCATATTTTGTTCTCATTTAAAAAATTCACAACAATAATTACAGGAAACTGTAATAATAATTAAATAATTAAATAATTTATTTTTATTCAGCTACTAATACAGTTCCTTGTAATTACCAATAAAGTTTTTCGATTCTATGATAACTCCCACGAAAGGGGACCGTTTCTTTTGTAATTATTAGGGAACTGTAAAGGTTCATCAGTGATTATAGAAAAGTTGAGTGATAATTTCGATATTAATTTTTTTCTTTTAATTATTATTGAGTGGTTTTTTTTATAGAGCGTGTGGTTTGCGATATGTCACATCTCGAATCCGTAAGATCATCACTATAAGATTAATTGACATTTGATGTAAGAATAATGTATTTTACATCATTATAGTTTATTTTATAATTTATACTTTACAAAAATGATCATTAAATTTAACCTTTTATTCATATAGATTATGCACATAAAATTAATATAATCCACATCCACAAAATTTTGGTTTTTGTTGAAAAAAAAAAAGGAATGACAAAAAAAACAGAAATCAAATTATTAGCTGTAAAAAAGAAAGATAGATTCTCTCTTCCAATTTGGTCGGATTATTCAAATTCTCTTTCAATAATGTGGTGACGGCAATTCCTCCACAATCCACATTGCAATTTCGATTTAAGAAACAATATTTGGAAAGTGTGAACATAACTTTTGTCGTTTCCTGAAACTCAAAGCATAAAGCAAAAGAATCAAATGTTCAGAAGAAATGAAAGGGAAGGAGGGTAGACTTGAAAGAAAGACTTGAAGGAAATGTCAATTATACAACAAGTTTTTATTCATCCATCTTTTATTTCTCATAATTTTTTAAATCATAAAAGTTAAAATTAAAATCACATAATTTTTTTTAAATTGCATAATTATTGTACATTCATGTGTAAAATTCATTAATTTTTTTAAAAAATTGCATAATATTTTTTTAAAAAAATATTTGAGATAATTTTCTATCCGTTTAATTAAACTTTTGAGATAATTAAATTTTTCTTTAACAAATAATTTATATCTATAATATTGTCATTTTATAAAGTTGTCTATAATATTTTTTGTTCCAAAGATTTTTTTTTATATTTAATACAAAATAAACTTTTTAAAGTTGTTATATTTACCAACTATTTTCATGTCATGATCCATGCATTACTGATGTCTCATATACCATAAAATCAAACAAAACAAAGTGACAAAAGCAGTGTATGCGCCAAAAACTGAAAAGAAAGCATTTTTATTAAACAGAAGACTTTTTCCTTGATAGTGTCCTTGTATTCATCTAATAATTCTATTCTTGTAGCTTATCGGGTTAATGTGAAAACGAAGTCTTAAACAGTAAAACCCTCTAATGGGATTTTCTTTTCATTAATTTTATGTATAATTAATTCGATCAAATCGTCAACTTGATCATTTTTCTTAAGAGAAAGTTACAATTTAATTTCAGAACTTAAAAAAATAGCAATTAAGTCTTTTTTATCAATTTTAATTAAATCAAACGATTAAATTATATAGTAATTTAATTAAATTTAAACTGAAAGGTCAAAGAGAAAAAGAATTACAAGTCATTGAATTTAAAATTGATCTGATTATTATTTAATTTAATTGTTTGATTTGATCAAAATTGGTTAAAAAAACTCAATTATAATTTTTTTAAATTAAAAGATTAAATTATTATTTTTCTAAATTCAAATACTAAATTGTAACCTATCCTTAAGGGGAAAAAAAAAGGACCAAATTTACATTTTGGCCAATAAATTATTGTACTATAATTCAATTAAGGTCAAACAGGTTTTAACCCTGAAAGAAAATCCATGTGAGGAAAATGGAGTTGAGCTGTAAAGTAGAAAAAGCACAGAGAATTTCAACCAAAGGCCATAAAAAAAGGAAGAAAAAAAAAACCTTTACTTTTGAGTAATGTACTAATGGACAGTACATAAAAAGTAAAAACCTTAAATTCCCACATTAGGAAAAAGAATTTATAAAGGCAAGCTCAAATGGAACCTCCATAAAAACACTTGGGTAGGTGCACAAGTTCCACATTTTTTTATGCCAATATCAATGGGAAACACTTTGATCCAATCAGCTTTTCACATGTGGCGCATAAGCATTGCGACACTTGGCATGACCACGATTCTGTAGTGGACTTTAGCAGACAAATAATGAACAATTGTCTTCATTACTTATGCTACAAATATATCATGGGAAATCATAAGGCTGCCTTTGTCACATTCATACATTCGTGGGTCGACTACCTTTTTCTACTTTTTTTGGCTTTACATTTCATTCTGGCGAATAATGAGAACTAAGTGAATCAACAAAAGTGGCTTTACTGTTTTTCATACAAAATGACATAATTTGCAACGATGGATTCGATTATAAGTGATGAGGGACACATTTATGGAAAATTCTTCAGTTTTTCAAAATATTACTTTAAAAAGTACTTTCAAAATGAAAAATGAAAACTGAGGTAAAATAAAAAGTTGACTTGAAATTTGAAAAAGTTGAAGAAAAGAAAAATTTGTTAATGGAGGAGATGAAGTGAATCCAGTCATTTGTATTTGCAAGTTTGGCATCTAACCCAACTTTTTAAAGCCCCATTGCTTTCCTTGATACTTCAGTGCTTGTTGCCATCCAACTTTTGTCTGCTAATTTGGGCGATAATTCGAATCAATGAATCATTATTTTAAGTAAAAAATTTAACAAATGAGAAGAGGTTAGTAAACCAATTAACTAACCCTTTTGATGCGAGAAAATTTGAAATGAGTTATTTATTAAAATGAACAAAAAAGGACCAGAGTTTTGTGTTCAAGACATGAACATGTTGCTCAACAATTTTTATAAGTTTTATGGATTAAAAATACTTATATTTAAAGAATTTTACAGAATTTTCGACTACAATAAAAATTGTTGGGAGTCCAAAAATTCCATATATAATGCAACGAAATTGAAAATTAGAGTTGTGAAATGTAGTGAAAGAGAGGAGATTAAAAAAAAAAAAGAGTGGAGTGGATTGTCATCTGTCTTATTGCAGTTCGTCTGTCTTTGTTAGACGAATTGGTTCATGGGTCCCCTTGTTTGAAGCCACTTTTTGGATTCTTTTGATGTTAACGGAAGGAGAATTAAGTGGCTTCTTACTAGTTGACATTGACAAAAGTAAGTACCTATTTAATCCGATTATTTTTCTATCGACTAGCAAAAAATAATGCCATATTTATCAATTTGCAATTTAGTATTCTTTTAAGGGAGGGCAATTTTGATATTCAGTTTAGGCATGAAATTCATAATAAAGATTCCAAATCTTTCTAATCACTTAAATCAAACAAATACAACTTTATAATAGAATTTAACAAAACAGTCATAATTATTTTGTAGATCTGATTATTAAGATAAACCCTATTGATTGTTGCTCACTCAATTAGTAGGATTCCTTACTTACTTTTACCAAAATAAATCCATAATATAACCATTTACTCGTGTTATTTATTAATTAGATTCACATTTTATTGCTAGGAGAAGTTTTTATTTCAAAAATAAAAATTAATTTGAAAAGGGTTTTTCGAAATAGTCAAAATTGAATAAAGTTTGAAAAAAATTAGTTTGTGCTAAAAATAATTATTTTATTAAACATGAAACAGTTTTTAACTCTTAACAAAAACTACTTTAACAGTCAAAAAAATTGTTTTTCAACTAAGCCAAACAATTAGAAAATATATTAATTTTTTAATATTATTTTATATGTGTCGACATCACCTTTCCGTATAAATTTGATGAAGTTTTCATTAAATAATAAAAAATATTAATATTATGAAATAACAATTAAAAATTTAAAAGTGCCATCATATATCGACAAAATTATATGTTCCACCAATACGAATAATTTTTGTATGCTTTGAACTTTATCAGGAGAAAATAAAATATATTTTGTCTACTTGCTACCAAGAACTTAATTTTACTAATAGACACATTAAATCAAAATTGACTACTAGTCTTCTATTCACTTTACAATAGCAAACTTGAGGCTTTTTACACTAACACTAGTGACTTATTCTTTAATAGCAGACTTTTTCTTTTTCATTTTCCCATTTGAATATGACAACTATTAATATAATATTTCCATGAACAAAATTATGGAGCTTAATGTCATTCCATCAATCAATCTGGCTTGAAAGGGTGTTGCACTTATAATAGCAAGCTTAATCATGGCAATTCCCATGTCAACAATGAGATGATGAGCAACTAATTTAAAACCCACAAATTAAATATTATTTTTATGAAATTCACATTTTTTATTTTAAGATTAAGCACATAATATGTGAATTTGAGCAATGTTGTACTAATTGATTCAGGCTGCTTCGATAACATTTTTATCATCAGAGAATTTATGAAATAGTTTTGATTTTTTTATCGATTAAAAGTAAATCAAACACTTAAAAAAAATTTATATAAAAATTATAAAATTAAAAATAATATTTAAGAAAAAATTATTTTCATCAAGAATTTATTAAATATTAAATAATTTTAATTCACAATAATTTTACCAAAAATTGATTTTAAAATTATTTTCTAAACCATAAACGAAGCCGGTGCCTTAATTGTAAGTTGCACTTCGTGGCATTATATTTTCATGAAAAAAAAAATATAAATTAGGTGAAATTTACAAGTTTGAAAAATCAACAAGTGGCAGAAAAAGCCATTCGTTAAAAAAACTCCAAATGGCCTACCAAAAATTTCATGTTGCCTTGCGCATGGTCCTTTAGATACGACGATATGTCATTATGCAGAATTTTTGGGTAATAACATGCCTAATCAAATCGTGAATACTTAAATAGAATGCATATCAAATTTAATCTTGGGTGTTTGATAGTGAAAAATCACATCATGATTAATTTGGATTAAATGATATTGATTTAAATGTGTTTAAATCAGTACTCAATCATCGTTTTAGTTATTTACGTTCAATTGTTCATCAACAACATATTAACTTGGATATTCAAATGTGAATATTTTAGACGTAATTTTGTGTTAAAAATCTTTTTTGAGTTCGAGTAGAAATTAGACTTACATCTTAAAAACTTATTGTTTGGGTTAATTGTGCTTCCGAGATTTCACCGTTGTCTCTGTCTAACTCTCAATTTTCATTAAGTGTCAAGTTATCAATGAACTTTCTGTTTCAACTCAACTGAGTTTTTTCGTTCAAATTCGTATATTATATGTCGCCTATTCTCAATATGATACACCAATTTAATGAACGAATAAAAACAAAATGTTCAATTAGATCAAAACAGAACATTCATGAGTAAACTGACACTCATTAAAAATTAAAAATCGAATAAACTCAATAGTGAAACCTCAAATGTAAATTTTTTTTTCTCTTTTCGATAAAACAAATTCAAAATTAAAAGTTGTTTAGCGTTTGACAACATAGTTTGTTAAAATAATCTTTGAGCTAAATTCATATTTTTAAGATCTGATTTCAATTTTTGATTCTTTTCATAATTTTTTTTTTTTTTTTTATGATTTGATTTAACTTATGTTTTCTGAAAAAAAAAAAAAAAAGTTTAAGAACCAAGCCAAATAGTGTTATGCGTGCTTGAAAATCTTATAGAAAATACCCTTGCATCCACAAAATTACCTAGAATCAAGGGTAAGTATTAATCAAAACCAATAGATGTTGTACCTAGTAAAAAAAAAGATGCAAGTGTAATTTTTACCTAAATTTAAGGGAAGTTTCTTCATGAAATTGGAAGTATTATATTGCATATAATTGAATCCATACAACTTGTACTCCACAATTAGGAACTAAATTCATACAACTTTAAACATTTGTTGGCTCCACGATTGTTTTATCAAAAAATGTTTTAAAACTATTTTAATCAATTAAAACTAAAATTATAGCTAAACCAATCATGCTTAGCTTCCAAAATAGGTATTTGCTATCAAAATAATTTTTTAAAACAGTTTTTAATGATTTTGGCATAATTTTTCGTATCATCGCTGTTGAGCCAAAAAAAACAATTATTTTGAATACAAATTCAACTTTTTTATAAACTTTTCTTAAACTTTTGATTATTCTTAGATATTATTATTTTTTATATTTGGCCTAGTTTGTAAAACATTTTGTGTTTTTAAAAAACAAAAGTAAGACCAAACATAAAAAAAAGTTTCTGAAAATAATAAAAAGCTGAAAATATTTTTAAAAAATAAATTTAAATTAAAAATCATTTTAACAATTGACTTACTAAACACTAAACAATTTTTATTAACTATTTTACCAAAAGCGGTTTTAAAATCCATTTAAAAAAAAACTGACAAAAAGGTAGTTTTTGTTAATGTTTTGGTAAACTACTTCAGGACTCTCTATTGGCAAGTTTACAATTTTACAGTCTTAATCGAAAGTCGGTAAAGAATGAAAGTTGTATAAGTAATAATAATTTAAAACTGAGATTGTTGTGACAAAGTAAATTGTTTTTGTTTTGTAAGGAAGGGTTAACAAGACAACAGTAAGAGAGTTCCCCAAAGAGCATACAGAAATATCTTGTCATTTTCAGATGTAATTGTCATTTCATGTCTGGCCAAAAGAAACCAGCTAATTAAGCACAAGTGGCTTAGTTACACTTGAATAAGCCAAAAAAATATCTTGCCGTAAGAAATTTTTAATCTTTAAGGACATAGTTGAATCCTCTTCTACATTATTTTAGTGTAATTATTAGTAATGGAAAGTGAAAACTTTTGTAAATTAATATATTTTGAAAAGAGAACATTTCATTGATATGCCAAAGCTTCCGATTTTTGTTTTGTTGGGTAAATCTCAGGGTTCAACGATAAATAAATTAATAATCGCAGTTATGAAATCAACGTGTTTTAAATTCGACTTTTGACTCATCAAATTTTTTGGTTATCATTTTACTTTTAAGTATGTAATGTTTTTGTATGAGTTTAAAGATTGAGATTTTAAAATTCGATCCCACCAGTAATTTTTAAAACTTTAAAAATTATTATCGATAACAAAGAAACATGAGTAGAAAGAAGAGGAATAGAGAAAAAAATGAATGAGCTTTTTATTCTTTAATACGAAAGAACAATGAAAGAAAAGAAGATTGAATGATTGGTTTTTTTTTTTTTTCTTCGCATGAACAAATCACACTTCTTTCGATTAAAATGATTAAAGAGTCAGATTTTTTAGTTATGTATGTAATGTTTTTGTGTGAGTTTAAAGATTGAGACTTTAAATTCAATCCCATTAGTAATTTTTAAAACTTTAAAATTATTATTGATAACAAGGAAACGTGAATAGAAAGAAAAGACACGTACTACTAAGACAAATCTTGATTTTGTATGTACATGTAGCGCTCATCTTTTACTCAAAGTGGGCATTAAATCGGACAAGAAGGACCATTCCAGATGGTGGTGCATAAGAGAAGTCGCTTTGAATGAAGGAAGCTAAAGAAAGAAAATTTGAGACTCTGAAATGAGCTGGTAAACAGAACCGAAGTCATTGTCTTCATTTGGGCTAAATGGACCTGCCCCAGTATATGACAATTTGTGGTGGGGTGCCCCAAGTGAGCCCATTTACCTTTTTTTGGAAAAGGGTCTGTGGAGAGTGACTAACGTGGCTAATTGCAGGCACTACTTGGTTTGCTTCATCAAACTGTTTCAAGAAGAATTTCTTGCCTCGATGGGGTTTCATGAACTGGGTGCATTATTAGAATTCCGATCTAATAAATCTCACCTGATCGAACGATTGACAATGCACTAAATCCATTGAACCCAATGCAGGCAAAAATTTCCCCTGTTTTAGGTGTAGGGCACTTCCACATTTGTCCACTTCACTCTCCCATTATTGGATCGATGAATAATGAATTCCCACTTGGGAGACACAAAAATGGCGTTCTTGTTACCATTGATGTGGTCTTTTTATTTTTCTATTTATTATTATTTTGAGTACCAACGCTGAATTTTGATGTTTCTCATCATTTTATAAAGACAAACGGGATTATTATTGCATATAATCAATAGTTTTTTAAAAAATAACCTGTAACCATAATTAAATTCAAATTATTTTATAATCGAATAAAAAATATGATTTATTAAAAAATGGTTCCATTTATGTTTTGAATTTTTGATTTTTTTTCCTGATATAATTATGATTATGGTTATTATTTTTTAAAATATGTTGATGCATTTAACCGAATCATACCAAATTTATATATACACATAATATGTATACTCAATTATAATTTTATCTTTTTATCAATAAATTAGATATGTTTTAAGACTAAAGTTATAATAGTCAAAACAAAATTCGACACATTAACAATCAACTCCTTATAAGACCCACCTCCACATGCCAAAGCCCATATCATCAAGCCCGAGGCCTTTATTTTTCCTTTTACCTAATTTTCTTTTTTGGTATTTTGGAGGCGGCTAAAAGCCCAATAGGTCCAAACAAAATGGGGCCATCGACCCCAATCATATCATCACGAAGTAGACAGCGAAGCCCAAGAGGGGGCTTCTGCCAGGAGAGATCAACTAGGATCGGATTCCCCAGAAAGAGGCGAGGAAATTATTTGAGCCCAATTTATGAAGCCTTTTTCCCAACTTTTCTAAGGATCAAGAGCCAAAAGGACAAATGGTCTGATGGTTAAGTTTTTATTTTCTAGCCTTCTTCAACAAGTTCTTGGCCTGCCACAATTACTTATCAAGAAACAAAACCAATGAGTAAATAAAGAGAAGGCAAATTCATTCAATGCGAATGATTATGCCACCGGTTAATGTGAAAGTTCAGAGAAAGGGAAGGGAAAGAAAATGGAAAGGGGGGGGGACGGGGGAAGGGGGGTGAAGAACTGAAGATAACATCAAATGATTTTGACCAAATGCATATATTAGTAAATCCGGTAAATCCGGACTCCGGATGTTTTCATTAAAAAATTTGGCCTACTGTTACGAACAAAATTAACACCGTCCATTGGCCAACTAAAAGGAAATCCACCTGAAAGTTCCACACCATTCCTTGCTCAACAAAAAGGAAATCTACCAAAATGTTCAGTAGAGAAACCCAGGCCAACTTTGTGTATGATAAATAAACTCGAGAATGATTTCAGTAAAGCATCCCGTTTATGCTATCTTTGCCCTTGAAAAGTCCATCTCAGGACGCTGCAACATATCGAACATAAATATTAGCAGACTTTCTTGGCTGGAGGTGCAACAAATAATTCACTGATTTTAGGAAGGAAAAGGGGGGAAAAGGACAAAAGTAGAGAGCGGCTGGCGTGAGTTGAAGGGGTTTCAGTATTTACCTCGGCCATGAATTTCTTTAAAATATCTTGCTTCTGAATCTCATTACTTGTTGGAAGGCCCAGTGCCTTCTGCCTCTGATCAAACTGCACAGGAGGGGGAAAAAGTAAGGAATCTACATATTTTTTCAACACAAAACCTATAAGGTGAAACCACAAAGACTGGATAAGAAACCCTCAACCACCAACATAAGCATCAAACAAAAGAAACAGAGAAGCAATTAAAGGCCAACAAGATCACCATAAATTTTTTAATTAGTTGCCTGACCACTTTAATTGTGCACAATCTAACCAAATGGAAGTTTCCCACTTCGGTTTTGTGGATAAACATAGGTGCCACTGGACACACATACAAACAATTCTTCGCAAAAGAAACACAGCCATATTATCAAGTGTACTTCCCACGCATCAAAGATGTGAAATTTCATTCCATAACATAAATAACTACTGGAACGATAAATAGTTAAGTGAATTACACTCCTCTAGCAGCAGTCTCATTCATGACTTGATTCAAAATGACCATTTGCAAAATAAAGAAAAGGCAAATAGCAACAAAAAATGAAAAGGAACAAGAAACCAATGAGTTACCATCATCTTTTCAACTGTCTGCCTTGTTTCTGGATCCAGGTCAGAGAGTTTGCTGTTCTCAGGTTCAACTTTCTGAGTGTCAATTTCAGGCTCTCCTTTCACCAGACATTTCCACCACTCCTTTTGGTCATACTTTGTCAAAAGAATAGAGACTGAACTTTGGTCCTCTGCAAAAAGTATATGATTTTTTTCATAAGTAAAAAGTACAGGATTTTGTATGTGTAATGAGCAACCAAAGTTTTTTTACTCATGGGTCTTCCAAAAGCAAAGACAAGTATAATCTTCAGATATCTGTTAAGACCTCTCCCAATACTTATAACAATAATGTTCTGATTGCTGAAGAAAAATTGTGATATCAAACAGGTTGTGAACAACATACCTATGCTCCAATAACAATCGTCTGGCTTTACAGGCCGATAAAGTTCGCCCTGCAAGTATTTAGAATTACATAATTAGAGTGGAAGACAGCATGCAGTATGCACAAAATAAGCAAAAAGGTAATGCATGTAAAAACACAAGTAAGGATGCAAATGAACTCACATCAATTATTGGAGGCTGTCCCTTGAGTCCAACTTTTAGATGGTTCTTCTTTATATCGCATACAACAAACCTTGATTTAGTCCCAGGAGGTACTGGAACAAAAACATTCACCTCCTGCAGAATCTGTGTCCACGAATATTTCTCCAGGTCGAGCCCATTACCCTTGTTTGGAACTGTCCAGGTATTCAGAAGAAACAAGGCCGTAAGTTGAAAGCACAGAATAAAATAAGATGCCATACACCTGAAATTGCTCTAGGTAGAAAAGCTACTAACATTCAAAACAATTAACTAAATGGTTATTTAAATTATGAAAATGTTAATCAGGCTAGCAGATGATCATTTGGAAGCAGTGTAGCCCACTGTGTACTGGCTAAGCCTAAACCTTATCTAGTGCTTCAACAGAAACCCATTGTTACCTCAGTGTCTGTGTCGCTTACTCTTCATTAGCATAGTAACATGCATAAACTAATGCAACCTGGTACATCTAATGAAACACCATTCATTTGGCCACAGAAAAAAGTTTCAGATTCTCATTCTCCAACCACGAAATAACCACTTTGTATCCTTCTTGCAATCATCTTAGCAGTCAAATAAACCTCTAATGATTTTCAAGAACATAACACAAATACTCAGTACTCAAGGGGAGAAAGGTAAGTCATCAAATTTTGATGTCAAACCAACCGTAATACAAATTCACATATCTACATCATCCACTGAAAGAAAAGTCATACAAAATATTTATATTGTCCACCTTTGAGGTGCAAACTTTCTCGTCATTTCAATTAAGATCTCTTCTCAATAGTCACTAAAAATTTAAAAATATACAGTTTTCACAGCTCTAGCCCAAAAAAACACATGAACGGTTCACATAAACATAGACACATAAACAATTAAGGTCATATAACTCGACAACAAGTTTGAAACCCAGCAAATTCTCATAACACAACTCCCAAGCCGTCTGTTCGTCTGTTCCTCTTAAAGAGGTTAATTTTAAGTTTTAGGTATTCGAGCCATAAGAGTTCCAAAATTTTCCTCCTTGTACCATAGAGAATCCAAATAATCAAACACAAGATCTCAAAAAATATATTTTTTTCCTTCGCAAATTTCAATTTCTTAATTGTTCACTCATCACAGTCCCAAAATGTCTTAGCAACCAAGCAAACCACGACATAATCACAACAACATTACTAAAACAAACCACAATAAATTAAAACATTAAATAAATCAACGGGAAAAATACCTATAGCGCCAGAGCCTTCCTTCTTGTCCTCCTCCTTCACCACAGCCGCCTCATTCTCTTCCTTCGCTTTCTTCCTCTCAACCTTTGCCACCTCCTCCTCCGCCTTCTTTTTCCTCTCCTTCGCAGACTCCTCCTCCGCCTTCTTCTTTCTCTCCTTCGCCGACTCCACCTCCGCCTTCTTCTTCCTCTCCTTCGCCACCCTCACCAACGCCGCGATCTCCCTCTCCGCCGTGTCTCTCCCGAGAAAGTCGCTTTCTTTTCCCAGAAAGTCCAACACTTTCCTCACTAACCCAAGCGGGTTCGACGGATCGAAGCTCGCGCTAAACGAGGACGCTTTTGGCGTCTGCTGTAACGATGGAGAGGGTTTCGTTTCGCTTTTGTTGCCCTCTTCGTGGATATCAGAGATTATCGCCATGGGAGATAGCCGGTCGACTCAGCTTGACACAATGACGAAAGTGAAACCGACCCTGATTTGGTACCGAGAAGCGATTAAACGGTTCCGTCTATTGAAAGGTGAATTATATGAGAACCGAAGGGGAACTTGAAGAGCTTAATAGAGAGTTCCGGAACTTTTTTATCTTCCTCGTATTTTGCTAAAAGGTTCTTGGGTTTTCTTGTTTTTATCGAAAATATCACCGTTATGCTTGGAAAATATGAATAAAGCCCTCGTGTCTTCGAGGGTAAGTTTTCTAATTATTTATTTTTATATCGATGGGATGAAGATCGAAAGAAATCATGTTTCCTAATTTTGATAACCACTTGATGAATTTCATGATTATATTTATGATGATAAATCAATAGTATTTTTTTCTCCAAATATGTCCATAATTCTTATGGAAAGCAATATCCGATATATCACTTATAAAACTGATACACTTAATTTAATTAGATTATTTTTTATTATAAGTGTTAAGTAGACGTGGATACAAAAATAACTAACAACACCGTGTGTGAATTGTGCATCCGGCATCTCATCCATCCCTTTAAATGATATCAATTATAACATAATTATATTATATATTTGTGGTTTGTTAGTTTTATTTAAAACATATGATAGTATGTATAGGTTAGAAAAAAAATTGTTGTTAAAAAGGTAGCACAAAGTTTTTATTATATGTACATATTTATGTTTGGTAAACAATCTTTTAAATGAGAAAAATATGTGAGGTGAATGCGGTTAATTTCTTCACCCGTAATAGTTGGCGGTTCACGCTAACAACCGTCATTCGATCTAATTGATGAACATAAACAAATGATTATTATCACCGATAAATGTGGATATAGATGAAAATACAACCACAATCACTCATATATGATCCTTAATGATTACTTAGTCAACTCAGTTATATATATACATACCATTTTTAATATATTTTTTTAAAAAAATCATCATCAAATTATTCTTTATACAGTTATTACATTATCTTAATTGAATAATTGTCTATTAAAAAGCGGAACTAATTGTTTCCTAATAATATCACACTTACTATATTTAATTTATGTTTGTTAATGTCAAAACTCGATCAGATGGAGAATATGAACACTTGTGCACTCGAGCATGAGCAAAACTTAATAGAGATAAAGTGGGGTAATAAACTCCACAAAGTTTTGATTTTTTTAATATTATATTAGTTTTTAAATCATAAAATTAATAAATATATAAAAATTACATGTGACCCTTCAAAGTAAATATAGGTATGTCTGTTAACAAAATTATTCCAATTTTCACTGTTTCATTTATGAGTTTGGCCAATTCTCTCACCAACTATCGTTTTTGGTCCTAAATGTCCATTTTCACCGTTAATATATGCATTTTATTCAAATGTTAATTTCTTCCTTGTTTCTCTCACTCGCTACAATGATTTTATCAAAGGCAAATTGGTAAATCACACAAATTGCTAGTGGAGCTTCAAAACAATTACAAGAGCACGTTATGGGGTGTTGAAGAGCGAAATCTACAATAGGTATATCATTGTTTTTTCGTTATATACAATTAAAAAGGCCTATGTGCAGATATACGTGTCTTAAGTCTGACTTTTCTGAAAATTCTTCTCAAGATCCGCCACTATACTCGAGAGCATGTAAACTAAACTAGATAATTTTCGGATACTCTCCGACGCTTACCTCGTAATTAAAGTAATTAATTCTAATAATTGAGAGGGAGAGAATTGTGTGATACCTAGTGTGTAATTGGAGCCCTTTTTAAATAAGGTTAAGACACGATAAATTTGAATTTGAATATTTTACATTTGATGATGTGAATCTTATCGTAAACCTTTTTTTTTTTTTTAAAAATAAAGAGGATGGTACCTCCAGCACTTTATTAAATAGTGGCCTCATTTATGGCGGAGGAAAACCTTATACACCCGAAAATCCAAGCAACAACACAACCAGACAAAAACCCAAACAAAAAAACCCAAAAATCAAATAAAACATGCGTTACAATCTAACATGTGTTGACAATTGATCTGCTTAAAGACATTTTTTCAAATAAAACAGATTGATCCCACTCCGAAAAATTAACTCCTGAGAGTTGGGAGCCCAACTTTATCAAGTCTGGTAATGCATTTCAATAACCGTGGTAGATCATGAGGGCCTTCATAACTAACATTCCTTCCCATCTCACCTTGCCGTGCTAGAAAATCCGCCGCTTGGTTTCCTTCGCGATATTGGTGGACCCCTCTAAACGTTATCCCCTCAAGAGCCACCATTAAATCTTCCCAAAAATCCCATAGGTACCACAAAGAGCATCTCCCTTTCGTAAGCCAATCCACTACAAGACTAGAATCACTTTCAATAATCACATTAAAACAATTTAACCTTCTACACAAAATAATCCCTTCTAAGATAGCTCTTAGTTTTGCTCCATTGTTAGTGCTGACACCAAAATGGGTAGAAAAAGCCCCTTTCACATTGCCAGCCGCATCTCTTACCACCCCCCCAGCCCCCAATAAGGAACTCTAGACATATTCATTATCTTTTCTTCTGATTGTGGTGACATAGATGCTGATAATCTAAAGTGAGAAGCTAAAGGAGTACTCACAGGTTTAGCATCATGCATACCAAAACGTTTCAGGACTTTCTCAATATATTTCTGTTGTGACAGAAATAATCTACCTGTACCTCTGTCTCTGTTGATCTCCATTCCCAAAATTTTCTTTGCTGCACCTAGGTCTTTCATCTCAAATTCGTCATTTAGCTGAGATTTCAATCTATTAATTTCATATATGTTCTTTGCTGGAATCAACATGTCATCAACATATAGCAACAAATATATGAAAGTACCATCATCAAGTCTTTGATAGTAGACACAACTATCATACTTGCATCTAGAAAATCCAATACTCAGTATAAAAGAGTCAAACCTTCGATACCACAAGCGTGGAGACTGCTTGAGTCCATACAAGAATTTCTTTAGAAGACAAACATTATCTTCTTTGCCTTCAACTTCAAAACCTTCTGGTTGTTGTATATAGATTTGTTCATCAAGATCACTATGAAGAAAGGTTGTTTTCACATCAAATTGCTCCAACTCCAAATTATGCATTGCAACTAAAGCAAGTAAGACATGAATAGAAGTATGTCTAACAACTGGAGAGAAAACATCATTAAAATCAACTCCCTCCACCTGACTGTAGCCTTTCGCTACTAATCGTGTCTTATACTTGGTGTCTTCAACACCAGTGACTCCTTCCTTCTTTTTAAATATCCATTTACACCCGATGATTTTCTTACCATTAGGTGGATCGACCAATTTTCAGGTGTCATTTTTCTTTAGAGATTCCATCTCTTCATGCATCGCAACGAGCCATTTGTCTGAATCAGATGAACTGATGGCCTCAAAGTATGAGGTTGGATCGGCGACATCAATGGTTTTTGCAACATTTAATGCATAAGCCAACATATCTTCAAAACCATACCGTTGGGGTGGTTTTATCTGTCTCATTTTTCTTCCACCAGTTAGAGTGTGATGCTCAGCTTCATGGTGTGTCTCTCCACCTGGAGACGAACTTCCTGGCTGAATAGGATTAGGATTTGCAGATGATGAGGTATCAACCTCAAGATCCACCTTCTCTTGTGCATTCTTCTTTCCTGTATCACACTGAACAGGCAATTCTTTTCTAGGGTGAAGCATAGCAGATTCATCAAAAGTAACATCTCTGCTAATCATAAACTTATGAGTATCATGACACTATAAGCGAAAACCCTTAACACCAGAAGCATAACCAAGAAAAATACATTTATTTGCCTTAGGCTCCAATTTTCCTTCATTCACATGAGCATATGCAGGGCAGCCAAATATTCTTAAGTTAGAGTAATCAAGAGGGCTACTTGACCATACCTCTTCAGGTGTCTTAAGTTCAAGTGATCTGTGAGGAGAGCAGTTCACCAAATGACATGCCAAATTGACTGCTTCTGCCCAAAATTCCTTGCCAAGACCTGCGTTAGAAAGCATACATCGAGCTCTTTCTAACAGTGTTCGATTCATCATCTCTGCGACACCATTCTGCTGTGGTGTCTTTCTCACCGTCCGATTTCTGATAATGCCTTCATCTTTGCAGAATTGATTAAACTCTGAATCACAAAACTCAAGACCATTATCTGTTCTGAGTCTCTTGACTAGCTTCCCGGTCTGCTTCTCCAATAAGGTCTTCCATTGCTTGAAAATGCCAAATACCTCATTCTTGTGCCTGAGAAAATAGACCCAAGTCTTTCTAGAAAAATCATCAATAATCGTTAGCAAGTATCTGGCTCCTCCTTTGGAAATTTCACGAGAAGGCCCCCATAGATCAGAATAAATGTAATCAAGAGTACCTTTGGTTCTGTGAATTGCAGTGTTGAAGCTGACTCTTTTCTGCTTTCCAAAGACACAATACTCACAAAAATCCAGCTTCCAAATCTTTCTTTCAGGCAGAAGACCTATTTTACTAAGTACAGCTAATCCTTGCTCACTCATATGCCCTAGACGCATATGCCACAACTTGGTAGAGTTTGAATCTGACATGGATGAGGAAACTGCTGCAGAGCCTGTAACTGTTGAACCCAATAAGGTGTATAGACTGCTAGACTTCTTTCCTTTCATGAGAACAAGAGCACCACGAGAAATTTTCATGTTCCCAGACTCAATCACAGTTTTGCAGCCATTGGCATCCAGAATGCTCAAAGAAATAAGATTTTTCTTCAAATCAGGTACATGTCTGACATCAGTCAATGTCCTGACAACTCCATCATGCATCTTGATTTTTACTGTGCCTACACTAACAGTTTTGCAAGTGGCATTATTGCCCATTAGCACAACTCCACCTTCAACAGAGTCATATGTAGAGAACCAATCTCTGTTGGGGCACATATGATAAGAACATCTAGAATCAAGAATCCACTCGTCATGGGATCTGGACTTGTTGGTTGCAAATAGAACATCATCACCTTTTTCTTCTGCTACATCAGCATCAGCTGTTTTTCTTCCTTCTGCTTGCCCTTGTCATTTTCCCATTCATTCTTCTTTTTGTTCTGCAGCTTGTAGCATTCCGTTACGATGTGTCCCTTCTTCTCGCAATAATTGCAAGTCAAATTTTTGTGCTTTCCTCTTGACTTTGATCTTCTTCTATTCTTGCCACCATCAAAGCCTCTGTCATTGGATCTGCCTCTTGCAACAAGACTAGAGCCCTGATCATCAGACTTACTAGACAAAAGTTCATTATCTAATTTCTCCTTACTCATAAGGGAAGATATTACATCATCAAAATTTAATTCTTCCCTACCATAAATTATAGTGTCTCTAAAATTTTTATATGAGAGTGGTAATGAACATAATAATAAGAGAGCTTGATCTTCAGACCCAATAATAACTTTAAGATTTTTCAAATCATTAATAATTGAGATAAACTCACTGATATGGGACTTGAGAGAGGAACCTTCCGTCATGTGGAGACCATAAAGGCGTTGCTTCAAAACCAACCTGCTATAAGTCAAGTACAACTTCTCTAGGATTTAGTCAAGTACAACTCCTCTAGTTTGGCCCATAAGTCTGCAGAAATCTTCTCTGACAGAACTTGTTATAAGACATCATTTGAAAGACTCAGTTGGATTACGGATAGAGCCTTGTCATCCAGGTCATCCCAATCTTCATCACTCATGCCGGTAGGCATCTTGGCTTTCCCCAGTAGTGCTTTCTTCAAGCCGTTTTGGGTTAGAATGGCTAACATATGAACTTGCCATAGACTGAAACTGCTGTTTCCATCAAACTTCTCAATATCAAACTTCATTGTTGACATCTCGATCGAACAAAATGATCCTGAACAAAATTTTACTATTCAAGAAATTTACTATTCACGTGAACAGTAAACTCGCAGAAAAACAGACAGAAATTTACCACCTGCAAGCTCTGATACCAATTTGTTAGAAATGGATCGTGACAGGATCGTAATTTGATCGAGCAATAATCACAAAACAATAAAGTAAGATAAATATGGAGACAACAAATTTACGTGGTTCGGCTTAAAGCCTACGTCCACGGGCAGAGGCCAACAGACAAATTTCACTATAGTGAGAAAATATACAAAGAGTGTTTACAAAATTGGCTTTAGCTAATACACACAATCTCACAATTTCTCTCTTAACTTCTCTTTCACTTGATGATTCTTGATGTTACTTGATGATAGAATTCTTCAAATTGGAATGCCTTTTATAGGCTCACAAAAGTTCCAAAGAACAAACAACAATGAATGCTCATCATTTTGTTGCTCATCATTTTGTTCTCCAATTATACCAAAGTGAACTTTGTCTTCCACCATGGCCTAAAGTAGAAGATGCTTTTAACCCACAAACAAAAGCCACAAATTATGCAAGAAGTGGACTCAACTTTAGACAATTTTTGGTCCACCACTAATTCAAGGCATAATTATTCAACAGATATGTTGCAAACACGACAAACGAATCTCTCCACGCGAAAAGACTCCAATCCCAAAGTGTAGGATCATCATTTGGCACTGATATTTTCCTAAATCTCTCCTCGTGAACGTCAAAGGAGATGATGCACTCAACAAAACCATTTTTCTTCATCATATCAACCCCTTTCCAATAAATCACTACGTTCAAAGTAATACAACAGTCATTGTTGCTGTTTTCACCGTCGTTAAAGTAGACGACTCTGACCAACTTAAACTCATTAAAATAACGATCAAAAGTGAAACCAACGGAAATACTGTTAAGAGTCTTACCCGAAAGTAACAGAGAAAGGTCTATGAGTGGTTGAGGGATTCTCTTTGATTCTCTTGTCGCTGGATTCCACAAGAGAAATTCAGTATCAGTTGGAGAGAGCGTAAATCATTTTAAGTTAGTCTGCATGATTTTTTTAATATCTCTTCAAGTCCCATATATTCTTGATTGATTTGGGTCTAGTATTTATTCGTAACATTTATCATTTTCTATATAATATTTGTCATTACCTATATTATCTGTAGTTATGTTGCAAAGATAGTACTCTTGTGACGCGATTCATATATGTTGGTGAAATCAACTTTTGACTGCACTTGTTATCATCATTTTTAATAATATCCTCATTGAGTGACTTATGAGTTTCATTTAATTTTCTCTTAGTCAGTGATTTGCATTGTCTTAGGATATGATTACCAAACTCAGTGGGTGTATTGTAAACAATTCTATTGTCAAAGATATTTAGGAGATGACCAGCTGCGGTGCCAATTATCATGCCACAGAAATGTTTGCTGTCCACTGCCCAGATGATGCTTAAGAAGAAGCTTTGCTAGAAATCTCAGTTTAATTTGTTTCAAGTCTAGCTACAATCTAATGGTACTTTTACAGTCCAGTAACTTTTGCCTTTTAGAATATTCTTGCTAATCCATGCCACCCAAAGAGAACTTGGTTGAGCAAAGAGTAACCAAATGCTCTTCAAGATACAAATTAATAGAATTCCAGAGTTGAAGGTTTCTCAAACCCAACCCCCCTTCTGACTTGGAATGACACACATCCACCCAACTCACTTTAGAACCGGTAGCCTTATCTATAGTTCCCTTCCAGAGAAAAGTATTGTTAATTCTTTCAACTACCTTGATTATTTTCTTAAGAAGAAAAAACATTGAGCAGCAGGAGTTTTGAATACTAAAGAGAACAAATTAAATGAATTGAAAGAGATTCTAAATTAGTTAATAGACTAATCTATCTTATTAATGTCAACTGGTATGATAGAGTTGAATTTGGTGTTAACATTAATATCTTTTATTAATGTGAAGTTATTCATTTATGTCGCAATCTGTGCTACTCTGCGTATAATTAATCTTAAGGTCATGAATAATGGGAGAAAATTTGAGAAAAGCAAAAAAAGAGTGAGTGGAAAGGTTTTTTTACCTCCGTCGTTTGGTAAAAAAATTGAGATAATTGAATTTATAGATGCAAGAACATAATGTATATCTACCTGGTGTTTATGGAAATGACACAATTGAGTTTTCATTGGTTTTTCAAATTTAAGCGTTGTCTTCCATTTATATTTTATATAATTACATGTACAAATTTAAAAAATATGCGTGTGCCCTATTTAAATTAACAATCGTACAGATCCCTCATCCAAAGCTTGGGATCATCCGGACAATATATGACCAGAGAATGAAAAATAGTAGGCAAAACCCACATGTTTTTGTTTGGTTTGTTTCATGTATCAAAAAGTTGAATTTAAGAGAGAAAGTGAGACAATACAAAAAGAAGAGAATTGTATTGAATGGTGTGATTTGCTTATAAAGGAGGTATCCTATTTATAGCCTAACCTAAGGGGAATGTTTCACTTTCTAACTGATGTGGGACTAACATATATTTTTGTTTGGTTTGTTTCATGTATCAAAAAGTTGAATTTAAGAGAGAAAGTGAGACAATACAAAAAGAAGAGAATTGTATTGAATGGTGTGATTTGCTTATAAAGGAGGTATCCTATTTATAGCCTAACCTAAGGGGAATGTTTCACTTTCTAACTGATGTGGGACTAACATATATATATATATATATATATATATATATATATATATACACATGAACAGTCTCCCTCAAACTCAAGGTGGTAAAATGGAGACCAACTTGAGTTTGAAAACTAAATCCTGAAGGCGTCTACGAGGATGTATTTTAGTGAAGGTATCAGTAGTTTGATCAGTGGAAGAAATTGATAATAGTCCAATAGTCCTACGGGTGAGATGATGACGTACAAAGTGATAATCAATCTCAATGTGTTTTGTGCGTTCATGGAATACATCATTGTGAGCAATCTGGATAGCACTTTGATTATCGCAGATGATAGTGGCAGTAAAATGAGTGACACCTATGTCTTCAAGTAACCAACAAAACTAAAGAAGTTCCTGAGTTGTATCAGCAAGGGCTCGATGCTCAGCTTCTGTGTTGGATCGAGCGACTACTATTTGCTTCTTGCTTCACCAAGAAATAAGAGAATCACCAAGAAAGAAGTAATAACCAGTGGTGGATCTACGATAAGTGGGATCATGCACCCAATCTGCATCTGAGTAGGCACGAACTCAAGTGAAGAGTGAGTTAAGAAATGGAGACCATTAAATAAGGTCCCCTTGATGTACTGCAACATAATAGGGTGTGCGAGGAGCAGAGGAAGTTGACTGACAATATAGACATCATAAGAGATCTTTCTAAGGTGTACCATCCAGTGGAGTGAGTTTAGAGTTGAGCTCAAGAGGAGTGGTACATGTCTTACTATCTGTGAGTCCCACTCAAGTAAGAAGGTCAGAAGCATACTTTTCTTGAGAAAGATAATATCCCTCGGAGTTAGAAGTGATCTCAAGTCCTAAGAAGTAATTGAGCTTCCCAAGATCTTTCATCTCGATATTTTGGCTAAGACAAGTCTTGAGATTCGAAATTCCAGATGTGTCATCACCAGTGATGATCATGTCATCAACATAGATAAGAAGAATGATAGTACCCTGGTCTATTTTTCGAATGAAAAGAGTAGAATCATGTGAGCTGGGAGTGAATCCAAAATCTCTAACAATTGTGTTGAACTTGGCAAACTAAGCCCGATGAGCTTGCTTGAGACCATAGAGAGCCTGACGAAGTTTGCAGACTTGATGCGGAAGATGATGAGAACCATGAAGAGGGCACATATAAACTTATTCGGTAACGTCACCATTAAGAAAAGTATTTTTCACATCCATCTGAAATAATCTCCAATGACGAACGGCGGCAAGTGTAATTAAGCTGCAAACTGAAGTGAGGCGGGCAACCGGGGCAAATGTCTCATCCTCATAGTCGATCCCATACTCTTGGGTAAACCTTTTAGGTACCAAACGAGCCTTGTATCGATCAATGGACCCATCAGAGTGAGTTTTGATCTTGTAAACCGACTTGCATCCCAAAACATGTTTACCTTTTGGTAGGTCCACTAGATCCTAGGTGTGAGTGTTTTCGAGTGCCTGTAGTTTATCATTCATTGTTTTTTTCCAAAGAGGATAAGAAGAATAGTAGGAAATATAACAAAGTCACAAAGCTTAACAGAAGGAGTTTTTACTTGGTTACTTCGTCGATAAGGGTGATCAGAAGCTGTTGGAGCGGATCCATCAGAAAAGACAAGTTGCTCAGAAGAGGGTAAGGTGGATAACTCAATTGAGGTGTCTGTAGACATGTTAGGTGGTAATGAGATATCTGATAAAGAGATAGAATGTGTTGGAGCGGATCCATCGGAAGAGATAAATTGCTCAGAAGAGGGTAAGGTGGATAACTCAATGGAGGTGTTTGTAGACACGTTAGGTGGTAATAATATATCTGATAAAGAGATATGATGTGTTGGTGGAGATTTTGACTCAGAAAAAGAGTTTATCTCAAGAGTGTCAGGAAAAAGATCCTTGGAGATGTCAGTGAATAGGAGAGAGGTGTTGTCTTGGACATGGAGGCGAACATCTTGTGTTCCCAGAAAACAACATGACGAGACACTCAGAGACATTTGGAGTAAGGATCCTAACATCTTTAGCCTTTGTGTTCAACACCGTACTCTAAGAAACAATATAAGCAAGATCTAGGTTCCAATTTGGGGTACTTATGAGGCTGAAGGAGAACAAAACAAGCACAACCAAATACCTTAAGAGTGCTATAGTCAGGAGGGTGACCATAAAGATGCTCAAAGGGTGATTGATTCTTAATGATGGGAGAAGGTACACGGTTCTTGGTGTAAATAGCTCTAAGAGCAGCTTCAGCCCAAAAACGTTCAGGACACGAAGCAGATATGAGAAAAGCATGCCCATTTTGTTGAGAGGTGCCTAGACATGAACGATGAGGAAGAGTGACATATTGGTGAAGAAAGTTAAGGATACTAGAATCTGTGTATTCAGCAGCATTGTCAGCACAAAACATTTTGATATTGCAAGAAAATTGAGTTTTGACCATGGTAGCAAAATCAAAGTACATTGAGGTAATTCAAATCGATTACGCATAAGAATATCCAGGTGTAATGGGAGTAATCGTCAACAAAAATAACAAAATATCTAGAGCCTCCATAGTAGCAGTGGGAGACGGGCCCAAACATCAGAGTGAATCAAGTTAAATGGTGCAGAAGAAAAAAGAATCACTTATGTGAAATGGCAATGCCAATTTTTGGGCAAGTTGACAAGGAAGACAATCAAATTGTTCTTTATTAACAAGCTCTAAATGACCACTAGACACTAAGGATTGAAGACGACCGATAGAAGTATGACCCAGACGAGAATGACAGAGATTAACAAATGGGATAGATGAGACTAGCGTTGCTGTCTGAACTGATGAGGAGAAACGGGATGGAATGTGAAGATTGATAAGCTCAAAGAGTCGTACAACCTTATGGCCTATCCCAAGAGTTTGTCCCGTCTTTGGATCCTGCAGACAACAACCAGAAGTTAAAAAAAAGACAGTTAGACCGAAGTCACATAATTGACCAACATATATGAGATTGAGAGTGAGTTGGGGAATACTATAAGCATCAGGAAGAGAAGTGTTTAATGTTGCAATTTTTTCGATATGACTCACGGTAATGGGAGAACCATTCGCAGTTTGAATAGTCGGAGTATGATTAGCAAGACGTTTGTTGAAAAAGAGAGTGGAATCAGGAGTCATGTGATTACAACATACAGAGTCAAAGAACCAAGATGAGTTACCTGAGGTGATTGACCTAGTAGTGGAACGTAGATTACCAGAATGAGCAAGGACTTGTTTGACAATTTCCTCTATGTTAGAGGCAAAAAATGTTTCAATGGAAGCAGTGGATGATGAACTTTCAACAGTAGCGGCAGTAGATCTAGAAGAAGTACTGTGAGACATATATTGCTGGGAATGTCTGTTGAGGTTTTGGATAATCACGCTGAAGATGACCAGGGTCTTGCTTCTTACAGAATTGACAAACTCGAATCGAAAATTCTAAAAGAATGTGTCCTGGTTTCTTACAGTAATTGCAAAATTTTAAGGATCCAGATTGATACCCTTTATTTTTGGGTTGAAAAGATCTAGATGGATGCTCTTTGTTGTTGAGTTGAGGTCCCCTGGGAGTGGCGACTGAGGTGAAGTCGATGGAGAATAAGACTCCGATTATAGTGATGACCCAACAGGTATAAAAAGGTTATACAAAAAGTTTTTCTGATGTGAAGGATCCACTAATAGTGGCAATCACAGAGCATACTCAACTCTTGATATACTAAAAACCACTAAGAACCTGGCTCTGATACCAAGTTGAATTTAAGAGAGGAAGTGAGACAATACAAAGAGAAGAGAATTGTATTGAATGGTGTGATTTGCTTACAAGGGAGGTATCCTATTTATAGCCTAACCTAAGGGGAATGTTTCCCATTCTAACCGATGTGGGACTAACATATACATTAAGAAAAAAGAATAAAAAAAGAATGTTTTGCTCATACACGTAAGCTAATTAGGAAAACTTATCTAGGAATAACCTAATTAACCACTCAATTAGTTTAACCCTAAAAATGAAAACTGTCATTTTTTAAGTTCCAGTTGTTTTTATTAAGACAAAACAAACTTTAATCTTAACCAATTTAAATTGTTTCCCGCCTAAGGAAAATCTGTCATGGACAGAATTTTTTTGATATCTAAAGTTTTAGATGGTTATTTTCAAAGCTTATGACTTAATCAGCACTAGTTGTTAGTTGTTTCAATTTAGATATTATAATTTACTCTTTAGATGACTACTTCTTTATACATAGATGTTCAAAGATTGATGATTATAATTTGCTTGTAAGGGTTATATATAATTTATTTCCTTTCTTATTTTTTTTTATAAAAAATATGTTGGTTTTTTGTCTAAGGTTTAAACATGGTTCAAACATGGTCAAGGTTTGAACAGGTCCAAACATGGTCCAAAGGTTGGTTAATGTCCAAACCAATTGTGGGATATCAAAGTTCAGCAAGTTATAAGGTTGTACACATGTGTGTGCTTCAATTTTGAGCATGGGAAGGTCAGGCACACTGCTGTGGAAGTTTCTGCCCACAGGCAGGAGGTGTGCGCACAGCATCAGGAAGCTGCAGCATCAGGTCAAGCCGCAGCACACAGCACCACACCAAAATGCACAGCATCACTTGGAGAGTGATGAAGGGTTGAGATTAAAGGAAGAACATGATCAAAGGGTCAAGAATGATTCACAAGATTGTCCAAGAATTAAGAGGCTATAAAAAGGGTTTCTTAGCCTCATTTCAAGTAGTGAAAAAGGTGTGTGAGAGAACCACACAGGTTGTGACATTGTAAGATCATTGTAAACACAAGAGAGAATTTTGTGAGAGACACAAACACAAGAGGGACTCTTGTAGTGAGGCTAGTTGTAAAGAAGAGAGGTTAGTAGAGAATTGATAGAAAGCATTGTAATAGGTCTATCACTTTCTCGTTCTCTTCTTGGTTCTTCAAGAACTTGGATTCTTGATGGGGATTGTTGTAACTTTGTAAGAACCATTGAGATAGTGCAGAGAGTTCGGAGGAACTCACGGGGACGTAGGCACATTGTCGAACCTCGACAACAAATTACTTGTCTTCTTTCTTTCTTTGATTTTCTGTTCTTGTGTTCGATTGCTGAAATTCTTTCTACAAGTCATTCAAGACTTGGGTGTTTGGAAGATCACCACTTGGGCATCTTGTCAAGGTGATTTCCAATAGTGGTATCAGAGCACAACAGCTGGTTATCGGAACAAGAAGTAGAAGGTACGGAGCCAAGACACCAAGAATCAAAGATCAAACTTCTTGGGTGATTCAAGAACGGTGTAAAGATCAAGATCTGGTCGTGTTCTTGAAAGTGATTCAAGAACGGTTAAGATCCATCTTCGATCTGTGTTCTTGAGGTTGAAGAAAGTATTTGTGGGTACTGCATAAGACAAGGGATCATCTCCGCAAGATGGGTTCAAATTTCGGTATTAAGAAGTTTGATGGAAAGGGAGATTTTTCCCTATGGAAGCGGAAGATCAAGGAGGTTCTTGTGCAACAAAAAGTGGACTTGGCTATTCGAGAAGATGATGCTTTTCTAGCAAGTGTCACGGAGGACCAGCGGACCGAGATGAAGAAGATGGCTTACAGCACCATTTTCTTGCACATGTCGGATAATGTCACAAGGGAGTGCGGAGACTCAGAAGATCCAGCTGCATTATGGAAGAAACTAGATGAATTGTTTCTTGCCAAGACTCTCCCACATAAGAGGTATCTTCGGAAATGAATCTTTGCTTTTAAATTTGATCCTAAGAAAGAGTTGCAAGATAATCTTGATGCCAAGAAAATGAGTGCATCAAGTGGTAAAGGGCTGTTCTTTAAAAGAAGGCCAGCAACTTGGTATGGCAGCAACCATGGCTACTACCGGGACAGAGGTAGAGGAGAGAGCCATGGGAGAGTGCACAGCAGCATGCATGGCTACTACCGGGACAGAGGTAGAGGTGAGAGCCATGGGAGAGTGCACAGCAGCATGCATGGCTACTACCGGGACATAGGTAGAGGAGAAAGCTATGGGAGAATGCATTCCAAACTGAGATTTGGAGGGAAGAGCTGCTACTACTGCCATAAGGAGGGTCATGTCAAGAAAGATTGCAAAAAGATGACAAGGGATAGAGGAGGAAGCCATACCAAGAATGGAGAGGCTTCGGTTGCCAAAACAGAACAGCAAGATGATGATGTTCTTGTTGTGTGCTCAAGTGTGAGCAAGGGGCAAGAAGGCAGCGGGAAATGGATCTTGGATACTGGGTGCACTCATCATATGAGCCCTCACAAAGAATGGTTCAAGAATTTCAAGAAGATCAATGATGGAAGGGTCTTCTTGGGGAATGATAATTCTTGTCAAGTGAGAGGGATTGGAGATATCCAATTGAGGATGTTTGATGGAGTCACAAGGCTGCTGGAAAATGTGAGGTATGTTCCAAATTTGAAGAGGGACTTGATCTCATTGGGGCAGCTGGATTCCATGGGCTATACATGCAAGATCGAGGGAGGAAAGATCAAGGTGGCCAAGGGATCTTTGGTAGTGATCAAGGCAGTAGAAACGATGGACTCTATGAGATGATCGGAGAAACAGAAACCAATGATCAAGCAGCAAGCTTGATGGCTGAGCTGGACAAGGTAGCCTTTTGGCACACTCGCTTGGGACACATGAGCAAAAAGGGCCAGCAAATGCTTAGCAAGGAAGGTCTACTTGGTGGTGACAAAGTAGAAGAACTGGATTTCTGTATTTGATTAATAGATCACCCTCTAGGATTGTGTTCCAAAAGACTCCCATGGAGATGTGGAGTGGAAAACCCCCTGAGTTGGACAACCTTAGGACTTTTGGGTGTGCTGCGTATGCACAACAAAAGGATGATGGACTTAGCCCAGGATCTAGAAAATGTGTGTTTCTAGGATATGGGGAAGGGGCTAAGGGATATAGGTTATGGTCCTTAGAAAAAGAAGGATTAAAACTCATAATAAGTAGGGATTTTAATTTTAATGAATTGTTATTTCCCTACTTGGAGAAAACTAACTCTGTAGGGGCTAGTGAGCAAACCAATTCAGAAATTGTTGAGCATAGCATCAAGGGAGATTCTGTTCAGGTAGAGCAAATGAGGCAAGAAGGTTCGGACCAGGTAAAGCCCTCGGATGATTGCCAAGCTCAAGAAACTCAATAAGAGGTTGAACAAGAAGAGGATGCTACAGCAAGTTAGAAGGACTACCAGCTCATAAGAGACCGGGAAAGAAGAGTGGTTAGACCACCCTTGATATATGGGTTTGCAAATGCTGCAGATGCAGCAACTCCTTGGATAGAAGGAGGGATGGCTGAACCAGAAACTTACACGGATGCCATGGAGTGTAAGGATTCGTCAAAGTGGCAGCTAGCTATGGAGGAAGAAATGGATTCTTTGAGGAAGAACAACTTCTGGGAATTGGTGAAAATTCCAGGAAATTAGAAAGTTGTGGAATGTAAGTGCACTTACAAGATCAAAGAAGGGTGCCCTCCAAAAGATGAAGTCTGGAACAAGGCTAGGCTGGTGGCGAATGGGTTCACGAGAAAAGAAGACATAGGTTTCACAGAAACTTTCTCACCTGGACACAAGTTGGAGAAGATGGTGAGTATCCTCACCTATGTCATTGATGGGCTGTTAGTTTGGAACAGTAGGAAGAGGATGGAAAGGTTTACATCTAAACTCAGTGAGGAGTTCGAGAGGAAGGATCTCAACCTTGCATAAAAGATCCTTGGGATGAGGAGAATCATCCGGGAAAGGAAGAGAAACAAGTCAAGTGTTTCTTGGGCAATGGATGTTTTCAGCAAATGTGTGAGCAATCCCGGAAAAGAGCATTGTCTTGGGATGAAGTGGTTGCTGAGGTACATGGAGGCTCAGTGGCAGCTAGTTGTAGCACTCATAACAACCAGGGCAGAATGCATAGCGGCTACGGAAGCCATAAAGGAGGCTATGGGGTGCAAGGGATTGTTGGACGAGTGGGAGGTCCTAAAAGAGCAGCTGGTGGTATCTTTGGATAGCCAAAGTGCGGGGCACTTGTGGAGGTATCTGGTGTTCCATGAGGGGACAGAGCATATGGATGTTCGGTATCATTACATTTTGGAAAATGGTACAGAAGGAAGCATTCATATTAACAAGAAGACCACGGAGAAAAGTCCTGCAGATTTAGGCACCAAGTTTCTACCTCTAAGTAAGTTCAATCATTGCCTTGAATTACTTGGGATTGGAGTCAGTTGACTGATGACTCAAGATGAGTTTGGATCCCGAAGGTCTCTGCACAAATGGTTCGGGTTTAAATGCTTAGACAAAGGTAGAGATTGTTGGTTTTTTGTCTAAGGTTTAAACATGGTTCAAACATGGTCAAGGTTTGAATAGGTCCAAACATGGTCCAAAGTTTGGTTAATGTCCAAACAAATTGTGGGATATCAAATTTCAGCAAGTTATAAGGTTGCACACATGTGTGTGCTTCAATTTTGAGCATGGGAAGGTCAGGCACACTGCTGTGGAAGTTTCTGCCCACAGGTAGGAGGTGTGCGCACAGCATCAGGAGGCTGCAGCATCAGGTCAAGCCGCAGCACACAGCACCACACCAAAACGCACAGCATCACTTGGAGAGTGATGAAGGGCTGAGATTAAAGGAAGAACATGATCAAAGGGTCAAGAATGATTCACAAGATTGTCCAAGAATTAAGAGGCTATAAAAAGGGTTTCTTAGCCTCATTTCAAGTGGTGAAAAAGGTGTGTGAGAGAACAACACAGGTTGTGACATTGTGAGATCATTGTAAACACAAGAGAGAATTTTGTGAGAGACATAAACACAAGAGGGACTCTTGTAGTGAGGCTGGTTGTAAAGAAGAGAGGTTAGTAAAGAATTGATAGAAAGCATTGTAATAGGTCTATCACTTTCTCGTTCTCTTCTTGGTTCTTCAAGAACTTGGATTCTTGATGGGGATTGCTGTAACTTTGTAAGAACCATTGAGATAGTGCAGAGAGTTCGGAGGAACTCACGGGGACGTAGGCACATTGCCGAACCTCGACAACAAATTACTTATCTTCTTTCTTTCTTTGATTTTCTATTCTTGTGTTCGATTGCTGAAATTCTTTCTACAAGTCATTCAAGACTTGGGTGTTTGGAAGATCACCACCTGGGCATCTTGTCAAGGTGATTTCCAACAAAATATGTTCAAAATTTGAAGATAAATCTAACAAGTAGTGAGTTGTGTGCACTTGTTATGACATCTTCAACTTCTCTATCTAAGTATATAAGTATAAAGGTAAAGTTGTTACAAAAACTAAATTTTCGTTAACTTTTGCCGACACTTCATAGAATTATGAATAACAAGACACTATAAAAGATAGAAATAAAAAATTATTTGGTAAGACAACAAAATTTAAAAGTATGTCGTTAATTACTTGATAACACGAAATGATTAGCATATAGAAAAGTAAATCTTTCTGGAGCTCACAATGGAAATTTCAACACACTTTTGTATTGATCCTTCAGATGATTTTTATACAGACCTTACAAATCTATCTAAGGAATTGTACAACTAAGGTAATAACATTTAAATCAGTTACTGATTTTACTTACTAAAATACAACAAATGCATCAGTTATAAAGCGTAATTCTCGGCGGCTTGATGGTTACTGCAGATTGCTTCCAGATTTCTTGTTGAATTTGAATTTTATTCTTGCTTTGTGTCACAGCATGATTCTCGGCTTGATAGTTGCTGCAGATTGCTTCCAGATTTCTTTTTGAATTTGAATTTTATTCTTGCTTTGTGTCACCTTCCTTAATACACACTACAAAATTGAGCTTCCATCGGCAAAGCCAATTTTGGCTCGTAAATATTCTGTGTGTTCCCGGGACAATGGCTTGGTTAGTAAATCTACCAATTGATCTTGAGTGTGGACATGACTTATTTTAAGTGTACTTTTCTGAACTTAATCACGCACAAAATTAAGATCAATTTGAATATGCTTCATTCTTGAGTGTTGGACCGGATTAAAGCTGAGATGAGTCGCTCCAAGATTATCACATAGAAGAGACGGTGGCACCTTTAATGGAAATCCAAGTTCTTGAAGGAGTGCAAGTAACCACATTGTTCCTGATGCACCATTTACAAGGGCTCGATATTCTGCTTCCGTAGTGGACCGACAATAGCTCGTTGTTTTTTTGAACTCCATGAGATGGGATTGCAGCCCAGAAATATAATGTAAGCCAATATAGAGGTTCTATCATCAATGTTTCCAGCCTAGTCGACATCACTGTAGGTTGTTAAGCACGGTGCTGCAGCTTTCTTGATGTGAATGCCGTGAAAAATTGTCTTCTTAAGATACCGAAGAAGCCTCTTAGTAGCTGTCCAATGGGTGACCGTTGGTTTGTGCATAAATTGAGAAAGTTTATTGATGGCGAAGGAAATGTTAGGACGGGTTAAGGAAAGATATTATAGGCTGCCAATGACACGCCTATACTCTGTGTTGTCCACTGCAGCCGTCCTATCCACCAAGTGAAGAGATTAAGTAGTTGATAATGGTGTAGAAACTTCCTTTGCACCAGCTATGTTTGTATTCTCTAAGATGTCACGAACATACTTATGTTGTGAGAGAAATAAACCTGTAGCAGTTGGGATAACTTCCACACCTAGAAAGTAGTGAAGAGAACCCATATCTTTCAAGGAAAATTGATCACCAAGTTTGTTAACAACATGAGCTACAAGCTTTGTGTCATTACCCGTAATGACCAAATCATCAACATAAACAAGAAAGTAGCATATAACTAAATCACGATGATAAACAAATAGGGAGGAATCAGCTTTAGAGTTGTGGAACCCGAGTGCTATGACAGCATTTTTTAAAGCTGAGTACCACGCTCTTAGGGCTTGTTTGAGACCATAAATTGCTTTCCTTAGCCTGTACACATAATCAGGTCTAGACAAATCTTTAAAACCTGGAGGTTGCATCATGTAAACAATTTCAGTCAAATTTCCATGTAAAAAAGCATTGTTTAAGTCCATTTGTCTCAAGGGCCACCCATTCATGATAGCAATGCTCAGCACTATCCTTATTATGGCTGGTTTGAACACCGGGCTAAAAGTTTCTTTATAGTCAACCCCAGGACGCTGATTATAGCCCTTTGCAACAAGTCGTGCTTTGAATTTATCAACTGAGCCATCAGCTTTTCGTTTAACTCTAAACACCCACTTACAACCCACTGGATTACAGTTGTTGGGTGAGGAAATTAAATCCCAAGTACCATGCCACATGAGAGCAGTTAATTCACTAGACATGGTTGCACACCATTCAAGGTGAGATACGGCTTGACTCACACATGTTGGTTCTAGAGGTAACGGAAGAGAGTCCTTAGAGATAGTGTGCAATTGCTTGGGTTTGAAAATGTTGTTAATGGATCTAGTAGTCATGGAATGGGTTCGGATTGAGGAGGTTTCATTTGGCGCAGGATATTGTGAATCAGAGACAGAAGTAGATGCAAGTTGATGTGATGATGAAGTATGCGGTGCAGTAACATTTAAACCAGCATCCAAGTTTGAATTTAAATTCACATCACTTTGGTTTTCACATGATTCACAAAGAAAAAGAGTAAAGATAGAGGGGGACATACCTGGAGGTGGCACAGAGATGACAGCAGCATGCTCTGAGCTCAGGGGTGGCTGTGATGAGCGATCAGGACTTTGTGAAGGCGCAGGAATTGAAGGAGCAGATGAGAGAAAATTAGAGCACAGGTTCTGTGTAAGAAGGAAATGGGGATCGACAGATGGGCTTCCTCTGGAGCTTAGGCCGTGCGTGAGGTTTGGAGAAATTGGGCTCTGCAGTTCATTGAATGTCACATGCCTAGAAACATATATCCGATTCGTTAATGGATCCATACATTTATAAGCATTCTGTGTTTGTGAATACCCAATGAAAATATATGGAATTGATTTTGGTTGTAATTTATGGGTATTGTATGGCCTTGTGAGTGGGTAGCATAGACATCCAAATTTTCACAGTTTGAGATAATTTGGTCGTTGGCCAAAAAGAACCTCAAACGGAGACTTGTTTTGGAGAAGGGGAGTTGGCTGTCGATTTATGAGATAAGTGGTAGTTTGAAATGCATGAAGCTAATAAGAGAGAGGTAATGAAGCATCATGAAGCAAAGTAAGACCCGTCTCTACAAGATGACGATGATGTCTTTCGGAAACGTCATTTTGTTGGGGGTATGGAGGGGTTTATACCATGATCGGACAAATATTTTTTTAAACTTAGAAATTCTCCACCATTGTCCGAGTACAAACTTTTGATGTTGGATTTAAACCTTGTTTCAAAAAAATGTTTTAAATTGGGGAAAAATGCTAGAAACAAGAGATTTTGTAGACATTGGGTAAAACCACATGCATTTGGTATAATGATCCACAAAAAATGAGATAATATCGTGCGCCATTGGACCCAGTAATGTGAGCGGGACCCCAAACATCAGTGTATATAATCTCAAGCAGAGAATGACTTTGAAAGCTTGTAAAGCCAAATGGTTATTGATGTGCTTTATTTATTGAACAAGAAGTACATGAAGATGGTAACTTATTTGTGGTAAGAGGAAGGGAAAAATGATTGACAAGATTTTGAACAACTTTAATCGAAGGGTGTCCAAGACCCTTGTGCCACCCGTCGATTTAAGTTCATTCATGCACATAAGCAACCATTTTAGGAGTGGAAGAAGCCACCATTGAGTTTGGAAACATGTAGACGCCATTCTCACACACTCCTCTTAGTAGTATCGCCCCCGTGGATTGTTCCTTCATAAGAAAATAGAGTGGGTGAAATTCAAGAAAAACATCATTTTGTTTGGTGAAGTGATGAACGGAAATGAGATTCTTGTGAATATTTGGAACACATAATGTATCATGTAAATGAAAGATTTTTTTAGGTGTGGGTAGGGTTAAAGAACCAATATGTGTAACTGCCAAACCTGTACCATCACCAAGAATGACTTCGTCAGTGCCATAATACTCGGAGTGAATTGATAAATTTTGTATATCACCCGTGATATTGTGAGAAGCTGCAGAGTTAATTAACCATTTACATTCGGGACCATCAGATGTTCCTGCACAATTAACAGTCATTTCAGAAGGATGTAACTGGGGGCAGGCCTTAGCTATGTGGCCCACTTGATCACAGTACTGGCATTTGGGCTGGTATTGTTTTTGGTTTGAATTGGAGTGACCTGCGTTATTGGTACGCCGTTGATCACGGGGTAGGCCATTGGAGGAACGATTCTGGCCTTGTTGACGCGAAGACCTTTGACCCCTGTTATTTCCTTTCGGTTGCTGAGTTACAGAGAAGCCAGAACGATGGCTTGTGAAATTCGCAGCAACCACGAGCTGCTAGGTAGCAGCCTCCATCCTTCGCAAGTAACTCTCATGCCCAACAAGTAGATCATAGAGCTCTTCAAAGGCAAGAGATTTTTCTTTAACCTGAATAGGTGCAGCAATCTCACGAAATTCGGGCCCTAACCCGTTGAGGACATAAAAGGGTGATGTCGTCGTCGGAGATTGGGTGATCGATGAGGGCTATCTCATCAGCCAGGCCTTTAACTGCATGAAGATACTATGGAATTGGGCGATTTTCATGCTGAATCAAGGTCAGTTCTTCCTTGAGTTGCATTGCCCTTGTACGCGATTTACTTGTATACATAGTCGATAATTTTTTCCAGGCTTCATAGAAGGTTTTGGCTGTGGCAATAAGGGGCGTGATTGTTGGGGAAGTAGATGCAAGGATAACGCTAAGAATTAGCTTATCTTGTCTAACCCAGTGGTGTTTCTTGGCTATAGACGATGGGGTTCCATCTGAGGGGGGGGGGGCAAAGCAATTCTCCATTGACATAATCCATTAGATCATAGCCAATTAGAAGAGCCTCAAATTGAGCTCGCCACTGGGGAAAAGAAGAGGGTGTGAGTTTCTCATTGATCTGAGCTATGATTTTAAAAACAACAAGAGGGATTTCTGAGGGAGAGGTAGGCTGATTTGCAGAAGACATGAGGATCAAATTCTCGTTGGAGATTTGCTGCTTTGATACCATATAGAAAAGTAAATCTTTCTGGAGCTCATAATGGAAATTTCAACACACTTTTGTATTGGTCCTTCGGATGATTTTTATATAGACCTTACAAATCTATTTAAGGAATTGTACAGCTAAGGAAATAACATTTAAATCAGTTACTGATTTTACTTACTAAAATACAACAAATGCATCAGTTACAAAGCATGATTCTCGGCTTGATGGTTGCTGCAGATTGCTTCCAGATTTCATGTTGAATTTGAATTTTATTCTTGCCTTGTGTCACAGCATGATTCTCGGCTTGAAAGTTGCTGCAGATTGCTTACAGATTTCTTGTTGAATTTGAATTTTATTCTTGCATTGTGTCACCTTCCTTAATATAGCAGATATATGACTCATTCTCTTTGCTAGCTAGCATTCCGTACAAGCATTTGTTGATGATGCCATTAGATTTTCAAGAGTCTTGCGGGGCATCAATGCTAGTGGGTTTTTCTCTGGTTTGTGAAAGGAAAGATATTTTATGTTTTACTCGAGTTTTCAAAAAAGATTGTGTAGTATTTGGCTCCTGTAGTTTTGTTTATAGTTCAATTTTTGGAAGCTTAGTAGAGTAATAGAACCTATGTAGTTCTGTTTATTGCATTTTTGTTAGTTCTGAGGCAGTGAGGATCCTTTGAGTATAAATATCATTGAGTTAATGATTCTTCAATTTGCTCCTGAAGTTCGATTCTATGATGATTAAGCCATATTTTCAAGCACTTGACTGTCTTGTGTAGCAAAATAGAAAGGCATGGGGATTATTGATGTCAAGTTATTCATTTATTAACATCTCCCAGCTGAAAGTGAAAAGACAAAAGTAGAGAGATTGATGCTCGTAGAACCTATTTAGAGCTGGATAAGAATCAAGTCTTTTTCATTGTGAGACAAGATTTTTATTGCTTTTTTGTTAGTTCTGAGGCAGCGAGGATCCTTTGAGTATAAATATCATTGAGTTAATGATTCTTCAGTTTGCTCCTAAAGTTCGATTCTATGATGATTAAGCCATATTTTCAAGCACTTGACTGTGCTTTATGTATAGATGGTTGCCTTGTGTAGCAAAATAGAAAGATTGATACCGGCCTGTTGGTGTTTGGTTTGTTCATTTTGTTTTCATGTTGTGTACTAAAAACTTAATTTACCGTTCTTATTAAAATACTGAAAAACATAATTTATTATTGTATTTGAATATTCATCTTAAAGTTTGGTTCTTGGTACTTTGTTGAAAATATATGAAATTAAGTTTTTGTTTTAAGTTTTTTGGGTGCTGAAATTCAATATTACGTATGCATTTTTCATTCAATTTATCTGAGTGGCTGGCTTAAATTCCAATTCTTGATTTAGATTAGCTATTCTATGTAGCATTGTTGGTTTCTATATGATACTTGTCTGTACGTATATGATATGTTATTATTTTGTCAAACACACTTGTAATACGATCCATATTTGCGAGAGAAATCAAGTTTACACTACATTTATTATCATTGATTTTAATAATATCCTCATTGATCTGTCTTTCTCACTCTAATTAGTGTTGTGTTTTTGTTTTATTTTATTAGTGTTTGGCATTGATTTGTATATTAACCTTCTTGTTATGGTTAATTAATTGAAACCGCGAGATAACTAATGGTTATAAGCATTTCAAACATGCTTTTATTGATGCTGCCATTAAGATTAAAAGAGTCTTTCGGGTCACCAATGCTAATGGGTTCGTCTCGGGTTTGTATAGGAAAGATCTTTTTAATGTTTTACTCAAGTTTTAAAGAGAGATATGTGGTAATATTAGAGTCCTCTTTATAGTTCAAGTTTTGGTGAATCAGTGGAGTAATATAACCTATTCAGAGCCTGATAATTAAGAATTAGGTCTTTTTGAGGCATGATTCTTTGTTGCATACTTATGAGGCAGCAAGCTTGAAAACGTTTTTTTTTTTTAAAAATAGAAAAGAAAAAATAGGAGTAAGAGATTTTTTTTCGTCTTTAATATCTCCTCACTTTTAATCAATAACTGAATCTATTAGAGTAGCTAGGCTGAACTCAATTTATTTTGAGGGAATTTGTGGAAGGAGGTTGAGATTAGCAAATCCATTATAACTTATATTTTGAAAGCTTTAGGAAGAGTTAGCTAGTTGTGAGGGTCCCTTTCTATGGGCATTTGGCTAATGTTAAATTTCATTGAATTAATGATTTATTTATAGTTAATGATTCTTTAATCTACTCATCTGAGATAGGAAGGTTTCCCTTGATTCCCAGATGATTAAGCCATATTTTCAAGCACTTGATACCTGTGGTTTATGTTTAGCTTGTTGAGGCGATTATATTGTTTTCCAGTCCTACTGATGGTGATTGAAGTTTGAAACCAAACTCAGGGAGTAGAATTACTGTTTAATTTTTACAAAACAAAAATGAAAGACATCAAGCTTCCCATTCTTTCATCCTCTCCCTCTTTTTTCCTTTCATTTTTGTTTTTTACCGATCAGAACCTAGGTGTTCATGGATGACTATCTTTGGATGCCAACTTGAACAGAAATTCATGATTTATAATGTCATATACCTTTACTAGAATCATAATAATTTTTTCATTCCAAATTATATCATTATTTTGACTAGCACACAATAAAAGAGATTTTTAAGTTCAAAATTTCGAGTAGTGAGTTGCTGTTACAAAGCATATAAATTTCTGACCCAATGAAATACAAGACATTATAAATTAAGTAACAAAAAATTATTCGATAAGACAACAAAATTTATTAAACTATATGAGACTCAAATTTGCTTATGATAACATTAATTGTATGGTTAACATGTAATAAACGGTAAACGATTAACGGACAATTGTCATATATATCTTGTTAGCTAGATTGTAATAATTAAGATATTTGTTCTACTCCTAAACTAATTAAATTTTAAATAATCACATAAAAATCATGTGTCTTATTTTTATGATCATCATAAAAGATGCCATGCATCTGCTGTTTGAACATGAATATACTCGATTCCACTCCGAATTAACAAAGCAACCAATTATTCTAAAACATTCATTCTTAAATGTATCTATTTATGTCATGGCATTGTTTATAGGTCTATATATATTCTTACATAAAATTATAAATAATACTTAGAGCATTAATGTTTACACATTCAATAATGACACTGTAATTAACCCAAAGGTTTTTATCAAGTACACTAATTAAGTTTATAAAATTTTAATCCGAGGCCAAAACTAATTGCTTACCTCTCAAAAAAATAAAAATAAAAACTAAATTTTTAGACTTTTTTGTTCTTTTTAAGGAAAACAAATCAGCTGTAGATACATTTTTAATATGGCATATTTTTTTTGGTAATCTAATATGACATATTCAACGAATACTCCCAAAAATTTGTCATTGAGATGAGGATATGACATTTTGACAATTTATTGTGAAAATCTATAGTTTCTTACCCACTGATTCGCTTTATAAGATGAAGATGAACCCTCAGTCCTCACGCACATTGACAGATCATAACAGTGCCTGCAAGTTGCTCTCTCCCTCTGTCCCTCACTACCCATCTCAAGAACCAAACAGGCCTGCAAATACCCATTTTTATTTCCCACAATTTTCTTGGCAACCAAAAGGACCTCACTACCACCTCCTTCTCCTTACCTGACGATGGCAGCAAGGCGGCGCATCAAAATCTCCCCTTCACTACCTGATGAAATCACAGTAGATATCATCTCACGTTTGCCAGCGAAATCCATTACTAGATTCAAGTCTGTATCAAGACACTGGCTTTCTCTCATAAGATCTCCATTCCTCATCGCCACTCACCTCCGCTATTCCTCACTATCAACTACCTCCTTCATCATCCGCCGGGAAATCAGCCCTCCAACAATCAATTCCACCATTTCCCTTCTCCTCCAAAACGACGCTGAAGCTGATCCTGTCGTGAAGGACATGGAAACCCCAATCCCATGTGATAGCACTGTGAAAATCACAGGTTGTTGCAACGGTGCAGTATGTTTCACGCTCTCTCCTACTGAGACCGAATTTCTCCTGTGGAATCCAGCGACAAGAGAATCAAAGAGAATCCCTCAACCACTCATAGACCTTTCCCCGTTGCCTTCAGGTAAGACTCTTAAAAGTATCTCTGTTGGTTTCTCCTTTGATCGTTATCTCAATGAGTTCAAGTTGATCAGAGTTGTCTACTTCAGTGATGAAAATAACAATGGTAACAATTTATATGTTATTAAAGCTGAGGTGTTCACGCGGAGTACTTATTCATGGAGAGAGATTATAGAAAAGGATGCTTTGAGTGATATCGAGAACGTTCAAATATGTGACGAATGTTCTTATTCTGTTGTTTTGGACGGAGTGATTTATTGGGAAGGGGTTGATATGACGAAGAAATGTGGTTTTGTTGAGTACATCATTTCTTTTGATGTTCACTTGGAGAGGTTTAGGAAAATATCACTGCCAAGTAATGAACCTACACTTTGGGATTGGAATCTGTTCGCGTGGAGAGATTCTCTTGTCGTGTTTGCAACATATCCATTGAATGATCCTTCGGATTTCCTTTTCGACGTGTGGAGGATGAAAAACAATAGTACCGGTGGTGGTAGTGAGGATTGGACTAAGTTGTTCTCTATCAGAACATTCATTGATATTACTTGGCCGATTGCTGTGGGAAGATATAATGGTAAAGCTATGATGCAAAGTGTAGCTTTAGTTGAAGAGGAGAGTGATGAGGATTCAATGAAGTTTTATGATTTGAATAGTCAATTACTGAATAAAGTTCAATTTACCGGAGCTCGTTCCATATGTGAAGCTCATGATTATGTGGAGAGTATCGTTACCTTTTAGGAAGGAGATGATCTAGGTTCCAAAATTAAAGCTCAACTCTCTGTTAATCAATGCCTTTCATTTCCTTTGCTTAGGAGTTAGGAATTAGTAAATGTTTAATTATCATAAATTTCTGGTTAACTTATAGGATTTGCGTTGTTGTGATGATCAGAGACTGATCGTTTGTTTGTAAAACTTATAAATCCTGATCTGTTAGGGTTTTATTTGTTCATTTTGTTTCCCTGTTGTGGATTAAGAACTTTCCTTTTTCGTCTATGAAGAATAATTTTGGTGTACATTGATGGCTATTTGGTTTGTTTGTACTTTGTTGAAACTTTAGTAGAGTTTGTTTTTCAAGTTCCTTAATTTGGCATTGAAATTTTTTGTACTATGCCATTTCTCATTTTATGTTAGTTTGCCTTGATTTTTCTAATATCTATTTAAGTCCTATTCTTGATCAATTTGGATCTAGAATTTACTGGTAACATTAATCGTATTATACATAACATTTGCCATTACCTATATAATATCTGTAAATATGTTGGAAGATAGAGAAATCAAGTTTTTACTATACTTGTTATAATTGTTTTTAACGATTTCATCAGTTTCATGTAGTTTTCTGTTAGTCAGTGATTTGCTCGAGATTTAATTAAAACGAATTGTTAGTTGTTTCAATTTAGATCTTATAATTTACTCGTTAGATTACTATTTCCTTAAGCATAGATTTTCAAATGTTGACAATTATAATTTGCTCGTCAATGTTACATGTAAGTATCTTATTTCTTTTATAAAAAAAATGGTGTCTTCAACTTTTTATCCAACACTTCATTGAATGAAAAACAAGACATTACAAAATACTTACCACCAAATTATTTACTAAAAAACATAATTTATTGAATTATAAGAGACTCAAGTTTTGCTTCTTAATTATAGTATTAATTAAATGGTTAGATTGCAGTAAATGACAAACGATAATCAATAAACCATTAACGATATCTTGTTAGACTTTAATACTTAAAATACCATTTCTACACCTAAATTAATTAATTCTAATCGCATAAAAATAAGGTGTGTTTCTATGATTGCATAAAAGATGTTATGCATACTCAATATATTTGAATGTAAATATACTCGGCTCGATTCTATTCCGAAACAAAGCAACCAATATATCATTCTAACACATTCCTTCTTTTATATATTTGTACAAAAAACAATTTTCACATTATGGCATTCTTAATAGGTCTGTATTTTATTACATAAAATTAAAAATAACACTTACAAAAATCTCATAAATTTTTGTAAAGTTGTTCCTACTATCAATTTTCGACCACCTATTCAAACACCCAGAATTAAGTTTTACTCTTCACTCACTACAATGATTTCATTAAAGGCAAAATTGATAAGACACATAAATTACTAGTTGAACTTCCAAAATATTACAAGAGCTTTTGCTAGTGGAAAAAAGTAAATGAAATCGATGATGGGTATAACATTAGTCCATAAATTTTTGGATTGTTTTATGGTGTCATGCATGAGATTTCAATGATAATTACAATAATGAACATCGTTGTTCATACTTCAAATAATGACACTATATTTTAACTCTTATTTTTTTTATTAATAACAATAATTAAGTTTATAAACTTTTAATTTGATGATAAAAATTACTTACATTTTTTTAAACAACTGTACTTACATTTTTAATATGGCATATTCAATGAATAATCCCAAGAATTTATGTCATGAGATAAGGATGATATTATGACAATTTATTGTGTTAAAAACTACCGTTTCTTACCCACTGATTCACTCTGTAAGATAAGATATATGAACCTTTAGTCTTCAGTCCTCACACTCATTGACAGAACATAGCAGTACCTGAACGTCGAAGTTTGTTCTCTCCCTCTGTCCCTCCCTACCCCTCTCAAGAACCAAACAGACCAGCAAATTCCCCATCTATCTTTCTCTCAATTTTCTTGGCAACCAAACATGTACTTCCGTTGTTTTAAACGGGGTGATTTATTGGAATGGGATTGATATGACGAAGAAACGTGGTTTTGTTGAGTGGATTGTCTCCTTCAACATTCACGATGAGATGTTTAGGAAAATGTGTTTGCCAAGTGATGAACCTACACTTTGGGATTGGAGTACTTTCGCGTGGAGAGATTCCATTGTCTTGTTTGGAACATATCAATTGGAGGATCAATGGGATCAGTTGTTCTATGTGTGGAGGCTGAATGACGGTAATGTTGGTGGTGGTGAGGATTGGACTAAGTTGCTCTATATCGGAACATTCATTGATATTACTGCTTGGCCGATTGTGTGTGGGGAGAGATAATGGTAAAGTGATGATGCAAACTGCACTTGATTATCCACCTACAAAAGATAAAGAGGAGAGTGATGATGATTGGATGATCATTTATGATCTGAATAGAAGACAATTTCTATTGAATGATGTTCAAATTATTGGAGCTCGTAACGTTTATGAAGCTCATGATTATGTAAAGACTCTCGTTACTTTGTAGGAAGGAGATTGAAGCTCTCTCTTTATCAAAACCTCTCATTGCATTTGCTTTAGGAGTTAGGAATTTAAGTGTATAATTATGATGAATTTTTTATTATTCGGTAAGATTTGTGTTGCTGTGAATCAATGTTTTGTACAACTTACCGATCGATGTCGATTGCCTGTTAGAGTTTGGTTTGTTCATTTTGTTTTCATCTCTGAATAATCATCTATTTTGGTTTGTTCATTTTGTTTTCATGCATGTCAATATTCATCTTGGTGTACTGTGATGATTGTTTGGATTGTTGGTAATTTGATCAAACTTTATGAGAGTTTGTTTTTCAAGTTCTTAATTTTGGTGCTGAAATTTTTCAAGGGGAAAATTTTCCAATATTGTACTGTGCAATTTTTCATTTTACATTAGTCTGACTTGATATTTCTAACATCCCTTCAAGTCTTATTCTTGATTTCTAATATTTTCGCACGATTGCCAGCGAAATCCATTACCAGATTCAAGTCTGTATTAGACACTGGCTTTCTCTCGTCAGATCCCCATTCCTCACCGCCACTCGCCTCCGCTACTCCTCTCCACCAACCACCTCCATCCTCTTCTGCCGCTACATACGCCCTCCAATAACCAATTCCACTTTTCCCCTTCTTCTTCAAAATGAAACCACTGCATATCTAATTGTTAGCGACATGGCAATCCCATTCCTTTACGATCGCTCCTAAAAAATCGAAGGTTGCAACGGTGTAATCTGTTTCACGCTCTCCAGTTTTAATACCGAATTTCTCTTGTGGAAACCAGCAATAAGAGAATCAAAGCGAATCTCTCAACCAATCATGGACCATAAATGTATATACTCCTAATGTAAATAATATTATGAATTTTTTGTCTATTGTAAATAGGAAACTTTAGTCCTATTAGAAACTCATATTTATAAGGTGTTTAAAGACAGTTTACTATTTATAATAGACTAGAAATTCCTAATATTATTTACACTAGGAGTATATACATTTACATAAATGTTTCCCCATTTATTTTTGGAAGAATCTCTGTTGATTTCGCTTTCGATTCGTTATCTCGATGAATACAACTTGGTCAGAGTTGTCTACTTTAGTGAGAAAGACATCAACAATGGTAACTATTTAAATGTTACTAAAGTTGTGGTCCTCACGCAGAGTGCTGATTCATAGAGAGAGATAATCGAAGAAGAAGCTTTAAGGATAGGTTGGATACAGAGAAAAATGTGGTCTCGGCTAATGACAATGTATCGAACAGCTTGGAAAAAAATTGTGACAAGCAGAATAATGCGGTGCAGGTAGATAACAATGAGGCAGTCGTTTGTCCGGATGATGGCATGATCGAAAATGAGTTAAATAAAGGTGTATATATAGATAACCAACAGGAAGAAAGGGATAAGGAATGTGAGGAAGTTAGGAGTGATGATTTGGAGGTGATTTCTGAAACAGCACAGATTCATGTGGTTCCGGTGAAAGTGCAAACGCTTGTGGTTCCGAAAATAGGGCAGCCGCAGACGGGTAGTGAAAAACTCCCAATGTTAGCTGGGATTTCAAAAGTGACAAAAAACTTTGCTGATACGGTTGAAACAAGGACAAAGGAATTAGCTTTGGGTTTCTCTTCAGATCGGGAGGAAGGAGAAATTACAGGCCTAAAGGGGAAAGAAAAAGCTTATGATTCAGAAGGAGCTACTCGGTCACATCTTGGATTGAAAGGAGATGGAACAGTGAGGAAATCTCAGCGGGTCCACACCCGTCCTTATAAATTGATCCATGAGTGATACAATTTTATATTGGAATGTTAAAAGGCTGGGGAGTTCGAAGAAGAGATTGAAGTTGTTACTCATGAAATATAATGTTTCCATTTGTGCGATTGCTGAACCTTTTGCTGGTGAAAATAGGATGACTGAAATGGGTAGTTTTTTGTCTTTAAATTAGTTTTGCTCTAACCAATGTGTTGGGGGAAAGCTTTGGATATTTTGGAAGGATTTGGATGGTTTTCAAGTGTTGTCTTGCACTACCCAACTGATTACGGGTTGGCTGATTTTGGCTAATCAAAGAGTGCTTCTCACCTTTGTTTATGCCAAATGTACGTACACTGAGAGAAGGGCTCTATGGGCTGACTTGGATCATGGTCATAGGAATGATTTCCCTTGGTTGGTTTTGGGTGATTTTAATGCTATTCGTATGGATTCTGAAAGAATTGGTGGTCAACCGAGACCTTTAATTTCTATGTCAGATTTTAATGACTGCCTGGACGAGTGTGGGCTATTCGATCTCCCGAGTAGTGGACAAACTATGTCTTGGTGCAATGGGCACGAAAGTGTGGCTAGGAGTTGGGCAAAGTTGGATAGAGCGGTGATTAATAATGTTTTTTCGGCTAGTTTCACGTCGGCTCATTTATTGTATTTGAGTCGTAAATATTCTGATCATTGCCCCATGATTGTGAATTTAGAGAGGCCATCAGTAGTTTATGGTCTAGCTCCTTTTCGCTTTCAGAATATGTGGTGTCTCCATGAGAATTTTTTGTCTTGCGTTCAGGAAGCATGGCATCGTCCAGTCTCAGGTTCCGGATTGGTGAAGTTAGCTATTCGTCTCAAGAGAACCAAGCTTGCTTTATGAGCTTGGAATAAGAATGTGTTCAGACGTGTAGATTCCAACTTGAAAGCTCTTGAGGAGAGGCTGGAATTTTTAGAAAACCAATTGCAAATTGGCCTTACAGAAGATGTGGAAGAGGACTATTTGGTGACGAAACTTGAAATTAATGTTTGGGAGAAAATAGAGGCTATTTGGTTGGGTCAAATCACTAAATAGAAATGGTTGGTTAAAGGGGATAATAATACTAAATTCTTTCATTTAGTTGTAAATCAAAGGCGAAGGAAATGCCAGATCTCTAGGATGGTCCTCAGTGATGGAACGGTTTTGAACAGTTCTGAAGAAGTACACCAGGGAGCTGTACATTATTTTCGTAATTTACTCATTACTTCTGTTGAAGTTGAGCAGGGCAATTTAGCTGATATTCTTGACCATGTAATTACGGAAGAGGAGAATACGATGCTTTGTCGTGAGCCTACTGAGATTGAAGTTAAAGAGGCTTTGTCATCTATTCCAAAGCAAAGTAGTCTAGGACCAGATGGATTTGGCTCGGATTTTTACTTGACTTGCTGGGAGCTCATTAAAGAAGATGTTATTGAGGCTGCAAAAGGTTTTTTTCGGGGGTCGCCGTTTCTCAGGTTTCACTCTTCTTCCTTCGTTGTTTTAATTCTGAAAGTGCAGAATCCTTCTAGCTTTGACAAATTTAGGCCGATCAGTTTGTGTTCCGTGGTTTACAAGTTTTTTTCAAAAATTATTGTAAATTGTTTATCTCGGGTGATTCTCAAACTGGTCTCACATGAACAAGGTGCCTTTGTTACTGGAATGAGCATCCTTGATAATATTTCACTTGCACAAGAAATGGTCCATTCATTGCATTGTAAATCTGTGGGTGGTAATGTGATGGTGAAAATAGATATGGCCAAGGCGTATGATAGAGTTCATTGGGGTTTCCTTTTGAAGGTTTTACATACAGTTGGATTTTCGAATTAGTTTTGCAATTTGATAAGCCGATGTGTGAAGTCCCTGTGGTTTTCTGTATTGATGAATGGGACCTTTAAAGATTTTTTCCAATCATCTCGGGGACTGAGACAAGGGGATCCATTATCGCCTTACTTATTCATTATTATGGAAGAATTTTTGACAAGGTTACTTAGAAGAAATTTTGATGCAGGACGGATTGGAAGATTCTCTCATCCGATGGGGGCACCTTTGATTTCGCACCTTTTTTATGCTGATGATCTTTTAATCTTTGCGAATGGCCAGAAAACATCTATGAATGGGCTTTTGGACACTCTTGCGACGTACGAAAAATGGTCGGGACAGGAAATTAGTAAGGAAAAATCTGCAATTTTCCTTTCTAAACTTATTAATCCAGCTCGCAAACATGTTTTGTTAAGGAGCACAGGTTTCAAGGAAGGAAAATTTCTGGTGACTTGGGTGCACCTTTAGTTACTGGCAGAATTTTATCTCGTACTGTTGAGCCGCTTGTTGAAAAGATTAGGGAAAATGTGGCGACCTGGAATGATAGATTACTTTCCCAAGGTGCTCGTTTGATATTACTTAGGCATGTTTTATCTAGCATGCCTATGCATATTTTATCTGTGATTAATGTACCCAAGTCCACTATAGAGAGAATACATTCTATTATGGCCAATTTCTTTTGGGGAGATAAGGAGGGTAAAAGTAAATTGCATTGGCGAGCTTGGTCAAAAATTTGCAAGCTACTAAAGAAGGAGATTTGGGTCTTAGAGATCTACAAGAAGTCCAAAAATCGCTACACATGAAATTTGCGTATAAGATTTTGACATCTGAAGATCTGTGGGCCGATTTTTTCAAAGTTAAGTACCTAAGAAATGGCCACTCTATGTCTTGTGCAAAGAGAATTTCTGACTCACGTTTTTGGAGATCAGTTATGGCATGTGTAGAAGATCAAGTGATTTCATCTGAAATCACTACTGCAAATCAGGAGAATCATTCCAATAAAGATCCTGCCGAAGACTAGGAAATTATGTCTGCTATACCTACATGTAACCAAAGATAATGCAACAATTATTCCACAAGATTCTTGCTGAAATTTAGAGATAATTGTATAGCTGTATAGACATTTAAACTATGTTCACATGTTGCAAATATTTAGGAAATCGATCACAATTGTTTTTATATATACTGCTGTAAACAGCAAGCCTGGAAGATCAGAAAATAGAATTCATTCAAACATTTTGTATTTTGTATTCTTTTACATGGTATCAGATTAGCCATCAAAAGACCAACGTCTACAAGCCATGTCTTCCTCTTTTTCTGATTCCTTTACCACCGTTAATATTCAACCCTCTCAATCTCCCTCTGTTCTTACTATGTCTAACATACTAACTGTCAAACTTAGCCCCGATAATTACATTCTTTGGAAGGCACAAATGGTGTCATATTTTCTTGGCTAAGACCTCTTTGGATATCTTGATGGTACCATTCCCAAACCTCCTAAATCTGCCTCTGTTTCCCATCCAGAAACTCATGTCATCTTTGAAACACCCAATCCTGCCTATTCTTATTGGATATGCCAGGATAATCTTATCCTTAGTACCCTCATGTCTTCTCTTACTGAAGGAGTGCTTGCTCAAGTAGTAAATCATACTACTTCTTCTGCTGTGTGGCATGCTCTGGATGAAAATTTTTCATCCCGATCTCGTGCACGAACTGTGCAGATCCGAACACAACTAGCAACAGCAACAAAAGGCAGCAAGTCTGCCACAAAATATTTTCTCTTTATTAAGAAACTCACTGATGAATTAGCTGTTGTAGGACAACCTATGAGTTGTGAAGATGTCATCACCTATGTTCTTGCAGGATTAGGCCACGAATATGACAGTTTTGTGGCAGCCATCTCGGCTCGCACTGACAAGATAACACTGGAGGAAATTTACTCGCTTTTGCTCACCACAGAAGCCAGACTTTCTCGCCACCAGATGTCATCTCCCGCTCAACCTACCTCTGTCAATGTTGCCCAACGACAATACAATCCCTCTCAAAATCGTGGCAGAGGTGGCTCTAGGGGACGGGGTCGTTTTAATCGTGTTGGTTACAACAATACCACACGTCGTACTGATCATAATTCAGTAATCTGTCAGGTTTGTAATAAACCAGGACACTCAGCTCGGAAATGCTATTTTCGGCTTGATCTGTCTTACCATGATCCAAAACCAGAAAATAAACAAGCTATGGTCGTTGCTCCTACTGGCACTTAGGATACCGAATGGCATGCTGACACTGGTGCCACGCATCACGTCACTAATGACCTCAACAATCTGAACCTTCAGAATGATGACTATCAAGGTACAGATCAGGTTCAAGTAGGCAATGGCCAAGGTTTTTAAATCTCGAAAACTGGTTCCTCTAAAATTTCTACATTCAATTCTACCTTTGTTCTTAATCAAGTGCTTCTAGTTCCTGAAATTCATAAGAACTTGTTATCTATCTAAAAGTTTTGTATTGATAATCATGTCTATTTTGAGTTTCATGACAAATTCTTTCTTGTAAAAGATTACTCGGGGCAGGTCCATCATCAAGGCCATCTCATTAATGGACTCTACCAATTCACATCTCAGTCTCGCCGTCCACAAGCTTTCTCTACCGTTCGTGTTTCTCATCGTGATTGGCATCGTCGTCTTGGACATGCATCAACACTAGTTGTCAATAAAGTCCTCTCATTCATCAATGTTCCAGTCGAGTCCAATAAAAAGCACTCAGTATGCCCCGAATGTCAAATGGCAAAAAGTCATGACTTGCCATTTAAGTCCTCTTCCAACGTTTCTTCTTATCCTCTTAATTTAATTTTTACCGATGTATGGGGACCAGCATCCTTTGTTTCTATTAACGGTGCTAAATATTATGTTAGTTTTCTTGATGATTATTCCAAGTTTGTGTGGTTATTTCCAATGAAACTCAAATCCGACGTTGAATCAATATTTATTCAATTTCAAGTGTATGTTGAAAAACACTTCGAACGCAAAATTAAATCTGTCCAATCTGATTGGGGAGGTGAGTTTCGACGTTTGCACAATTATTTTCAACAAACCGGAATAAATCATAGACTAGCATGCCCTTACACTCATCAGCAAAATGGTTCTATAGAGCGCAAACACCGTCATATTGTCGAGGTTGGCCTAAGCATGTTAGCCCACTCAAATTTACCTATGCTTTACTGGGAATAAGCCTTCCAAACTGCAACCTTCATCATAAACCGGCTACCAACGCCTGTTTTAAAGCAAAAATCTCAATTTGAAATTCTTTATAATCGCATGCCAGATTTTTCCTTTATGCGTGTTTTTGGTCACGCATGTTGGCCTAATCTACGCTCTTATAATTTAAACAAGCTGAACTTTCGCTCCAAAACATGTCTCTTCATTGGCTATAGTCTTGGTCATCAAGGTTACAAATGCCTTGATTTATCTATTGGTAAAATCTATGTCTCAAGGCATGTAATTTTTGATGAGATTCTCTTCCCTTATACCAAAGAAAATGTTTCTCCACCCTCTCAACACCATTCTGTTCCAATGCCTCATAACATCAATATCTCCCATTCTCTTAGTTCTAGTGATTTGCAATCTAACCATTATCCTATTAAAACTGTCTCTATACCTTGTTTGTCTCTTCCTACAGGTCCAACTGAAGCAATCACCAATAAGGATGCCACTGTTGCACTGCAACATACAGACTTGCTCTCGGATCTGCCACAAAACAGAACATTTTCACCATCCGATGTGCCTGCAATCTCCAATCACCATCCGATGACAACAAGATCTAAGAACAATATTCACAAACCTCGCAAGCACTTTGATGACTATATTCGACATCCTCTACCTCGAGCATTGCTGGCCGAAAGCTCTACTACCAAAGAACCAACCTGCTTTACAGAAGCATCCAAATCAAATTGTTGGAGAGAAACCATGAACAAAGAATTCAATGCATTGCTTCAAAATGGAACTTGGTCCTTGGTTCCAAAATCACCAAATGCAAATATTGTTGGCTATCAGTGGGTTTACCGAGTCAAAAGGAAAGCTGATGGAACTATAGAGCGCCACAAAGCTCAACTAGTCGCGAAAGGTTTTCACCAATAAGAAGGTATTGATTTTTCAGAAACCTTTAGTCCGATTATCAAGCATGCTACAATTAGATTGGTTCTTTCAATTGCAGTCACTCAAGATTGGCTTATATAACAAATTGATGTGCAAAATACATTTTTGCACGGTGATCTACATGAGGAAGTCTTCATGACACAACCACAAGGTTTTATTCATCCTCAATTTCCAAATCATGTCTGTAAGTTGCATAAATCATTGTATGCATTGCGGCAAGCTCCAAGAGCTTGGTTTTCTAAACTCTCAGACAAGTTCAAATCACTAGATTTTCATGAAAGCAAAGCTGATACATCATTGTTCATTTTTAAAACAAAAACTGCCACTATTTATGTTTTAATTTATGTCGATGATATATTAATAACCGGATCGAGTTCAGCTGTCATCAACCGAGTCATTCAAAGCTTGAAGACAGACTTTGCTGTCAAAGAATTGGGGCTGCTTAATTACTTTCTTGGTGTCGAAGCTCTCAGATGCCAAGAAGGTATCTATCTCACACAAAGGAAATACATAGTTGATTTGCTAAAAAATAGCAACATGGATCAAGCAAAACCATGCTCTAGTCCGATGGCTTCAACTTGCACTCTCACTGCCTCAGATGGCAAACCATGTGCCGATGCAAATCTTTACAGAAGCATGGTTGGCAGTATGCAATATCTTGCTTTTACAAGGCCTGACTTAGCCTTTGCAGTCCACAAAGTTAGCAAGTTTATGCATAATCCTCTTAACACACACTGGTAAGCCATCAAGCAAATACTTCGCAATCTCAAATATACTGTTTCAATAGGCTTGTTAATTGCAAAAGCTGCAAATCTTGATCTTTATGCTTTCTCTAATTCGGACTGGGCAGCAGACCGCGATGACAGAAGATCAGTAAGAGCTCATTGCATTTTTCAAGGACCAAACTTGATCTCATGGAGCTGTAACCAACAACCAACAGTGGCACGTAGCAGCACTGAGGTTGAATACAAAGCTTTGTCAAACACGACAGCTGGGCTAATGTGGATAAAATCAATTTTACATGAGTTGGGAATTCCACTTCGGTAACCACCTACTCTTTAGTGCGACAATATTGGTGCTATATATCTTACATCAAATCCGGTATTCCATGCCAGAACAAAACACATAGAGATTGACTTCCACTTTATTCGAGATTAAGTTAATCAAAAACAATTGAAAGTCCAGTTCATTTCAAGCTGTGACCAACTTGCAGATACACTCACAAAGTCCCTATCACCAAAGAAATTCACAGATGCTAAGAACAATCTGAATGTCCGTGATCTCCCCTTCAGATTGAGGGGTCGTGTAGAAGATCAAGTGATTTCATCTGAAATCACTGCTGTAAACCAAGAGAATCATTCCAATAAAGATCCTGCCGAAGACTAGGAAATCATGTCTGTTATACCTACATGTAACCGAAGATAATGCAGCAATTATTCCATGAGATTCTTGCTGAAATGTAGAGATAATTGTATAGCTGTATAGACATTTAAACTATGTTCACATGTTGCAAATATTTAGGAAATCGGTCACAATTGTTTTTATATATACTGCTGTAAACAGCAAGCCTGGAAGATTAGAAAATAGAATTCATTCAAACATTTTGTATTTTGTATTCTTTTACAGCATGTGTCCCGGAAGTCATGGATAATATCAAGGTTCTATTGAGCGGCGAAAACTCTTTTTTCTGGTATGATAGATGGTTGGCATCTGGTCCCCTATCAGTTAGGATTGTTGATATTCCAAACAAACAGTTTCGGATTAAAGAGTGTTGGGTGGATAATAATTGGAATATTGAGATGTTGAAGGATCTTGTGGGGGATGAGACCACAGAAGAAATTATTGAAACCAGAATAAATGGATGTGATAGGTCGGATATTTGTGCCTGGATGCTATCCCCTGATGGTAAGTTCACAACAGCTTCAGCTTGTGAGGTTGTTCAGAAACAACATGAGATTCTATCATGGTGATAAGAACCATAAAATGTATCTAAACAATGCTTATTTGTTAGCATGCTAAGGTTGATCTAGGGTTTTATTACTCGTTTTTGCCTTAACAATTCTAAAGTATCTTTTTTGGATCATTGATCTATTTCGATGCATTTTCAGGTGCTTTGAGTCCAAAAGAGATGATAAAGCAATCTATGTTTAAAGCACCAAAAGTTTTTGCATGTTGATGTTGGTATTTGTTCAAGGTTTAGACATGTCAAACATTATTTAAAGATGATTTTCGTCTAAACCAAGATTGGAGTAATAAATTACAGTGAGTCAAAAAACTGCACACAAGTGTGTGTATCACTTTGGAGCAAGTTAAGGGTAGGCACACTAGTGTGTGCACTTCTGCATACAAGCTAACACTAAATTGCCAGAATTTCTCGTACAGATCAATCACTTTTTCAGATTAAACTGTATTGATGTAGGAAGAACCAGGAGATGAGCCATACATGCTTAGAAATATCTGAAAGTCTATTTTCTGGAGAATTTTACGGTTCGTAAAAAGGATTTTTCTAGAGAAAGTTATGACAGTTTTAGTGGAAACAGTTCAGGCCAGCACAGCAGGCCCAGATGTACAGCAGGCCCAGACGCACAGCACGGCCCACTCTCCTCTTGACCTGATTAGGGCGAGCAAGTGCCATTTTTCCAAGACCAAAATACCCTTAGCTACTACTTATAATCTATAAATACCTCCTTAAGGAGTGTGCAGCCGGACATTCAAAGAATTCAAGAGAGAAAGGAAGCAAGGAATGAAGGAAGAGAGAAAAACAGAGAGGATCTTGGATCCCAATTCCAGCATTCTTCAATTTTATTTCTAAGTTTCTTGAGGGCTAGAAATCAAGGTGGGAGAGCATCCATATTATTCTTCCACCTTGAACTCCATGGCCAAATCAAGGAGAGAGCATCCTTATTGTTCTTCCACCTTGATTTCTATAGCCAACTAGTCTTCACACAAGGGAAAAGGATGAATCCTTAGGGATTTATTGTTCCTTATTTTCTTCTTGATTCAGTTGTACGGATTTAATGTTGAATATTGTTTTATGAATTATTCATTGATTAAGTAAGAAGGATTTGAGTTCATGTGATAGATGCACTTTTTATTCTTCTTCTTTTAGATTCTCTTAATCTGGTGATTGCATCATTCTCCTCCATTGAGGTTGTTTGGATGTGATTGATTCTGGTAGATTTATTTTACTGATTATCCATTACTACGATATTTTCATTGTGATATATTATCGTTTCTTGATAATCTTTAAGATCAGTCATGTGTGCTTGAACCGAAATCAATGAGTAATTTGTATCAATTATATTAGAGTTATAAATGTGCTTGATTGAATATATTCTGATTGTTTGTTTGGGATGTGAAACTTGTAATCGAGATAAAATCAATTGAATCAAGAGTGGAAATAGGGAACGAACCTAAGGAGGATTCCCGGAACCTTGTTATTTCTTATTTATATTTCATTTACATTTACGCAACTTTTCTTACATTATCTCATTATCAAAACCCAAATAAATCTTTGGTTTAACTTTTATCGTTCGTTTTAAGGTTTACACATTTTTCTTTGTACTTAACTTGTTTCCTTGTGGAATCGACACCCCAAAGCCGTACTACAATAACCGTATTATACTTTGGGCGTAATCATGTGGCATGAATGGTTTTGCAACAAAAATCTGCCAAAAAAATTATCCATCTGTAATTGGAAAGCTTGGTTCAATAGCCTTGCAGTGGATGAAAGAGTGCAACAGAAGAAGATATCTCTTGTGTCGGCCTATGACTGCTGTTGCCCACCAGGCAGGGAATCGATTGATCATGTCTTAGCTACTGGAAATATTACTGCTCAGATATGGAAGCGTGCAAGTAAATTGTTGAATGTGCCATATCTGTGTTTTGATACTTGGAAGGCTGTTTTATCCGCATGGATGATAATGGCAAAGAAGGCTTCATTATCTGGTAATTTAATTGGTCTGATTCCTTTCATCATTACGTGGTGTTTATGGAATAGTCGATGTAAAGCCAGAATGGAGGGACTGAAAGCATGTGTAGAACAAGTATGGAAGTCGGTTAAAATATGGCTTAAAAACTGGCTACAGAATTGTCAGTGCTCAAAATTTTGTCTGATCAAGATGTTCCATTGATGACTGATCTTAACTTGGTTTTGCCCAAAGCTGCTACTGTCCGAAAATGTAGGCTAGTGCGGTGGTTGAAACCCCCTTGTGGTTGGGTTAAAATTAATTGTGATGGTAGTGTTAGAAACAACCCGGCCTCATCAGGGGGTGGTGGTATCCTGAGAGATGCTAATGGTGACTTTAAATGAGCTTTTTCTAGTCATTACGGTTTTGGCACTAATAATGGAGCAGAGCTGAGGGCTGTGTTTGATGGCATTAAGCTGTGCAAAAGTCTTTCGTATTTTAATGTTATTATTGAGAATGACTCCAAAACCATTGTTGATTGGTTTAGAGCGGGTAGGTGCACACTATGGTATTTATGGGACTTTTGGGAAGAGTGTGTTAAAGAGATGCAAGAGATAAATGTTCAGATTGTTCATCAATTACGTCAAGGTAATCAAGCGGCAGATTTCTTGGCTAAGATCGGTGAACAAGGCAATAATGGAACATGTGAAAATTTTCATCAGCTACCGAGGTTATTAAAGAGTATTCTTCGTATTGATAAGTCTGGTTTGCCGGCTATTAGATGTTAGGTTGCTTTTGTTTGTTGAAAGTTTCTTTAGGCTTGTTTAGAGGTTTTTATTCCACACAGGCCTGTTTCGACTTGTTTTTTGTCTCTTGGTCTGATTTATTTTTTTTTATATTTTGTTTGGCTTGTGTTTGGGAGGGTTCGTTTTGGTTATTTGTAATCTCCCAGATGTTTTTTTCTTGTAACCAGGGTTTTCCTCCGCCATAAGTGAGGGCTTATCAATAAACTTTGGACGGGGTCACTACGAGGGTGGCTACCGGCTCTTCAAAAAATAAAAAAATAAAAATTGTTTTAAACAGAGTGATTTATTGGAAAGGGGTTGATATGATGAATAAATTTCCTACTGCTGTTGTTGAGTGCGTCGTCTCCTTTGATGTTGATGATGAGATGTTTAGGAAAATTTCTTTCCCAAGAAAAGATCCTAAGTTTTGAAGTTGGAGTCTTCTAACGTGGAGGGAATCGGTTCTTCTGTTTGGACATCAAATGGAAGAAAGTGATACGATGTTCGATGTGTGGAGGATAAATGAATCGATATCTGGTGGTGGTGAGAGTTGGATTAATTAGTTGTTGTCTATCAGACCATTCCTTCAAGTTACTATGCCAATTGTTGTGAGGAGAGATGGTAAAGTAATGATGCAAACAACAGTTGGAGAGGAGACTGATTCGATGATGTTTTATGATCTAAATAATAGACAAGTGAGCAATGTTAGAGTTATTGGAGATCGTTTAATTTATGAAGCTCACAATTATGTGGAGAGTCTTGTTACCTTCTAGGAATGGAGGAGAGATGATCCATCAAGTTGTGCAATATGATGTTCCAAAAATCATGTCTAGCTTAATTTATCAATGCCTCTCATTGTCTTTGCTTGCTTCAAGTGTTTAATTATCATAGTTAACTGATACCTAGGGCTCATAGTGTTGTTGTGAGAGATTGAAGTTTCTGGATTGTTAGGGTTTGGTGTGTTCATTTTGTTTTCATATTGTGGACTAAGAACTTTTCTATTTGTCTTTGAATATTCATCTTGGAGTGGTAGTTGTTTGGTATGCTGGTACTTTGTTTCAAGTTTTTAATTAATATTGTACCATATGAATGTAATTTTTCATTTTATCTTAGTCAGGCTTTCTTTTTCTATATATATCTGATAGACCCAAGCTTTAAAAATCACAAGTGGTAACGTATTGATGCAAACAGCAGTTGGAGTGTCGACTGATTCCATGATTTTTTATGATCTGAATAGTAGACAAGTGAGTAATGTTGGAGTTATCGAAGATCATGAAGCTCACAATTATTTGGTGCTAGTTGTGAGGGTCCCTTTCTATGAGCATTTGGCTAATGTTAAATTTCATTGAATTAATGATTTATTTATAGTTAATGATTCTTTAATCTACTCATCTGAGATAGGAAGGTTCCCTTGATTCCCAGATGATTAAGCCATATTTTCAAGCACTTGATACCTGTGGTTTATGTTTAGTTTGTTGAGGCGATTATATTGTTTTCCAGTCCTACTGATGGTAATTGAAGTTTGAAACCAAACTCAGGAAGTAGAATTACTGTTTAATTTTTACAAAAACAAAAATGAAAGACATCAATCTTCTCATTCTTTCATCCTCTCCCCTTTTTTTCCTTTCATTATTTTTTCTACCAATCAGAACCTAGTTGTTCATGGATGACTATCTTTGGATGCCAACTTGAACAGAAATTCATGATTTATAATGTCATATACTTTTACTAGAATCATAACAATTTTTTCATTCCAAATTATATCATTATTTTGACTAGCACACAATAAAAGAGATTTTTAAGTTCAAAAATTCGAGTAGTGAGTTGCTATTACAAAGTATATAAAAGTAGAGGTCAAGTTGTTAGGTTAAAATAGAGTCAAATTTCTGACCCAATGAGATACAGGACATTACAAATTAAGTAACAAAAAAATTATTCGATAAGACAACAAAATTTATTAAACTATATGAGACTCAAATTTGTTTCTAATAACATTACTTGTATGGTTAACATGTAATAAATGGTAAACGAATAACGGACAATATTCATATATATCTTTTTAGCTAGATTGTAATAATTAAGATATTTGTTGTACTCTTAAACTAATTAAATTTTAAATAATCAGATAAAATTTATGTGTCTTTTTTTTATGATCATCATAAAAGATGTCATGCATCTGCTCTTTGAACGTGAATACACTATTCCACTCCGAATTGACAATGCACCATTATTCTAAAACATTCGTTCTTACATGTATTTATTTCAACGAAAATATCTTTCCATGTTATGGCATTGTTTATAGGTCTCTATATTCTTACATAAAATTATAAATAATACTTACAATTATGAGCATCAATGTTTACACATTCAATAATGACAGAGTAATTAACCCTAAGGTTTATCAAATACACTAGTTAAGTTTATAAAATTTTAATCCGAGGCCAACACTAATTGCTTACCTCTCAAAAAAATAAAAATAAAAACTAATTTCTTAGACTTTTTGTCCTTTTTAAGGAAAACAAAACACCTGTACATACATTTTTTAATATGGCATATTTTTTTTGGTAATCTAATATGACATATTCAATGAATACTCCCAAAAATTTGTCATTGAGATGAGGAAATGACATTATGACAATTTACTGTGAAAATCTATAGTTTCTTACCCACTGATTCGCTCTATAAGATGAAGATGAACCCTCGGTCCTCACGCACATTGACAGATCATAACAGTGCCTGCAAGTTGTTCTCTCCCTCTGTCCCTCACTACCCATCTCAAGAACCAAACAGAGCTGCAAATACCCCATTTTTCTTTCCCTCAAATTTCTTGGCAACCAAACGGACCTCAGTACCACCTCCTTCTCCTTACCTGACGATGGCAGCAAGGCGGCGCATCAAAATCTCCCCTTCACTACCTGATGAAATCACCGTAGATATCATCTCACGTTTGCCAGCGAAATCCGTTACTAGATTCAAGTCTGTATCAAGACACTGGCTTTCTCTCATAAGATCTCCATTCCTCATCGCCACTCACCTCCGCTATTCCTCGCTATCAACTACCTCCTTCATCATCCGCCGGAAAATCAGCCCTCCAATAATCAATTCCACCATTTCCCTTCTCCTCCAAAACGACGCTGAAGCTGATCCCGTCGTGAAGGACATGGAAACCCCAATCCCATGTGATAGCACTGTGAAAATCACAGGTTGTTGCAACGGTGCAGTATGTTTCACGCTCTCTCCTACTGAGACCGAATTTCTTCTGTGGAATCCAGCGACAAGAGAATCAAAGAGAATCCCTCAACCACTCATAGACCTTTCCCCGTTGCCTTCAGGTAAGACTCTTAAAAGTATCTCTGTTGGTTTCTCCTTTGATTATTATCTCAATGAGTTCAAGTTGATCAGAGTTGTCTACTTCAATGATGAAAATAAAAATGGTAACAATTCATATGTTATTAAAGCTGAGGTGTTCACGCGGAGTACTAATTCATGGAGAGAGATTATAGAAAAGGATGCTTTGAGTGATATCGAGAACGTTCAAATATGTGACGAATGTTCTTATTCCGTTGTTTTGGACGGAGTGATTTATTGGGAAGGCGTTGATATGACGAAGAAATGTGGTTTTGTTGAGTACATCATCTCTTTTGATGTTCACTTGGAGAGGTTTAGGAAAATATCACTGCCAAGTAATGAACCTAACACTTTGGGATTGGAATCTATTCGCATGGAGAGATTCTCTTGTCGTGTTTGCAACATATCCACTGAATGATCCTTCGGATTTCCTTTTCGACGTGTGGAGGATGAAAGACAATAGTACTGGTGGTGGTAGTGAGGATTGGACTAAGTTGTTCTCTATCAGAACATTCATTGATATTACTTGGCCGATTGCTGTGGGAAGATATAATGGTAAAGCTATGATGCAAAGTGTAGCTTTAGTTGAAGAGGAGAGTGACGAGGATTCAATGAAGTTTTATGATTTGAATAGTCAATTACTGAATAAAGTTCAATTTACCGGAGCTCGTTTCATATATGAAGCTCATGATTATGTGGAGAGTATCGTTACCTTTTAGGAAGGAGATGATCTAGGTTCCAAAATTAAAGCTCAGCTCTCTCTTAATCAATGCCTCTCATTTCCTTTGCTTAGGAGTTAGGAATTAGCAAGTGTTTAATTATCATAAATTTCTGGTTAACTTATAGGATTTGCGTTGTTACGATGATCAAAGATTGATTGATCTGTTAGGGTTTTATTTGTTCATTTTGTTTCACTGTTGTGGATTAAGAACTTTCCTTTTTGTCTATGAAGAATCATTTTGGTGTACATTGATGGCTATTTGGTTTGTTTGTACTTTGTTGAAACTTTAGTAGAGTTTGTTTTTCAAGTTCCTTAATTTGGCATTGAAATTTTTTGTACTATGTAATTTCTCATTTTATGTTAGCTTGCCTTGATTTTTCTAATATCTATTTAAGTCCTATTCTTGATCGATATGGATCTAGTATTTATTGGTAACATTAATCGTATTCTACATAACATTTGCCATTACCTATATAATATTTGTAAATATGTTGGAAGATAGAGAAATCAAGTTTTTACTATACTTGTTATCATTGTTTTTAACGATTTCATCAGTTTCATGTAGTTTTCTTTTAGTAAGTAATTTGCATCGCCATAAATATAATGTTTTAGATGATTATCTTCGAATATCGGGATTTAATTAACACGAATTGTTAGTTGTTTCAATTTAGATTTTATAATTTACTCGTTAGATTACTATTTCTTTAAGCATAGATTTTCAAATGTTGACAATTATAATTTGCCCGTCAATGTTGCATGTAATTATCTCATTTCTTTTGTAAAAAAAAAAAAAAAGAATGTTGTCTTTACCTTTTATCCAACACTTCATTCAATGAAAAACAAGACATTACAAAGTGTGAACCAAAAAATTATTTAATAAAACAATATAATTTATTGAATTATAAGAGACTCAAGGTTTGCTTTTAATTATAGTATTAATTAAATGGTTAACATGCAGTAAACGACAAACGATAATCAATAAACCATTAACGATATCTTGTTATACTGTAATAATTAAAATACCATTTCTACACCTAAATTAATTAATTCTAATCACATAAAAATAAAGTGTGTTTCTATGATCGCATAAAAGATGTTATGCACACTCAATATATTTGAACGTAAATATACTCGGCTCGATTCTATTACAAAACAAAGCAACCTATATATCATTCTAACACATTCCTTCTTATATATATATATATATATATATATATATACAAAAAAAACAATTTTCACATTGTGGCATTCTTAATAGGTCTGTATTTTATTACATAAAATTAAAAATAACACTCACGAAAATCTCATAAATTTTTGTAAAGTTATTCCTACTATCGATTTTCGACCACCTATTCAAACACCCGGAATTAAGTTTTACTCCACTCACTACAATGATTTCATTAAAGGCAAAATTGATAAGACACATAAACTACTAGTTGAACTTCCAAAAAATTACAAGAGCTTTCGGTAATGGAAAAAAGTAAATGAAATCTATGGTGGGTATAGCATTACTCCGTAAATTTTTGGATTGTTTTATGGTGTCCATGCATGAGAATTCAATGATAATTGCAATAATGAACATCACTGTTCATACTTCAAATAATGACACTATATTTTAACTCTTATTTTTTTATTAATAACAATAATTAAGTTTATAAACTTTTAATTTGATGATGAAAGTTACTTACATTTTTTTTAAACAACTGTACTTAAAATTTTAATAAGGCATATTCAATGAATAATCCCAAGAATTTATGTCATAAGATAAGGATGACATTATGACAATTTATTGTGTTAAAAACTACTGTTCTTACCCACCGATTCACTCTGTAAGATAAGATATATGAACCTTTAGTCTTCAGTCCTCACACACATTGACAGAACATAGCAGTGCCTGAACTCCGAAGTTTGTTCTCTCCCTCTGTCCCTCGCTACCCCTCTCAAGAGCCAAACAGACCAGCAAATTCCCCATTTATCTTTCTGTCAATTTTCTTGGCAACCAAACAGACCTCAACCACCTCCTTCTCTCCTTACCTGACAATGGCAACAAATCCAGTTAAAATCTACCACTCCCTACCTGATGATATCATTTTACAGATTTTAAGTTCAAAATTTTGACTACTGCACAATAAAAGAGATTTTTAAATTCATAATTTCGGGCAGTGAGTTGCGGTTATGACTTCTACAACTTCTCTCCCAAAGTATATAAAAATAGAGTTTGAATTGTTAGGTTAAAATATCGTTAAATTTCTGACCTAATGAAATACAAGACATTGCAAATTAAGTAACAAAAAATTATTCGTAATAAACGATAAACGATTAACAGACAACTGTTATATATATTTTGTTAGCTAGATTTTAATAATTAAGATATTTGTTCTACTCTAAAACTAATTCAATTCTAAATAATCACATAAAAATCACGTGTCTTTTTTTTATAAACATCATAAAAGATGCCATGCATCTGCCGTTTGAATGTGAATATACTCGATTTTACTCTGAATTAACAAAGCAACCAATTATTCTAAAACATTCCTTCTTAAATGTTATGGATTTGTTTATAGGTCTCTATTCTTACATAAAATTATAAACAATACTTACAATCATAAGTATCAATGTCTACACATTCAATAATGACACTGTAATTAACGCTAAGGTTTTTATCAAGTACACTAATTAAGTTTATAAAATTTTAATCTGAGGCCAAAACTAATTGCTTACCTCTCAAAACAAAATAAAAAATAAAAACTAATTGCTTAGAATTTTTGTTGTTTTTAAGGAAAACAAATCAGCTGTACATACATTTTTAATATGGCATTTTTTTTTTTGGTAATCTAATATGACATATTCAACGAATACTCCCAAAAATTTGTCATTGAGATGAGGATATGACATTATGACAATTTATTGTGAAAATCTATAGTTTCTTACCCACTGATTCGCTCTATAAGATGAAGATGAACCCTCAGTCCTCACGCACATTGACAGATCATAATAGTGCCTGCAAGTTGTTCTCTCCCTCTGTCTCTCACTACCCATCTCAAGAACCAAACAGAGCTGCAAATACCCCATTTTTCTTTCCCTTAATTTTCTTGGCAACGAAACAGACCTCAGTACCACCTCCTTCTCCTTACCTGATGATGGCAGCAAGGCGGCGCATCAAAATCTCCCCTTCACTACCTGATGAAATCACAGTAGATATCATCTCACGTTTGCCAGCGAAATCCGTTACTAGATTCAAGTCTGTATCAAGACACTGGCTTTCTCTCATAAGATCTCCATTCTTCATCGCCACTCACCTCCGCTATTCCTCGCTATCAACTACCTCCTTCATCATCCGCCGGAAAATCAGCCCTCCAATAATCAATTCCACCATTTCCCTTCTCCTCCAAAACGACGCTAAAGCTGATCCCGTCGTGAAGGACATGGAAACCCCAATCCCATGTGATAGCACTGTGAAAATCACAGGTTGTTGCAACGGTGCAGTATGTTTCACGCTCTCTCCTACTGAGACCGAATTTCTTCCGTGGAATCCAGCGACAAGAGAATCAAAGAGAATCCCTCAACCACTCATAGACCTTTCCCCGTTGCCTTCAGGTAAGACTCTTAAAAGTATCTCTGTTGGTTTCTCCTTTGATCATTATCTCAATGAGTTCAAGTTGATCAGAGTTGTCTACTTCAATGATGAAAATAAAAATGGTAACAATTCATATGTTATTAAAGCTGAGGTGTTCACGCGGAGTACTAATTCATGGAGAGAGATTATAGAAAAGGATGCTTTGAGTGATATCGAGAACGTTCAAATATGTGACGAATGTTCTTATTCCGTTGTTTTGGACGGAGTGATTTATTGGGAAGGCGTTGATATGACGAAGAAATGTGGTTTTGTTGAGTACATCATCTCTTTTGATGTTCACTTGGAGAGGTTTAGGAAAATATCACTGCCAAGTAATTAACCAACACTTTGGGATTGGAATCTATTCGCATGGAGAGATTCTCTTGTCGTGTTTGCAACATATCCACTGAATGATCCTTCGGATTTCCTTTTCGATGTGTGGAGGATGAAAGACAATAGTACTGGTGGTGGTAGTGAGGATTGGACTAAGTTGTTCTCTATCAGAACATTCATTGATATTACTTGGCCGATTGCTGTGGGAAGATATAATGGTAAAGCTATGATGCAAAGTGTAGCTTTAGTTGAAGAGGAGAGTGATGAGGATTCAATGAAGTTTTATGATTTGAATAGTCAATTACTGAATAAAGTTCAATTTACCGGAGCTCGTTTCATATATGAAGCTCATGATTATGTGGAGAGTATCGTTACCTTTTAGGAAGGAGATGATCTAGGTTCCAAAATTAAAGCTCAGCTCTCTCTTAATCAATGCCTCTCATTTCCTTTGCTTAGGAGTTAGGAATTAGTAAGTGTTTAATTATCATAAATTTCTGGTTAACTTGTAGGATTTGCGTTGTTACAATGATCAAAGATTGATCGTTTGTTTGTAAAACTTATAGATCCCGATCTGTTAGGGTTTTATTTGTTCAATTTGTTTCACTGTTGTGGATTAAGAACTTTTCTTTTTGTCTATGAAGAATCATTTTGGTGTACATTGATGGCTATTTGGTTTGTTTGTACTTTGTTGAAACTTTAGTAGAGTTTGTTTTTCAAGTTCCTTAATTTGGCATTGAAATTTTTTGTACTATGCAATTTCTCATTTTATGTTAGCTTGCCTTGATTTTTCTAATATCTATTTAAGTCCTATTCTTGACCGATATGGATCTAGTATTTATTGGTAACATTAATCGTATTCTACATAACATTTGCCATTACCTATATAATATTTGTAAATATGTTGAAAGATAGAGAAATCAAGTTTTTACTATACTTGTTATCATTGTTTTTAACGATTTCATCAGCTTCATGTAGTTTACTTTTAGTAAATGATTTGCATCGCCATAAATATAATGTTTTAGATGATTATCTTCGAAGATCGAGATTTAATTAACACGAATTGTTAGTTATTTCAATTTAGATCTTATAATTTACTCGTTAGATTACTATTTCTTTAAGCATAGATTTTTAAATGTTGACAATTATAATTTGCCCGTCAATGTTGCTTGTAATTATCTCATTTCTTTTGTAAGAAAAAAAAAAAGGATGTTGTCTTTAACTTTTTATCCAACACTTCATTGAATGAAAAACAAGACATTACAAAGTGTGAACCAAAAAATTATTTACTAGAACAATATAATTTATTGAATTATAAGAGACTCAAGTTTTGCTTCTTAATTATAGTATTAATTAAATGGTTAACATGCAGTAAACGACAAACGATAATCAATAAACCATTAACGATATCTTGTTAGACTGTAATAATTAAAATACCATTTCTACACCTAAATTAATTAATTCTAATCACATAAAAATAAAGTGTGTTTGTAAATATACTCGGCTCGATTCTATTACAAAACAAAACCACCTATATATCATTCTAACACATTCCTTCTTATATATATATATATATATATATATATATATATATATATATATATATATAAACAATTTTCACATTATGGCATTCCTAATAGGTCTGTATTTTATTACATAAAATTAAAAATAACACTCACGAAAATCTCATAAATTTTTGTAAAGTTATTCCTACTATCGATTTTCAACCACCTATTCAAACACCCGGAATTAAGTTTTACTCCTCACTCGCTACAATGATTTCATTAAAGGCAAACTTGATAAGACACATAAATTACTAGTTGAACTTCCAAAAAATTACAAGAGCTTTTGCTAGTGGAAAAAAGTAAATGAAATCTATGGTGGGTATAGCATTACTCCATAAATTTTTGGATTGTTTTATGGTGTCCATGCATGAGAATTCAATGATAATTGCAATAATGAACATCACTGTTCATACTTCAAATAATGACACTATGTTTTAACTCTTAATTTTTTATTAATAACAATAATTAAGTTTATAAACTTTTAATTTGATGATGAAAGTTACTTACATTTTTTTTAAACAACTGTACTTAAAATTTTAATAAGGCATATTCAATGAATAATCCCAAGAATTTATGTCATGAGATAAGGATGACATTATGACAATTTATTGTGTTAAAAACTACTGTTTCTTACCTACCGATTCACTCTGTAAGATAAGATATATGAACCTTTAGTCTTCAGTCCTCACACACATTGACAGAACATAGCAGTGCCTGAACTCCGAAGTTTGTTCTCTCCCTCTGTCCCTCGCTACCCCTCTCAAGAACCAAACAGACCAGCAAATTCCCCATTTATCTTTCTGTCAATTTTCTTGGCAACCAAACAGACCTCAACCACCTCCTTCTCTCCTTACCTGACAATGGCAACAAATCCAGTTAAAATCTACCACTTCCTACCTGATGATATCATTTTACAGATTTTAAGTTAAAAATTTTGACTAGTGCACAATAAAAGAGATTTTTAAATTCATAATTTCGAGTAGTGAGTTGCGGTTATGACTTCTACAACTTCTCTCCCAAAGTATATAAAAATAGAGTTTGAATTGTTAGGTTAAAATATCGTTAAATTTCTGACCTAATGAAATACAAGACATTGCAAATTAAGTAACAAAAAATTATTCGATAAGACAACAAAATTTATTGAACTATATGAGACTCAAATCTGTTTATGATAACATTAATTATATGATTAACATGTAATAAACGATAAACGATTAACAGACAACTGTTATATATATTTTGTTAGCTAGATTTTAATAATTAAGATATTTGTTCTACTCTAAAACTAATTCAATTCTAAATAATCACATAAAAATCACGTGTCTTTTTTTTATAAACATCATAAAAGATGCCATGCATCTGCCGTTTGAATGTGAATATACTCTATTTTATTCTGAATTAACAAAGCAACCAATTATTCTAAAACATTCCTTCTTAAATGTTATGGATTTGTTTATAGGTCTCTATTCTTACATAAAATTATAAACAATACTTACAATCATAAGTATCAATGTCTACACATTCAATAATGACACTGTAATTAACGCTAAGGTTTTTATCAAGTACACTAATTAAGTTTATAAAATTTTAATCTGAGGCCAAAACTAATTGCTTACCTCTCAAAACAAAATAAAAAATAAAAACTAATTGCTTAGAATTTTTGTTGTTTTTAAGGAAAACAAATCAGCTGTACATACATTTTTAATATGGCATTTTTTTTTTTGGTAATCTAATATGACATATTCAACGAATACTCCCAAAAATTTGTCATTGAGATGAGGATATGACATTATGACAATTTATTGTGAAAATCTATAGTTTCTTACCCACTGATTCGCTCTATAAGATGAAGATGAACCCTCAGTCCTCACGCACATTGACAGATCATAATAGTGCCTGCAAGTTGTTCTCTCCCTCTGTCTCTCACTACCCATCTCAAGAACCAAACAGAGCTGCAAATACCCCATTTTTCTTTCCCTTAATTTTCTTGGCAACGAAACAGACCTCAGTACCACCTCCTTCTCCTTACCTGATGATGGCAGCAAGGCGGCGCATCAAAATCTCCCCTTCACTACCTGATGAAATCACAATAGATATCATCTCACGTTTGCCAGCGAAATCCGTTACTAGATTCAAGTCTGTATCAAGACACTGGCTTTCTCTCATAAGATCTCCATTCCTCATCGCCACTCACCTCCGCTACTCCTCCCTATCAACTACCTCCTTCATCATCCGCCGGGAAATCAGCCCTCCAATAATCAATTCCACCATTTCCCTTCTCCTCCAAAACGACGCTGAAGCTGATCCCGTTGTGAAGGACATGGAAACCCCAATTCCATGTGATAGCACTGTGAAAATCACAGGTTGTTGCAACGGTGCAGTATGTTTCACGCTTTCTTCTACTGAGACCGAATTTCTCCTGTGGAATCCAGCGACAAGAGAATCAAAGAGAATCCCTCGACCACTTATAGACCTTTCTCCGTTGCCTTCGGGTAAGACTCTTAAAAGTATCTCTGTTGGTTTCTCCTTTGATCGTTATCTCAATGAGTTCAAGTTGATCAGAGTTGTCTACTTTAATGATGAAAACAACAATGGTAACAATTCGTATGTTACTAAAGGTGAGGTGTTCACGCGGAGTACTGATTCATGGAGAGAGATTATAGAAAAAGATGCATTGAGTGATATTGAGAACGTTCAAATCTATGACGAATGTCCCTATTCCGTTGTTTTGGACGGAGTGATTTATTGGGAAGGGGTTGATATGACGAAAAAATGTGGTTTTGTTGAGTATATAGTCTCTTTTGATGTTCACAATGAGAGGTTTAGGAAAATATCTCTTCCAAGTGATGAACCTACGCTTTGGGATTGGAGTCTTTTCGCGTGGAGAGATTCACTTGTTGTGTTTGCAACATATCCACTGGATGATCCTTCAGATTTGCTTTTTGACGTGTGGAGGATGGATGACAATAGTACTGGTGGTGGTAGTGAAGATTGGACTAAACTGTTCTCTATCGGAATATTCATTGATATTACTGGGCCGATTGCTCTGGGAAGATATAACGGTAAAGCTATGATGCAAAGTATAGGTTCAATTGAAGAGGAGACTGATGAGGATTCGATGATGTTTCTTGATCTCAATAGTCAATTACTAAATAATGTTCAATTTACCAAAGCTCGTTCCATATATGAAGCTCATGATTATGTGGAGAGTCTTGTTACTTTCTAGCTAAGAAGTAGATGACCTAGGTTCCAAAATTAGAGCTCTCTCTTAATCAATGCATCTCATTTCCTTAGCTTAGGAGTTAGAAATTAGTAAGCGTTAATTATCATAAAATTCTGGTTAGTTATTAGGATTTGTGTTGTTGTGATGATCAGAGATTGATCGATTTTTTTGTTGGTGAATTGATATTCATCTTGGTGCATAGTGCAAGTGTTTAATTATCATAAATTTCTGGTTATTTGGTTTGGTTATACTTTGTTGAAACTTTATGAGAGTTTATTTTTCAAGTTCTTAATTTGAAGCTGAATTTTTTTGTACAATGTGTATTTTTCATTTTATGTTAGTTCTGCTTGATTTTTCTATTATCTCTTTAAGTCCTACTCTTAATCGATTTGGGTCTAGTATTTATGGTAACATTTATCTAATTCTACATAATATTTGCTATTACCTATATAACATTTGTAGTTATGTTGCAAGATAGCGAAATCAAATTTTAATTATACTTGTTATCTTTGTTTTTAACAATATCTTCATTGAGTGACTTCATCAGTTTCATGTAGTTCTCTTAGTCGGTGATTTGCATTGTCTTAAGGATAATGATGTTTATGGTTATCTTCAAAGCTCGGGACTTAATCAACACAAGTTGTTAGTTGTTTCAGTTTAGATTTTATAATTTGCTCATTAGTAGACTATTTCTTTATACATAGATTTTCAAATGTTGATGATTATAATTTGCTTGTCAGTATTACACGTAATTATCTTCATTTTTAATTTCTTAAAAAAAATGTTCAAAAGTTTAAAATAAATCTAACAAATAATGAGTTGTGTGCTTGTTATGACATCTTCGACCTCTCCCCCTAAGTATATAAGAACAGAGTTAAAGTTGTACAAAAACTAAAAGACTCTTGTTAATTTTTTGACTGACGCTTCATTGAATGGAAGACGAAACATTTCAAAGTACGTACCAAAAAATTATTCAGTAAAACAACAGCATTTATTGAACTATATGAGATTCAATTAAGTTTGCTTCTTAATTATAGCATTAATTAAATGGTTAACATGTAGTAGACGACAAACGATAATCAATTTAAATTGTTAACGTGAATATATTTGACTTGATTCTATTCCAAAACAAAGCAACCTATCATTCTAACACATTCCTTCTTAAATGTATATCTATTTGTAAAAAAAAAATATTTTTTCACATTATGGCATTGTTAATAGGTTGTATTCTATCACATAAAATTATAAAGGACACTTACGGAAAGCTCATAAATTTTGGTAGTTATTCTTACCATCGATTTTCGATTACCTATTCGAACACTCAGAATTAAATTTTACTCTTTACTCGCTGTAATGATTTTATTAAAGACAAAATTGATAAAAAGAAAACACAAATTATTCGTTGAGTTTCCTAAAAATTACAAGAGCTTTTGATGGTGGAAAAAAGTGATCGAAGTAGTGGGTATAGCACTGCTCCATAAATTTTCAGATTGTTTTATAGTGTCCACGAATAAGAATTCAATGATGATTATAATCATGAACATTGATGTCCATACTTCAAATAATGACCCCATATTTTAACTCTTTGTTATAACAATAATTAAGTTTATACACTTTTAATTTGATGATGAAAGTTGCTTACATTTTTTTTGTTTTTTTTTAATTAGCTTTACTTATATTTTTAATATGAATAATCTCAATAATTTATGTCATGAGATAAAGATGACATTATGACAATTTTGTTGGGGAAATTACGCAGATTTCCCTATAAACCAGATTAGTGAGAATGCAAAATAACAACGGAAATAACACACACACAAATTTGACAACGGAGTTCGGCCAATTGTGCCTATGTCTCCGGACCTGCTGCAGATCGTTTTTACTGAAGGGAGAAAATATACAAAGTGTTTACAATACTTACAACTCACACCCAATTGTATTTTGTACGAGACACTTATATCTCTCACAATATTTTCTCTTAAGCTTTTTTCTCAAGCTCTCTCTTCTCTACTTGGTGTCTTACAAATGAAAGCTAAAGAGTATTTATAAGCTTCAAAAAGACAAATGCTGCTGGAGTTTAGGTAGGCATTTATGGAGCAATTATGGAGCTCCATTGACAAAGGCTGAGTTAGGCCATCCCTCTATTTTGTTTGATCCCAAAAACATATAGGCATTTATGAAGCTTTATTAACAAAGATTAAGTTAGGCACCCCCCCCCCTGTTTTATTTACCCAAAAGCAAGGTAGGTGCCGCCCACTACCTTGACAATCTCCCACTTGAAGACTGATCTCAATCTGTCTTCACACCTCGATCTATGCAGCAGATCTTTCCGGTCTTGTTACTCTTGCAGGCTAACTGAAGTTGAACACAACTGAAGTTTGTCGATAGTCATTGTCTTTGTTAACATATCCTCTTTCGCCCGGTACACCCATTTGTTGTGAAGTGCCTTGTTCCCCATAGGTAACTCAACTAGTTCCTATGTCTGGTTGGAGATCAGAGACTTCATCTCTTCTTTCATGGCAAGCTCTCACTTGCTAGCATCTCCAGTCTGACTAGCTTCATCATAGCATTCAGACTCCCCTCCATCAGTCAACAACAAATAATTCATGTATCTCTTTGTTGACCCTCGCCCGTATTTTAATGATGGCAAAACACAACTGTTATTTAACTAACATGTTTAAACTAAGTTGTATTAAGGATCAAACACATTCAACCAAGGAACAAAGTGCAAAAACTCGAACCAAATCAAGTATCAAGTGAAGACTGAAGATCTAGTATAGGTCTTAAGGTTTAGAACCAATGTAAGTCTCACTCATACATTGTATTAGCTTGTTTAATGGCTCAAACACAAATGGTTTTTCTAAAACCATTAATTTTAAAATGTTTTTAATGAAAAACAGAAGAAAAACTGGGTTGGAAGACAACCCAGTCGACTGGGTACATATACCAGTCGACTGGTATATGGGTCAGAAGGTACCCAGTCGACTGGATGAATTAACCCAGTCGACTGGTACTTTGACCAGTAATTTCCCAGTCGACTGGATGAATCAACCCAGTCGACTGGCAAAATGGACAGAAAGTCCCCAGTCGACTGGATGATATATACCAGTCGACTGGATACCCAGAAGGTCTGAAAACGTATATTTTTCAAGTGAACCCAGTCGACTGGTATCTCGACCCAGTCGACTGGTAGTTCAAAAATATGACCGTTGGACTCCAAATCTGAACGTTTTAAAGTAAATCTTTTTCAAATTAAAGTCCAAAACGGCCATATTAATTGATTGCTATATAAACCCTCTCAGCAAAGCATTCAATAACAAGCAGCACATATTCAAAAAGAGTTGATCTCATATAATCAAGTTTTTATACTCTTGAAACACAAAAAGCTTTGAAATAATCTTATTGAGCCATTTCTTCAAGCTTTACTTTGAAAGAGAGACATTTCTGTTGTAATAAGCTTTCATTTGTTGTCTCTCTACCTTTTACTTTACACCATCTTTGTAAAGGGATTACTTCCGAGAGGAAGGGGAAACTTCCGAAAGGAAGGGGATTTTTCGGTTTAAGCAATTCCTGTAAATTGCTTGTGTACGGTTTGTGCAACACCCGGCTAAGTTGTGCGACTAAGTTTTCTTAGTGGATTACTTCAAGGAGTTCCTTGAAGAGAGTGGACGTAGGGTCGGAACGAATCCGATATTGCCGAACCACTATAACTGTGTTTGCATCCTCTTTCCTTAAACTCTTTATTTACAGCTTTCTACTTGTATCAATTATTTGTTGCTTATCAGTTTTTATAAACTTGTATAAATTCCGCAAAAGTTTTTAAAAACCCAATTCACCCCCCCTCTTGGGTTGAAACCTCGAGCTACAATTGGTATCAGAGCCTCGTTCTCTTTATAAGGCTTAAATTCCTAGAGTTGATCCAATGGCAGCAAATAGCTACTCTGAGGGACACTCTTATACTAGACCTCCATTGTTCAATGGATCAAATTATAACTACTGGAAAAATAGAATGAAAATCTTCGTCGAAGGACAAGATTACAATCTATGGAGAATTATAGAAGAGGGACCTAAAATTCCCTCAAAAGAAATAGTTATTGGAGAGACTCTTCATACAATGCCTAAACTCAAAACTGAGTTTACTGACGAGGATTGTAGAACAATGTCTCTCAATAGCAGAGCAACAAGCATGCTACATTGTGCTTTAGATATTTCTGAATATAACAAAATATCTGCATGCGTTTCTGCTAAAGAAATATGGGACAAATTGCAAGTCACATATGAAGGAACAAGTGAAGTAAAAAAGTCTAAAATTTACATGCTAATTTCTGAATATGAATCTTTTAAGATGTCTCCTAATGAAACCATTTCTGAAATGCACTCACGATTTACTACTATTATAAATAGTTTAAAATTGCTTGGCAAGAATATTGAGGAAGTTGAACTAACCAGAAAAATCTTAAGATCTCTACCTCCAGAATGGAAACCAAAGAGGACAGCCATTCAAGAGGCCAAAAATCTTGACAAGCTTGATGTTGAGACGCTGCTTGGGTCATTATTGACATACGAGATGGAAGAAATGACTCCCATCGTCAATGATGATGAGAAAAAGAAGAAGCAAATTGCTCTCAAAGCTTCTACGAGCAACAAAGAAAAGGAATTAGAACAAGAAGCAGAGAGCAGTGAAGAGGATGGTGAAATGGCTTTAATCACCAGACGATTCCATAGGTTCTTGAAGAAAAGCAAGAAACCTTACTCAAAGGATCCCACCTCAAAAAGGGAACCACTTATGTGCTATGGCTGCAAGAAGCCAGGACATATAAAAGCTGAATGTCCAGTTTCAAGCAAACCATACAAGGGCTTCAAGAAGAAAGCTATGGTAGCAACTACCTGGAGCGATGACGAAGAAGATGAGTCATCAGACAAAGAAATTGGATACGAAGAGATTGCCAACCTCTGTTTAATGGCAATCGATGATGAAAGTGAGGTAACATCTTCTCCCTCTTCAAAAAATAATATTGTTACTAGTAGTGAAGAATTACTAGAAGTCATAAATGAAATGCATGAAGAATTAAAGAAATTTGATTCTAGAAATTCTGTTCTTAAGAAAGAAGTATCATCTCTTTCTAAGGAAATGATAGTTCTTAGAGAAGAAAAAGAAAAATTATCATCTTTACTGTATAATTCGTCTCAAGATTTTCTTAAAGATGAAAATGAGAATTTGAAAAATAAAATTTCTGAATTAAACAGCACTGTATCTAGACTTATGCTTGGTAAAGAAAAACTTGATGAAGTGCTTTCTTCCCAAAGATTAAGTGGAGGAAAATCTGGTGTAGGATATTCTCCATTGGGAAAACAAAAAACAAAAGAGAGCTTATTCATGAAAGCCTCTTGTGTAGATGGAGCTTCTACTTCGAAAGCTCCTAACCTTGTTAAAAGCACTCCCTTAATAAATCCGAGGAACTCTAGAAACTTAAATGATCATACTAAATTGAAGCATCCTAAAAATACTCATGCTTATTTGTATGCTCATTCTAGAAATGCTCATACACATCCTAGAAATAATCATCATGCTTATTCTAGGAACAATGTGTATAATCAAAGAATGCATTCTGCTCATCCTAGGAATCACCATCATGGCTATTCTAGAAATAACTTGCATACATATGCTAGCATGTATCCTAGAATGCATCATCGTTCATTTTCTGGAAATGACATGCATTTTCATACCCCTTACCGTAGAATCATATATCCTAGGAACTATCATCCTAAGGATTATAGGAATGCACATGTAAAATTTCCTAGAAATTACTATGACTATAATGCTAGGTATGTGCATCATCAACATGTTCATAGAGCACCATATATTGTTAAGAAAGTATGGGTCCCAAAAGGAACCGTATTTTCAAGGACTAACACCAAAGGACCCAAGAAATTTTGGGTACCTAAAAATGCTATCGTATATCCTTGTGTGATGTAGATTTGCCTTCATACCAAGGAAAAAGGTAACTGTTGGTACCTTGATAGCGGTTGCTCGAAGCATATGACCGGTGATAAAAGCGTATTCAAAGAGCTAACTCTAAGAGATGGTGGACTTGTGACCATTGGAGACAATACTAAAATAAAGATCATCGGGCATGGAAAAGTCGGTAATGATTTCTCAACTTTAGATAATGTATTGCTAGTACAAGGCTTAAAGCCAAATTTACTTAGCATTAGTCAATTATGTGACAAAGGATATAAAGTCACATTTGAAACCTCTCATTGTCTAGTTATAGACATCAAGAGCAACAAGATCAAATTCATTGGCCATAGACATGAAAATGTCTATATAGTTGATTTGAAATCCTTACATTCCAATAATGAAAAATGTTTTCCTGCTTTTAGTGAAAATCAATGGCTATGGCATAGAAGGCTTGGTCATGTAAATATGAACTTGCTAAAAATTGTTTCAAGAAAAGATTTAGTTATTGGTCTTCCTAAAATCAATTTTGAGAAAAACAAAATTTGCAATGCTTGTCAAATGGGAAAACAATCAAGGATATCTTTCAAAGCAAAAAATGTTGTCTCAACTACTAGACCTTTGGAACTTTTGCATATGGACTTATTTGGTCCAATTAGTACCATTAGTCTAGGTGGCCATCAATATGCTCTTGTTATTGTTGATGACTATTCAAGATATACCTTTGTTATTTTTATTGCTTATAAGGATGAAGCTTTCAAAGGATTTGAAAAGTTTTGCAAAAAGGTACAAAATGAAAAAGGAATTTGTATTTCAAGCATAAGAAGTGATCATGGCAAAGAATTTGAAAATCAAAGCTTTTCAAAATTTTGTGATGAAAATGGAATTAATCACAACTTTTCAGCTCCTAGAACTCCTCAACAAAATGGAGTTGTTGAGAGGAAAAATAGAGTTCTAGAAGAATTTTCAAGAACAATGCTTTGTGAAAATAATTTACCAAAATATTTTTGGGCTGAAGCCGTGAATACTTCTTGCTATATTTTAAATAGAATTTTGATAAGGCCCCTGCTTGATAAAACTCCTTATGAACTATGGAAAGGGAGAAAGCCAAATATTTCCTATTTTCGTGCCTTTGGTAGTAAGTGCTTCATCTTAAATAACAATAAAACTAACTTGGGTAAATTTGATTCCAAGACCGATGAAGGGATATTTTTAGGATATTCTACTACTAGTAAGGCCTATAGAGTTTTCAATAAGAGAACTCTAGTAGTAGAAGAATCTGTGCATGTAACTATTGATGAATCTAACCCAATGAGTAGTGGAGAAGTTTCCTTTAAAGATGATGTAGATTTTATTCCAAGAATGGAAACTTCTACTCCCATTGTTGACCCAAAAGTGAGTTCTTCTCAAACAAATGAAGGGATGGCAACTCCAAATTTGGACCAACCATCCTCAAGTCAACAAGAGGAAAATCTACCCAAGGATTGGAGGTATGTAAATCATCATCCAATTGATCAAGTAATTGGTGATCCTTCACAAGGGGTAAGAACTCGCTCTTCCATTAGAAATATTTGTAATTTTGTAGCTTATTTGTCTCAAGTAGAACCTAAGACATTTATAGAAGCTGAAAAAGATAATGATTGGATAATTGCAATGCAGGAAGAGATAAATCAATTTGAGAGAAACAATGTTTGGGAACTAGTTCCAAGACCTAAAGATCATTCAATTATTGGAACTAAATGGGTATATAGAAATAAAATGGATGAAAATGGTATAGTAACTAGAAATAAGGCTAGACTAGTTGCTAAGGGATATAACCAAGAGGAAGGAATAGATTTTGATGAAACCTATGCTCCCGTAGCTAGATTAGAAGCTATTCGAATGTTATTAGCCTTTGCATGCTTTAATAAATTCAAGCTATTTCAAATGGATGTGAAAAGTGCCTTTTTAAATGGCTTTATAGAAGAAGAGGTTTATGTTGAACAACCTCTTGGTTTTGAAAACCCTAGTCTTCCAAATCATGTCTACAAGCTTTCTAAGGCTTTATATGGGCTGAAGCAAGCTCCAAGGGCATGGTACGAAAGACTAAGCAAATTTTTGATTGATAATGATTTTGTAAGAGGAAAAATAGATACAACTCTCTTCACAAAAACTCACAAAAATGACACTTTGATAGTTCAAATATATGTTGATGATATTATATTTGGTGCTACTAATGAATCTATGTGTCAAGAGTTTGCAAAGTGCATGCAAGGTGAATTTGAAATGAGCATGATGGGAGAACTTACCTACTTCCTTGGACTGCAAATCAAGCAACTAAAAGGAGGTATCTTCATCAATCAACAAAAGTACGTCAAAGATCTACTAAAGAGGTTCGGGATGGAAAACTCAAAGCCTATTGGAACGCCTATGAGCACAACCACCAAACTTGATCTTGATGAAGGAGGTAAAACTGTAGATTCTAAATATTATAGAAGCATAATAGGTGCTTTATTGTACTTGACTGCAAGTAGACCTGATATAATGTTCAGTGTATGCATGTGTGCTAGATTTCAATCTAATCCTAAGGAATCACATGTAGTTGCAGTAAAAAGAGTCCTTAGATATCTACAAGGGACTCAGACCATAGGATTATGGTATTCTAGAGAATCATCTTTTGAGCTAGTAGGATATTCGGATGCTGATTTTGCTGGATGTAGGTTAGATAGAAAAAGCACAAGTGGAACATGCCAATTCTTTGGTGCTATGTTAACTTCTTGGTTCTCCAAGAAACAGAATTCAGTTGCACTATCAACTGCTGAGGCGGAATATGTAGCAGCTGGCAGTTGTTGTGCCCAAGTACTATGGATGAAACAACAACTAGAAGACTATGGCATGAGTCTCAAAAATATTCCTATATTTTGTGATAATACTAGTGCCATCAACCTAACCAAAAATCCTATTCAGCACTCTAGAACCAAGCATATAGAGATTAGACATCATTTCTTAAGAGACCATGCTCAAAAAGGTGATATAAGATTAGAATTTATACCTTCAGAAGATCAAATAGCTGATATTCTTACAAAACCCTTAAGTGAAGCTAGTTTTTGCAAAATAAGAAAGTTGATGGGATTGCTTGATTTTGATAAATTGAATGTTTGATTGCATCTCATTTCATCATTTGCAAGTTTGACATTGAGTGATAGAGTATTAATCCATGTTTAATTATTCCCTTCACTCAAAAATGTCATAGATAAACAAATTCGTGCTATAAATTCAAGACTGGAAATTTTACTAATGGTCCAGTCGACTGGTAAATGTGATCCAGTCGACTGGTAAGTCACTGCCTGATTGTCCAGTCGACTGGTAATTTTGACCCAGTCGACTGGTAACTCTCTGCCAAAAACTCCAGACGACTGGTAAGTCTTCTCCAGTCGTCTATAAAATCAAATCTTGCTTGGAGCCAAATTTTTTCATTTTTTTTGAACCCCCAGTCGACTGGTAACGATAGCCCAGTAGACTGGTATCTCACTGTCAGTTGATCCAGTCGACTGGTACGTTTACCCAGTCGACTGGTAAGAGAAACTGTTCATCTTTTCAAAAGGGCCCAGTCGACTGGTAAGTTTACCCAGTCGACTGGTATCGCGATTCTATAAAAGGGACTGTTCATTTTCGCCCTCTTTACGCCATTTTCAAAGAGCCCAAGCTTTCTCTCTCTAGAAAAATTCATCTTTTTGATCTGAAAACCATCCAAATCCCTTCTAAACACACCGATCTACTCATTCCTAAAGAGATTTTTAACTTTCTACGGTTAAAATCTCTCATTTTTACCAAATTTCCTTTTTCCAAAAACTTCAAATTTCTCGAAAATGAGTGACAAAATCCGTATAAAACTCACAACAAGTGGACCTAATGCGCCCAAAAAGCCTAGGTCTTCAAAACCTTCGGCTTCGGAATCAAAAGGGAAGGGAGTAGCAGGGTCATCCAGCAAGGAGCCCAGAACAGAGTTGGAGCAGGCTCTGTTTTTCAGCCCAGCTGCTCATAAGAGGTATAACTCTATAATCCGTCACAAGAAAATCATGACGGGTAGAGTCGTTGATTTCGACTCCGTTCGTCATGGTAATTTCGATATTCTACCAGCCTTTGAGGCAATAAATCTGACCCCACTGGTCAGTATTCATGAAAAATATTACCCGCGACTGATTCACCAGTTCTATGCTAACTTGGTGAAACCCAGTCCTCTGGCTCTGAGATTCAGAACCAGAGTTAGCGGTGTGGAGTTTGAGGTCAACACTGACCTCTTGATGAGCATTCTGAGAATCCCTATAAGGGGGGTTCAATGGAGTCTGGATGGATGGCCAGACAACTTTGAAGTTGAGGAGGCCTGTCGGATAGTCAGGGGCGACCCTAACTATGTGTACAGACCCACTACATTTCACACATGTAGTGACTTGCCCCTCGACTCAAAAATGTTTCAATTGATTGTCAGTTGGACCATCCACCCGAGACTCGGGAGTCGAGGGTATCTATCTAAAATAGATACGGTATTGATTTGGTGCCTAAAATCTGGGCACCACTTCAATATATATCCTCTGCTGCTCGCCAACATGATAAACGGTGAAGCAAACGACTCCGGGTGTCTTCCTTATGGGATGCTCATTACACTCATCCTCCAGCACTTCCGGGTACCTTTGCCTGCCTCCGAGGCTCAGGATATCGGATTGACGGATATCATCAACATCTCATCTCTAAAGAAGATGGGATGTACTGTTCGTGAAGGGTTTCTCTATCCTAAGGCTGGAAAACGCCTAAGGATTCGAGAGGATGCGAGTGACAGTGATGAGGATGCTGATACGGCTGCTGAGATGGAGACAGATACCCGAGCACCTCCCATTGGTGACTCGAGTACTGGTCAGACTGGATATGGTGACATCCTACGAGCTATCGCGAGTCTTCAGATGATGATGGAGTCTGGTTTTCAGTCCATGCAGTCCGATTATCAGAGGCTGAGCTCCTCCATAGACCACCTACGGGATGACTTTGAGTTACATCGAGAGCACACCGAGGGTTCCCTAGCTGAGATTAGGGAACTTCTTCGTGACAGCTCGGACTCTCCCGCACCATGAGTCTCATTCATTTAATCAGTTCTTAGCACTTTTCCAGTATTTGTCACTTAGCACGGACATCTCATGTTTGTTTTTCTTAGTTATGGCTCTATAAGACTCTACTTGTATTGACTTTTTCTATGATGATGTAATAACTATAAGCCATATTTCTTGCATTTATTTAAGCTATTTGTGATATGTTAGAACTGTTTTTAAATATCTGTTTGTCTCATAGCTTATTTCTTAATTGTTCTGCCCCCTTTGGTTGCTGTTGTCAAAACGGGGGAGAAAAATGAGAAAAACGAGAAAATCTAAGTAACGAGAAAATCTAAGTAAAAACGCAACCAATGCATAGATTTAGGGGGAGCATTGCTCCATATCTGTGTAAAAATGTTTATTGATTGGTTGAGTTTAATTCTGGATTGGTTGAAAGAAATATAAACTGTGTTTGCTTGTTTACAGGGTGGTTTTTCTCGAAAAACAGAGGAGACTCTGTCCAAATTTTTGTAAAATCTTAACACTTAGTTTTTAAAACTGTTTTTACATTATTAGTTTTGTCATCATCAAAAAGGGGGAGATTGTTGACCCTCGCCCGTATTTTAATGATGGCAAAACACAACTGTTATTTAACTAACATGTTTAAACTAAGTTGTATTAAGGATCAAACACATTCAACCAAGGAACAAAGTGCAAAAACTCGAACCAAATCAAGTATCAAGTGAAGACTGAAGATCTAGTATAGGTCTTAAGGTTTAGAACCAATGTAAGTCTCACTCATACATTGTATTAGCTTGTTTAATGGCTCAAACACAAATGGTTTTTCTAAAACCATTAATTTTAAAATGTTTTTAATGAAAAACAGAAGAAAAACTGGGTTGGAAGATAACCCAGTCGACTGGGTACATATACCAGTCGACTGGTATATGGGTCAGAAGGTACCCAGTCGACTGGATGAATTAACCCAGTCGACTGGTACTTTGACCAGTAATTTCCCAGTCGACTGGATGAATCAACCCAGTCGACTGGCAAAATGGACAGAAAGTCCCCAGTCGACTGGATGATATATACCAGTCGACTGGATACCCAGAAGGTCTGAAAACGTATATTTTTCAAGTGAACCCAGTCGACTGGTATCTCGACCCAGTCGACTGGTAGTTCAAAAATATGACCGTTGGACTCCAAATCTGAACGTTTTAAAGTAAATCTTTTTCAAATTAAAGTCCAAAACGGCCATATTAATTGATTGCTATATAAACCCTCTCAGCAAAGCATTCAATAACAAGCAGCACATATTCAAAAAGAGTTGATCTCATATAATCAAGTTTTTATACTCTTGAAACACAAAAAGCTTTGAAATAATCTTATTGAGCCATTTCTTCAAGCTTTACTTTGAAAGAGAGACATTTCTGTTGTAATAAGCTTTCATTTGTTGTCTCTCTACCTTTTACTTTACACCATCTTTGTAAAGGGATTACTTCCGAGAGGAAGGGGAAACTTCCGAAAGGAAGGGGATTTTTCGGTTTAAGCAATTCCTGTAAATTGCTTGTGTACGGTTTGTGCAACACCCGGCTAAGTTGTGCGACTAAGTTTTCTTAGTGGATTACTTCAAGGAGTTCCTTGAAGAGAGTGGACGTAGGGTCGGAACGAATCCGATATTGCCGAACCACTATAACTGTGTTTGCATCCTCTTTCCTTAAACTCTTTATTTACAGCTTTCTACTTGTATCAATTATTTGTTGCTTATCAGTTTTTATAAACTTGTATAAATTCCGCAAAAGTTTTTAAAAACCCAATTCACCCCCCCTCTTGGGTTGAAACCTCGAGCTACACTCTTGTTAGGCACATGAGGCCGAGAAGACCTTCACAATACAGGAGCTGGAGTAGGAGGCTGCGGTGTGTCGGACTGCTACACACTGCTCTATCCAACGAGTTCCTCTAGCTGAGGATTTGCTACAACCGGTTCTATCACAGGACTATCTAGGACATCATTTGCATATACAAATACTGGCCCACTCTACTCTGAGTTGCTGGCGTCAATTTTATGCTTGTCCTTGTACATCACTCTTTCGTTGAAAATCACATCTCTACTGCGGATCACCTTTTTGTTTTCGTCATCCCAAATGCGGTAGCCAAACTCGTCATCGCCATAGCCGATGAAGGTGCATTTCTTGGATTTAGGATCAAGCTT